>VZTX01003203.1:265013-410410 GCA_013400915.1 Pardalotus punctatus | reverse complement strand
AAAAGCAAAAACCACCATAGAGAGCTGGGGGGGGGGGCTGCTGCCGCCGGAGCGTCACTTCCGCTGTGGGCGGGGAAGCACCAGCCCCGCGCTCAACGCCCGAGCGCCATCTTGGTTTCGGGTACCCGTCCGCAAGCAAGATGGTGGCTGGCGGCCGCCCGCCCCCGCCGGCCTGTGTCCCTGCCCCACGCCCGGGGGCTCCGTGTCCTGCCCGCCGCGGCCCCCGGCTCTCCCGTACCGCCGCGGCTAAAAGCTGTCGTCTCGTATCCTCTCGTTCCCCGAAGAGATGCGAAGCGCAGGGCCCCCCCGCCGTTACCTGGTTACCTGTGGGGCGGGGTGCGCATCCGTGCCCAGGAGTCGCTTGGAAGAAGCTGTGTGCGGAGCGCGGCGCAGCGCAGGCAGCGGCTCGGCATCCAGCAGCATTGGCAGCCGGTGCTCCGCGCACCCGGAGGGAGATGGCGGTGCCGGGGCGCTTTGCTGCAGTACCTTTTGCGGCAGGCGGGCGGCCGTCGCTCAGTTGCGATACAGCAGCGCCACGTTCGGGGTAGGCGCGCCCGGGAGATTTCTGTACCGCCAAAAAGGTGCAGCTGAAGGCTGCGAGTGAGCAGCATTGACTGACGCTTGAAGAGGTGTGTGTAGGCTGGCCGTCTTAAAATTTACGGAATCACTGAGTATTCTTCTTTGGATGGGGCCCATATCGGGTCCAACTCTTAGCCGTGCACAGGACACCCCAAGAATCACACCATTTACCTGAGAGTGTTGATGAGCAATTCACAATGCTTGAATCTTACACAGTTGATTTATTTTTAAAAGGCTTTCTGTTATTTCTTAGGCAAGAAAAAAAAAACAATCCACTATTAAAATTAAAAAAAAAGGGACAAACGCACACCATTTTATTGGGAGTTTTTTATGTTCTGGGGACAATGACTGGGAGGCAAGCAAAAGCAACCGATGGAAGAAAAAGGCATGGAAGATGGGAAGCAGACATAATCCCTAAATGCTGGGTTGCTGTTTCATGTGCAGGGGCAGTGATGCACTGGGTAGATCTCTTTATTTTGGCTATTAAGTTTTTTGCAGTGTAGTCTTCTATGGAGGCAGCAACCAACAAGTAGTTGGTACTGAAATAAAAACAGTGTGGTTAACTGATGAAGTTTGGCCTAGAAAGAAGCCTCTCTTTTTAAGGTCTTCCTTTCTGCAGGGTAGCGGTAATGAATGTGTGCCCCAAGTGCAGTGCATGTTCTACCAATTTTGCTGTAACCAGCAATAAGGCACTATTAATGAAGAGGCTCCTTGATCTATAATAATGATCCTGTGAAGGGAGACAATTTGCCAGGGCCCATAAGGTTTTCAGAACTGTCATGGGGTTTTGGCTGCATTTGACACACCTCCTCATATTAATGGTTCTGAGAATTGCTCGTACAGGGACACCTTCCACTAGACTAGGTTGCTCAAAATCCCATCCAGTCTGGCCTTGAACCCTTCCAGAGATGGGGCATCCAAAACTTCTCTGGGTGACCTGTGCCAGTGCCTCACCACTCTCACAGTAAGAATTTCTTCATAATATCTTTAACTAAACCTACCTTCTTCCAGTTTAAAGCCATTGCCCCTTGTCCTGTCACTACGTGCCCTTGTAAAAAGTCACTCTCCATCCCTCTTGTAGCCCCCCACCCGTAGTTACTGGAAGGCTGCTGTACGATCTCCGTGGAGCTCTTTGCTCTCCTGAGTGAACACCCCCAGCTCTCAGCCTGTCCTCCAGCTCTCTGGTCCTCTCCGTGATGTGCCTCTGGACTTGCTCGATCATGTCTGTGTCCTTATGTTGGGCCCTCAGTGCTGGATGCAGCACTCCAGGTAGGTATTTGCCAGAGCAGAGCAGAGGGGCAGAATCCCTTCCCTCACTGTACTGGCCACGCTGTGTGATTCTTCAGTGGAGCCCCTTGGTAGCAGAAACATCAGGACATGCATGTGTGCTTTGAAAAACATCAAACCAGTAGTTTTCTAAGGGTATTCATCTGAAACACAATCTGACAGGTGCCCCTTTTTTTGCCTGGTGATACACCTTGTAAAATTTCTTTTTATACAATTTGTTCAAACCCCTAAGGTACATAGGCACCTCTGAGCTGCCTTTGATGTTTTAGAGGCACCATCTTTTGCTACAAAGCAATAAAAAATACCAAAAATAATTCAATTTACATGCTTATTATTATCTTAGGAGACAGTAGCACTGGGCATGACATGAACTGCTGCTTTATTTGAATACAGCAACTGTCCAGAAAATTTACAACAAAGTGTGAAGCTCAAAACGATGGGAAAATACATAAAGACAAAGCAGCACAGTAATGCTGTGTCACCACTGGCCCAAGCCAGACTCTTGGTGACTGTTATCAAGGTGTTCTCACAATTCAGTGAGTCTGCTGAGTAGCTGTACATCTTGTGAGCACTAACACAGAAAGGAGGAATGAGTAGGAAAGTCCGTGGTTGATAGTCAGCAGTGAAATCGGATTGTCCCATCAGGGAATGCCACTTCTAAGAGTTACAAAATGGTAATGTAATCTCAGTTCCAAGGATTGATTAGGAATGAAGAAACCCAGAGCGAGTTTGTCTTTGAAGAGATCTTCAAAACCTGGAGCACAGGCTTGCACAAGTTAGTGGTTGTATTTACCATCTTTGGCCTGGTTCTTTATGTGCAGCTGGTGCGTTACAACAGAGATTCACATCTATAGCAGCTGCTTTTCCTTTTAAAACCTTGTTGAGTTTTACAACCCCTTTGAATGGATTTTGTCAATCCATGAGTGGGACAAGGCTCAAGGGAGCTGTGTGAAGAAATGCTCCAGTAGATGGCACTCTCCCTCTGAAGGAGGATGGGCAAATACATCAGCCAAGGAATTTGATGCAGTGAGAAAAAGCTCCTTTCTACTCCACAGAATTGCAGTGAATGCAAACAAAGCTCTGCCTAGCTATGCAATTATGTAACCCCTGACAGATTTTCACAAATCTGGATCTATCAGGTCCTCACATGTGTCTTCCTCCCTGCTTAAATGACTGTAGTCTGTTTATGTTCAGCTGAATTCCTCCTGAATTCATAACAGTGACTATATACATACACAGACACATACACAAACGTACAAATGTGTGTATTTTTAATATATATAATATGTATTTTGTATATATATATATATGCATATATGCATATATGTGTATGTATATATAAATATATATTTTTAAAAGAGCTTAGTTGTAATGTAAGTGGCACATATTAGACTCAGGGTGTACAATTGTTCTGGTTTCCCAATCATTTTTTTCAAATTCTTTATCTTACTCTACTATTCTTCTAATAGTAGGTCAATTTTGAGCACTTAAGTCCTTTGGTTTATTGATAATTTTCTGTTGGTATTTTATAGTCACAAAATTTCATAGATCTAGTTTAAAGAGCACTGAATTAGTACAAGTGAGGAGGCCTCAACTGCAGGTATGGGGACAATAAAGACCTGATAGTCATTAGGGAAGCTACAACCTTTTGAATCAAATCTGTTGCTAAACAAGCAGTAATGCACAGCCATTGTACAGATGTCTATGCTGTACAGTGCTTTCCTCACCCTTGAACAGAAAGGTGAGAGAAGACCATGAAAGAAATATGTATAAGACAAAGTTGCAATAAAAAAATTACATGGGACAAATTTATAAAATGCATATTTAACTATTTTTAAGCATTTAAGTATCTGTTTTCTCATTTGACTGGCACACAAGTAAAATGAGACTACGTAAGTTGTCAATCATTGTCTCTCCCCTAGTCTTCACAAAAATTTTTTTTTCCATTGATATAAACCACAGGGATAACAGTATTTATAAAATCCAGAACCTGGAACGATAATTTTACTACCATAGCTCAAATAAAGCTGATGTTTTCCCCCCCAATATTTATATCAGAGCCTGAGGATGTTTGGGGGCCTGTCAGCATGAAGAGGCCCTAGATCATGTATGAAAGAGAAGTAGAAACGCTATTTGTGTGCATCTCTCCAGTCAACTTTTGGACAACCAAAAGTTATGCACCATTGCAAACTGGATAAAGAAAATTCTGTAGCAAGAAGCAGTTCAAGCCAGTGGCATGCTGCATGAGCAAAATGGTAGATGAATAAATACATGTTTTAAATTTTCTGTTCTTGATTCAAAACACAGCAAACCTGCTGTGAGTGTCAGATGCTTAAGGGACTGTGCCCAAGAGCAATCTTTCCTGTCATTTGCAGAGAAGCTACACAGCAAATTAAATGCTGGACCAGTGGAAGCTTTCTGTTGAAAGTACTATTTAGCTACAGCATTCATCTATTTTTTGGCAAATAGATTTAAACTTCCAAATGCATTTTATACAGAATTCCAAATAACCTTCACACAGTAAGCTTACTGCTTGGAAGTCTCTTTTGCACACAAACTGAATGGAAATGGTTTGTAGAGGCTTTTTTAATGCTGTACAAAGGAAGAGATTTATTTTTTTCCTTTGGAGACAAAAATCAAGATGTTGAGTGTGAGATGTTTATTATTTGAAACATGTTCTGTACAAGAATAAAAGCAAAATAGTCTAACACTATTACAGTACTACTGTTTTTTTCCCCTTCTGCAGACTTGAGCTGACATTTTATTCAATTAGATAAGGAAACTTACCAAGGTCATGAAAACCAATCAAAAACATCGGGTTTATAGTTTCAGCCTTTACCTTTACAGAAGCTGTTGTGATTTCAGAGTATGTTTGAAGACCCACAAACCAGCCTTCTACACTGGCTTTCAAGTAGTTGTTTCAAATCAAAGAACAATTTCGTGACTGAGTCATCAAACTAGGTATGGGGACACCTAAGTTTTATGCCTTCAGGCAAATTATAGCCTAATTTTCAGGTGTCATGCACTTCTTTAACTTCCACTTATTTAAAACAGAGTTGCAAGAGCTCAGCATCTCTGAAACTTGTTTTTAAACCATTTGGGGAATATCTTTACAGATACATTGGAAAGCTGTTTTAGTGTTCACAATAAATTTTGAAATGCTTACAAAGAACAATGCAGAAATGCAGTCATTGCTAGCAAATGTTCCATTGAAACAGTCCTGTTGTTTTCTCATCTCAGTGCAGTACAGTTCAAGTTACCTGTAAAGAATCTCACAATTAAACATTACAGTTCAATAGACTGAAGAGAGCAAGAGACAAAAGGAGCATGTGATGGATTCCCTGGAATGAAAGGTGAAGGGTGGAAGAGCATGAACAATAGGTGAAGAGCAAGTGGTGACAGAAGTAGGACCTGGCAATCACGTGGGTTCCTTATGCTTTAGAAGACCCCTACTGAAACGATCCAGAAGACATGGTGAGAGAATAGAAATATTAACCCCACTTTTAAT
Organism: Pardalotus punctatus; assembly: GCA_013400915.1. NCBI lineage: Eukaryota > Metazoa > Chordata > Aves > Passeriformes > Pardalotidae > Pardalotus > Pardalotus punctatus. The sequence continues at coordinate 405,036 of VZTX01003203.1, read as the reverse complement.
AACATTAAGAAGCTTGACAGAGGTCAGAACTCAATGGGTTTCCAGAGCTGGTCAAGGAAGTAGCCAGAAAAATCGAAGTCCCAATTCCTTGTAATGGATTGCATTATGTGCTAGAGGTCTCATATCTTTTGGTCTGCCAGTGTAGGTAGGCTTATTTATAATAAGTGGTATTTGTGTTTAGGAAAATTACAGCAAGGGAAAAAACAGCAGTGGTTGGACAGACCAGAGAGATTTGGGTGGGCCTGTTCATGAGTGTTTGGACATGGGGGCAGAACAAAGGGTTGATTTTCAAACATGATTTATTTAGAAAATAAAGATTTGTTAAATGACAGTGAGGCTTAAACTTACCAATAAATGTGTCAAATGCCATAGTTAGAATAAATCCACCAAATCCATAAATAAGAAGTTAATAAAAGTGATCAACATGCAGCAGACCTGTACCTACAGTATCCCTAATTAAGGTCTTGAATCAAACCAACTTTTTGCTGGAAACCTCATTATTACAAATATCACTTCATGCTACATTAATTAAACCAGGGTCATTTGTAAAACTGTTTAGCCAAGGGTGGGCACATGCACCAAACTGGTGAATTAAGCAAAAGACTGATCATTTTACTTACAACCTTTTTCTTCATGAAAACTGCAGTTAATTTTTGTATCCTCCCATTGCTAGTTTATCCAGCCCACTCTGCAGGACTTGCTTGACAGGAGGGAAACAGTGCTAAATTCATTTGGCCACTGCCTTTCTTTTTCTTTTTCTTTTTCTTTTTCTTTTTCTTTTTCTTTTTCTTTTTCTTTTTCTTTTTCTTTTTCTTTTTCTTTTTCTTTTCCTTTTTCTTTTTCTTTTTCTTTTTTTCCCCCCACAGCTTTCTATTCTTGCTGATTTGCAGTCTCAGGTGACTGAGTTAGGAGTTGTTTGTCCAACAGCTCCTTTGTTCTGGTCTGTGCTTCAGCAAAAACTGGAAAGACTTGTTCACTTTTTTTAATCTTCCTCTCTCCAATTGGTAGCTGCAGCTTGTACACACACATGCAGACAAGGTGGTGCCTACCTTTCGTGTGGAAAGCTGCCTTACAAAAACTGAGGTTGTGCTTTCCATTATCTCAGAGCTTTTCTGGCCTCATGAAGGTTTTGGTGGATGCTCCATGACCTAAACTCCATTTGTTCTCCATGAAATGTGTTTAGGTCATTATTTTATTTTTCTTCAAGCAAAGAGAAGGTGTTTGAGTATGTCTCCAGTCCACTGCTTTTAAATAATAATTTATGAGCTCCAGGAGATCTGCAGAAACGAGCCTTGTGAAATGTAGCTTTTTGGACCTGGAAGCTTGTCTGCCTTACAGCAGCTGCACATGGTGTGGTGTTAACATTTGTAAGACAGAACAAACAGTGAGGAGGCAAGCTAGTGCAAAAAGTTGACAAATTGAAAAGAAACTTTTCTTTCCATCTCTTCCTTCTTGCTTTGTGCTGCTGTTGGAACAAGAATGGGTCAGCTATGTGGACGATGCCTGCAGCTTCTGCGGGACTTCATAGGCTTTATTCAGAGGATGTCCTCTGACTTGGTGCAAGTCATCAAGGAATGCTTAACGCTGATAAGCAAATGTTCCTGCTTAAAACAAAACAGCTCTAAAGCCAGACAGCTGTACAAGCCCATCCTACAGCCTCATGAGTGGGTGACAGCACAGGAGTTTCTGCAGCATATTGAAACAGGTAAGAGGATTTGTCTTTTTCTAAAGGATTGTGAAAGAGCAAGGGGATTGATATTGTGGGTTGAGAGCAGATTGCTAGCTGATCTGCTCTAGCATGGCATTGAACACCGTGGTGATGATGTAGGAAAGGTCAGAGCTGGAGAGCATTTTCTTTGTGTACAAGGACACCAAGAGCTCAAGTGGTGCAACAGTTTGATCTAGGTAGAAATGGTCACTCATTTTCTTGCTCTGCTCTGCCACCACTGTTAATACTTAACTACGTAAATGTGTTTCATAAAAGTGAGTCCTTCTAGTAGTTGAAGTTACTTTTTTGAAGTCAGTCAAAAGGAGCTCACATAGCTGGACACAGGCTTTGCTAAGACTGGATGCTACGTGAGTGCTGAGCTGTGAGCAGGCAGATCACAGTGTGATGTGCACAGTTGTGCACCTCTGTCTTAGCTGAACTCACTTGTGCTAGGAATGTCTGGGATACACATGGGGAAGGTCAAAGTCACTGTGGGACAAGCATCATTGAGCTCTCAGGATTCCAAGCAACTGTGCTTTTGTGCAAACATCAGGCTTAATCACAGTCATGGGATTCTGCTTGAATCGAAATAGATCCATAACTCTTCATCTATCTCCTTTGCTTTACAGGTTATCTGCCTAATTCCTCTTTTTTCTATTTGTGAGGTCCTCTTTGTCCTGTCCTAGGATGCAATATCAATAGGAAAACTTGGTTTTTTATTTCAGTCCTGCGGTCATCTTGGATGACTGTATTTTGTTGGTTATCCAATCTAAAAGCAGTCCTCACCTCAAGATAAGGCGTCATTGCTTGTTTGGTTTTGCTTTGTTGCACAACTAATTGGGTATATTGCTTTAGGTTTAGCTCCTTTGTGCTAATGCTACTACACAAAATTGGATAGTCTTCTCCTTTCATTTGTGTGAAGGGGGTGGAGCTACTATTTCTTTATTTGCCTTTTTGGGAACATGAAACAATCTTGTGAGGGGAACCAGAAGAGACTTTTTTCCTTGGTGTGACACGGTTAATGCTGCTTGAAATGATCTGCCATGGAACAACCTTTGGAATAATTGCCATGATGCTTGTTGTTGGGAATATGTGTGGATTAGCCTCAACTGGTGTCATTATCCAATGAAGGTGGTGGGTCCTGTGCTGCTGATAAAGCTCACTGGTTGTTGCACGTTTAGCACTGGTTAAATCCTGATGTTCATATCCAGAATAGAGACAGCTTGTTATACAGTGGAGATCTTCCAGGGCTGAACTTTTTTGTCCAAAGGCTAGCATGCTCCTGACTCTATAAGAGACTGTCTTGGCAGCATCCCAGCTCAGTTGATGGATGAGGTGTAATGAATGGGAGGCCAGAATGGCCCCTTGCAGCACCCACTGGTGTTTCCTTGAAAAGACTGAGTGGATGTTTCCTTAAGAGATCCTTTCCTCTCTGAGATTGATCTTCAAAAGTCTGATCTGTCTTGGATCCTTGGGAGCTGGGATACAGCAACAGGAAACCCAGAGCTTCTCTGACAGCATTACACAGATGACAATGAGGGCTTTCAGGGAGGTCCCACTGTCCATGACAGGACACATGTGGCACCCGGGAAGCAGAACCAAGGTTAATTCTCTGAGTGGCCCAATCTTACTGCCAAGACAAATGGAGGCAGGGAAGCCTCACAAAGAGAACCAAGACACATCCCTCTTACTTAGCACTCACATGAGTATTTTATTCCAACAGAGAGCAAGCCTATCCTCAGTTCTGAACAAAATATAATAAGCAAGAAGACAGTGTTTGGACAATTTGAGTGCAAGGAGAGACTTCATGGTTGATCATCACACTCATCTCTTAGGCAGGGTGGCAAATTTTGATATTTTACGCAAGTGAAGATTTTGGGTGGTTTCAATTTTATCACTCTCCCAAACAAAACCACAGATATGTGGAAGAATCAGATAGCCAGATTCAGGTTCAGATAGTGAAAGGAATAGAATTAAACCACATGAAGAGATTTTTGGGTTTTTTCTCTAAAACCTTGCATATACAGGCAAGTCCTTTGGGTGTATTACTAATTATTAAACAAAATTAATCTTTATATTAAGTAGTTCTGTGAAGCTGACTTACCTAATCCTGAAGGAAGGAGTTTGCTAGTCTTGACATGCCAGGAGCTTCTAAATGGCTTGAAATATTGGCTGTATTTTGCACTGAGGCATGAAAGCTCATACCCATTACATCCTTCACATTTTTTTGTCCTGTGGGAGGTAAAGTAGCTAGATATTTTTCACAAAGATATTTCAATCATTAATGCACAGCTTTAATCGATTGCCTGAAAATATGTCTTATAATAGTGTGCTCTACCAGTCAGTCTATGCTACATTACTTTTTAAACTCTGTTCATTGGTTCAATGTTCCTTTCACTTTCCTCTCTGCTGTTCCATTCCACATATTATATTATACAGTGAGTTACAGAAGTCATGCATGACTGCTGTTGCTCGATGACTGTTGTTGAACATCTGGTTTATTCACAGGGGAGCTATCATACTCAAGAACAGGTAGACTCATGATAGAAATTTGAGCCTGAGGCCAGCGCATTTGCAGTCCATGTTGCTATTCCCTTAAATCCTTTGTTTCAATATCCAAGACAGGAAACACAGTGAACTTCAGATGTATAAAATTAGAAGTATATACTCTTTCTATAGTTCATAACTAACAACACCATGTTCAGTAGATAGATTTTAACAAAGATCTTCTGTGATTCAGAAAAAGATAAAGATTTTTAGGGAGAATGAGAACACCTGCATTTATATTACATAGTGTAAAAGCATCTAAAGGTTATAATTTATCTTGTTTCCAGTCACTAGCTTTGGGAGCTTTACAAGAGACATTACCAAGGACAAGTTATTCCCAGTTCATCTATGGCTTCTGCTCATGGAAACATGAGTAAAGATAGATGGGCTTTATGGAGTTGTTGCAGTACAAAAATCCTTATGTATTTGGTTGGCTGTAAATTTTAACTTCATTTTGTAAACTAACCCTTTTCAGATGTAATTGAGCATCTGCTGTCATTGTACATCTTTAGATTTTGAAATGTCTCCACTTGGAAAGGACCCTCTGGAAGCCTTGAGGACCTTATCCTTTTCAGAAAACCCAGGTTTGCAGCAGTCGGCTGCCCTTTATTACTTGCATATGAGTCAGCACAGTAAGTTATCTCACTGTATTGTAAAATTTTCATGTAATTATAAATAAAGTATTGTTTAAAACTGTGATTCCTTTTGATTCATTAAGCAATTTTTTTTTGTTTTCTTGCTTTCATGTTCTTTTGTTTGCCCAGGAAGATGGAAATACAGTCATTGCCATGTAGGCAGAGTCAATTCTGGGTTTTGCTATAAGGAGATACTGCTCATGATTATAAAAGACTGTTATTTATGAAATTGTTGTACTTCTGTAAAGCACAGCAGCATGCAAAATACTTAGTCAGTGTATACTGAATCTCCTGAAAGCAACACAGTCAAAATATGGTGAATGGAAATGAACATAGTGACCAGTTATATTTTATATGATATAATTTTTGAAAGAGGACAAAGCTCTAGAAGTCAGATTGTAGTGAAAATTTATGAGGGAAACATTCTTCTTTGTTCCAACTATTCTGTGGGAGCACTTGCCTCCTGAGGTAATTTGTTAATGGTTTGGAGTCAGCCTAGATATCCCAAATAAAATACCAGCAAGAGTTTAGATTCCACAAGAAGGTAAAAATACTAGCAACAAGCAGGTTGCAATTAATTTATCTACTTGTTTATTTGAAATTTACTTCAAAGAGAATATTCTGTCACTTGGCATGGTAGCATTATCCCAGGTATTTTTGCTGGATAAAAAGTGCAGGTAGCCACAACACAAGGACCCGCTGTGAGGCAGAATGACTTGTTTGGTAGTGAGGCATATTGCTTCCCTTCCCATGATGCTTTTGAAGTATTTGATTATTCAAAACTTTTCAGGAAACTTGCCCAGTTTGCTAGTAGCAGTGGAATTTCAATGAAGGTGAATACCACTCAGCCTGTCTATGGGAGCACCTTGAGGCTTTAGTCCATTGAGATAAAAATGTGACTGTGGTGAACAATGGGACTCATGAATATTTCCTCTGATTTGTGCAGTGAACATCCCCCTGCCCGTGGAGCATCTGGAACCCTTCTATGCCTTACTACGTTCTACTGACCTGGAGGTGCAGCAGATGTCTTCCTTGTCCCTTGTCAACTTCTTGCTGGAAGGAAATGGTTAGTAATTAACGACACATCTCTCATCTCTCTTCTGGTGAAGAAGTATCTCTTCAGCCAGACTCAGACAGAAGGAGGGCACGTCTACACAAATCCAGATTCCTTTTTTTGTGCTCCGGATAGGACAAGTATGAGTCTATTTGTGACTGCAAGCTACATAGCTTCTGGTGGCACCAAGATATATCAGATCCCTCCAGGTAGATTATGTCATGTGGCAAGAGGCCTTGGACCTGTGTGCAAAGGCTGATAAATTATTCCCAGACCAGTGTGGGAATTCTGTTCTCATTCTTGGATCTACAGCCCGACAGTTTCCCTTTCAAACAATATATACCAGTCTTATAAATAAACTCTACCTACGAGACTCCTCATTTTTTGGTTATTATGAACTGGAACTTAGTCTTAAATTGCTTGCAGAGAAAAAAAAATAAAAATTTAAATACTTAGTAGAAGTCACTTTTGTAACTAGAGGGGAAAATAGATTTGAGATAGAATCTGGGAGATGCAGAAGAAAAACTTCCCAATAAAGTTTATGTTGATAGCACATAAACACACCACACCTCCTCAATGGAGTCCTTGTTGCATCTACTACTGCACCTGGGCCACAATTGTTCCATCCTGCAATCCCGTAACAGCTGAAGACAGGGTCGGTCTTCAGTGAAGCTGGCCTTTTACTTTGCTTTTTTTTTAAAAGGATTTTGCTGCAAATAATATCGTGTCACTATTTACAAAGAGAAAATAATATTTAAAGAGTAGAACTCAGAAGAAAAATAAAGGGTGAGGAGTGTGCTGAGTAAATTGTGAACCTATTGGAAAGCTGCAGTTGCTCTTTCCAAAATTAATCTTATTTGGGACCTTCTGACCTAGAACCTCTAAACATCTCTTATACTCTTTCATGAGTCTGAAGAGGAATCAAGCAAACCAAGCTAGGGACTGTGAGTGGCTTTCAGGCTGTTTCCACCTTAGGTCTATTTTGCATAATCATAATGTAGATGTCCAAAGCAGTCAATGGATGATGTATTCTTTCCAAAAATTATTAACTGTTTACTTTTTTATTTGTCCATTTTCTTCTTGAATTTATAAATAGTTGACAAAGATTTAGTTGTCCAAATGGGTTTACTTGAGCCGATTCTGGATCTGCTTGAGTCAGAGGATCCCACTGTCCAATGTAATTCCTGTGCCTGCATCATGACTTTGGCTGTTTCAGGTGAGTGTGCTGTTCTTTGCCTTTATCCTCTGCAGTGAATTCATTCAACTCTTCCATTATATTTTAAGATTAAACAACCTACTTGCAATTGGTTTAAGAGTCATAAGATGCAGCAGCAAGTTATGGTATTCCTGCATCATAAATTCAACCTCTTGATATTCCAGTTATTTTTCTCAGTGTTCCTGACCTTCATTCTCTTATGATTACAAACCTTTTTCTGATTTTCATCCTAAATGTATTCATGACCAGCTTATCTTGATTAATGTCTGCATTGGCTTTTGCTTCAGTAGTTCTGTCTCTCTGATGTCTATGCTGATGAGGCTCCTTCATTTTACTAGACTGAGAAAGCCAAGCTCTTTAAAGACTCCTCTTGTATGTGAGGCTCTCCATTCATCTTCAGAGTCCTTCTGGGTGTAAATTATATGTTCCAGAAATGGAACATAGCATTTGCATGTGCTGTATTGTGATACTTCAAGCCTCAGGTATGGTTACAGTCCCAAGATAGAGATAAATGCTGCAGGAGTTCCATTTTTGATTAATCTCTTCTGAAAGAGAAGTCACCAGAAATGTGCAATATTTTAGCTGGGACCTCATCTGTGTCTTTTATTGTGGCATGTAGGGCAACATGTTTTGTGGTACATCTGATGGGAACACTTGCAGGTTTGGTGACTGTGCCATGGTGATGGTGTCATTCTACAGCTGACTAAATGACTTAGTCTTGCTCGTCCTCTGCTGATATTTCCCACAGACACCAAGTAATCAAGGGCCTACCACAAATGTTTCCAAGTGCACATCCCTGCATTTTGTACAGGTTTCGTTCTGTTTCCATTGCTTCAGACTTCTAACTTGTCTGTTATTTGTAGAATATTCCAGTCCTCCACTGCACTGACAGTTCTACATTTGCACCTTTGTGTTAACTTTCTGGTTCAAAACAAGCGCAGACTAGCCCTTATGGAATTCCATTTGTAGACTCTTCCCAGGTGGTCATTCATTCTCATTCAGCAAAACTTGCTGCCAGCTTGCTTTCAGTCAGTTTGTAACCCATAATGTGCTACTTGCATTTGTCACCAACTTCTGCTGAACTACGTCTATTTCATATCATGATGTTAATATTTTCCTGGTATCCAGATGGTTAAGCGCAGCTACAATTACCAAAAGAAAGGTTATCATGTTAGTCTGTCTTATTCTACCTTGTGCAAATTCGAAGTTCTACAGTACAAATTGTGTATAAGTCTGTATAAAAGCCATTAATAACATTTATTTCCCTCCCTGTATTAATTCTGCCAGCTTCCCTCTCCAGCATGGGAAGTTGCAGTCTGATGTTCCAGAATGCTGAGAGAAGCGAGATGAAAGTGTTAATTTCTCATTTAACTATTTCTGTTGCAAAGGGAGAGTGGACAAGCAGGATCCAACTACATGAAAGTGCTGATTTGCATTTTATCTAACCTTTTTGTTTCATTTTCAGGATTTTAAACACTTCCTTTAAGGGCTTATTTTAAAGCATTGTATATTATTACAGTCACGTTAAGAATTCTACATACTAGATTACTTTGTGTGGAATGCAAATTGCCTCATTTGAATGTCTCAGGCATGGCTCCAATAAGATTTTAGGTACCTGGCACTAGAGGGACTTTCTTTTTGTAGGGTCAGCAAAGTTAAGCCTCTGAAGATTTACAGAGAGATGTCCCTTCTTCTGTTTTAGACAGTTGTCATAGAAATTGACTTTTTTGGGGACCTAAGGATGTTACTTAGTTTTGAAGACATTCTTGCCCTTCTAGATGTCTTTAACCTGGAATGTAGGGAATGCTCAGCTGCTCCAGATCCAGTCCACCTTCATTCCCTGTGGTCTTCTAATGCCTTTGCACACTCCCTTAAGTGGCAATGTGCTTCCGAGCACAAGCACTCCAAATTAAGCACTCAAGGAACTTTCAAAGCTGAACATAGAGGCAGACAGTCCTGCAAGTGCATAGGCTGGGTTGTTGCCTGGAATTTGATCATTGTTGAGGATCTCTGTCCCAGTTTAACCAGATTTAAATGGCTGGATCCATTTATTTGTTTTTCAGACTATGTTTAGCTACCACAGCAATGGGATTAAAGCAAGAGGCAATTCTCCAGAGTTTATTTTAATTTTAACTCACACACTCTGGTATTTTTAAGTGTCTGCTTGAGGAAGTATCCTGTTCAGTCATATCCTTCAAGAAAGCCATTTATGCAAAAAAGCTATATATATGGAAGCACAAGCAAATCAGGAAGATCCTTAGATGGTTTTAAGGAGACTACGATTCTGCATCTAAGAATGGTCTTAATTCTGCTGCAATGAGCATGTGAGACTATGTACAGAGTGAAACTTGAAGTGTTACTGCGGGTCATGTGTGAGGTGGGTTCTCTCCTTGCTGCAATAGCGAACCGAAAATAAGAAGAGCCCATTGAGATGAAAATGATTTGAAGGTTAGTTTGTTCCAGCACCAGCATTTGTCCATGCAGCAAAAGGACACATGCATATTTGCAATTATCTGCAGCTTTTCAATCCATGAGTGAAAGTTCTGGGATAAGAACTCAGAGTACTTCAGTACTAAATGTACTAAATGTTCACAGCTTCAGGGTTTAGGGGAGCCTGAACCTCTGCTTTGAGCTAAAATGAGGAGGATGCACTGACTGTAAAGCATATTCCAAGTTGTTCTGACAGGGGAATTTTTAAGCACACAAATGTCAGAGGGTGGAAAGAAAGGATTTATAAATTAGTGAGTTATGCAAACATAGATTGAGTAGATGTTGTTGATTTCCCCACTTTAGTGTAGCATCTGAACACATGGTTTCCTTCTAAAAGCATTCCAAGGGGCATCAGTGGTTGCAGTGGCATCAATGCCACTGCATTATTTAGAATAAACAGGTGGTCCAGGACAGAAACATGATCTAGCCTGCCACATCTCTTACAGAGATGGTAATACACTTACACATCTTGGTGAGATAGATTTCCCCCTCCAGGCTGTCATCATAAACTGGCAAAACAAATGTTCAGCCACAATATCTGACAGAAGAAAAAATTTGCTCAAGTTTTGTCCAAATGTTCATAATTCCTTTTCTCAAATATAAGGTTCTTTTCCACATTCACAAACATTCATGGAGTGTATTGTGTACAAGAATAAAGGAAGCAATGATATCTGAATTCTTAATCGTTTTACCCCTCTTTTTTACTCAGCTGAGTAATTTGCATCACACCAGACTGGTTCTATCAGTTGGAGCCACACAAAAGACTTTCTGCTTCTACAGAGTGAAACAAAAGAACAGTATGTAGGCAGATTAGATTAGAGAAAAGCTTGTCTATGAAAGGGACCAGAATATTTCACCAGAATAATAGCTTCCCACATGGAAAAGCTATTTTTAAATACATTACTCTTCCCAGAACAATTATTTTTCTCAATTTTTTTTTTTTCAGAGTAAAAGTTGCTTACTTGAGTATATACTCATAGGAAGACAGAAAATTACTTGCCATGAAATATTAAATTGATACTATCTGAACTATACTTGAAAAAATATCCTGGATAATCTGTGTATGTCAATTCCCCACTAGATAGGCTCCAGATATAAAACTAACAGCTTTGTTGTCAAAACTTTCTGAGTTAGTTAACACCTGAAGACATGATCTCATCCAAATACCCTTTTTTTTTTCCTGTCTGCTTCAAGTTTTTCTCAGCAAACTTCAAGAGACTTGCCATTGTTTAAACTGTCTATAAATATTGTTAATTTTACACCATTAAGTATTATAGTTTTTCTTTTTTCCACCAGTTTTTCATCCAAGTATCTTAAGATTCTGTGGGTCTTTTCTGAGTTCTCCTTGTATGCCAGGATGTTGAATACAACTGTACAACTTAATACATTGCCATGCAAGAAATAACCACCACTTCAGAGAAGAAGCATCTTTTCAAATTCCAACGTTTAAATCAAACTCTATCTTTAGAAACCTCTGCATTGTTTGTAGCTGCCAAGTAACACAAGGACATTCAAAGAGAGAAATTGGCCCTGAATATACCCTACTAAATTAGTAACCCTTACCTGCGGTTAATGACGTAGTTTTTTGTTATCACACTGTGAATAGCTTGATCAGACATACCAAGGGTCTGAAGCAAATACGACACTTTTTTAACCTGTTTTAGGGGACTTAAGGATATTTTAATTATCCTAGTCACAAACCAAAAGCATTGAACCAGCTCTGATATGGCTAATGCAGAAGTCATGAGTTGGTTTCTTTCCTGTTAAGCTCTCAGAATTTTTAACAGTTTTGTTTGAGCATGCAGAGAAATCAGAGAAGGGAACACCAGAAAACTAGTCCTGCTAGTTGTCCTGCTTGTGGCTCACAGTAAGACGGCAGTAAATATTTCTTTCTTCCTCTGATTCATTTCCAGAGTCCAACCAAGAGGCTATTGGTGCTGCTAGAGGAGTTACTCCCCTACTGTCACTTGCCAAGTCCTATGATCCCAGAGTCCAACAAAATGCAGTTGGTGCTATTCTGAACCTCACACAATCAGGTACTTTCAGACTAATGGTTTATGTAAATTACCAAGAGAAAACTCACTGATAGAAAAATAATCCAGAAGGATTAAGGCAAGAATAAAAGCATATCTGAGCAACAAGTTATTTCCTCTGCATATGGCATTCATGTTAGTATCATGGCTTGGTGATTTAAGTTTAGCTGATATGGGCCCTTTTTTGCCTAATAGCAAAACAGAAAGACTTGTTTTTCAACCCCTAGGGGATAGTGTACGAATGCTTCAGTAATCAGTCAAAGAAAAAGAAAAAAAAAAAAAAAAAAAAGAAACACCTTTTGTTAAAGAAATTACTTGGCCTAAAATGTTAGTAGCACATTTGGTGTACTTTAAAGCAATCTCAGAAGCTTATCCAACAAAGTCAAGCTTTAGGAACTTTTTACTTCTTCTGACTAACTCAATGCTGGAATATGCAAAGTATAACTATCATGGGTCAGACATTAAAGGCTCCTGGAATATGTGCCAACAGCTGTATCGAAAGCAGTACTTGGTCTTCTGCAATTACATGTATACTACCATAATTAGAACTCTGAAATAAGCCAGCATTAAATCTCACCTACCAAGATGTTACCATTATTCCACAGAGCTAAATGGTAAAATCATGAGTAACATTTCTGGACTCTGTATTGTGCAAGGAAACAGTTGGCAAGAACTTAGGCAGTTGACTATTATATTTCTGTATATATACTCAGTATATTTTAAATAACTTGTTTTTGAAACACAGAAATCATAGTGAAGATCATACCTGAGGCTTTTCAGCTTCTCCAGCAATTCAAATTCTCAGAGCAGTTTTTAGCATAAAACCATCAAAAGGTTAGTCAGACAACCTGCTGGTCTTTTTGCTAAAATATCTGCATACTGCTGCATTACACAAGCTCTAAATTATACACTCTCCAGTCACACTGACTGGCATATATTTGGACAACATTAGCACTCTCTAGAACCCAAGAACTGTGCACATCCCTTTTGAATAGTGCCTCCAAATGAGAGGGAGGGAAGGGGGAAGACACTTTTATTTTATTTTTTTTTTAATGGCAGAGAAAATCCAACAAGTCCTATGCAAGGAAGGAGCCCTACCAGTTCTTGCCTTGCTGCTGGAATCTCCTGACTCAGAAGTACAGGTATGACTAAAATAGGTCAGATTTTAAAACAGTAACCTTGTGACTGTAAGGAGAGCACAAACCACAGTATACAGAAATGAAAAGGGGGAGAGGAGGAAAGGTTTCTCTAATGAAGTGGAGAAACATGTGAGAGCCTCTTGGTGAAACTCAGGTCAGTCAGATAATGTATATTAAAATACTCAATATGTCTAACTCCGCAGGAAAAAGTTTATGATGCAACACTTTGTCTGCCAGCACACATAAATGCATGCACAGAGTTGTTATGTGGCTGCCTTCTTGTGTCTTTCAGGTCATCCGACAACTTGCAGATAGGTCTTTTCCTCTCGGTTTTGGGTTTTTGGGGTTTTTTGTTTGTTTGGTTTGGTTTATTGTTTGCTTTGGATTTTTTTAATTTTTGCAACCTAACTTTGATCTTCAATTTTACTAAGCATTCTGAGAAGACATAACTTGCAAAGATCTTTTTCTTGTTATGTAAATATCTTTAAATCTTTCTATTTTATGCCTATCACAGACACCTCTTTGTAATTCTGCACACTCAGCAGAGAACTCATCTTAGTGCAAAAGTATGTTGATAAATAAACTGTGAATCAGAGTCGTAAGCCTTACACTCTGCTAGTTTGTTCATTCAGTCCTTTGAGTAGCACAGAATTGTTTTCTCCATCAGTTTAATTATCTCTATACAGATTTTTTTTTAAAATGTCTGAAGGAATGGACCCTCTGGAATTGCTTTCTGCAAACTGTTTGAGCATTTTTAGATTTCTCTGAGATTCACCTTAAAATGTCCATCTCTGTAGCTTAACCTGTTTCTTCTAATAGTATCTCCCTAGTAATAGATACTCTTATATGTGTAATCCTCCCTAGTGTTAATGTTTAGATCCTTTGGAAATGATCTCTTGTCATGCTAGGGCAATAGCTACATCCAGCTTGAGTAAATCAATGTAAGCATATAATACAGTATGACCTAACTTAGGTGCCAGCAGCAATGTCATTGCAGCAGCACAGCACATTCCCAAACAACCAGGGTCCTGATGAGTTTGTACCACATGCCCCAACAGGATTGCTGTAGTAGCTATAGCAAGTTGTGTCTACCCCATAAATAACCTTAAGGTGAAAAAGCACTTTATTTTTATCAGTTTTAAGTCTGAGCATTTCTCCAATTTATTTGTGTTCTCTTCAGTGTGTCACCACTCTGACCTCTTCACTCTCTACTTTTTTTCTTGGTTCTTTGCAGTATTACAGCTGTGCTGCCCTAAGCAATGTGGCAGCCAATGTTCAGCACCACAAAGCCTTGCTGAGACCCAGTGACAGATTCCTGCTGCGGACACTGATCTCTCTCCTGTCCTCTTCTGTGGACAAGGTAAAGCTGTAGCTTTCCCTTTCTGGAAAGACTTAGCATCCAAGCAGGGTTATAAACTTGGACTTCCAGTTTTGGCCTCACATCATTCTGTTCATCTACTGTACAAGTACCTGTGCAGCATCTTTTCCATGATAAAAGACACCTATATTAGAAAATACATAGGTTCTACAAGGTCAATATATGAAGAAAGCAAAGGGAAGCCCTTGAAGTTGTTCTACAGCCCTGGACACTTGCTTTAGACTAGGATGGCCTGTATGCTATTAACTTGAAACAACATGTGTCAAGTGCCCTGTCCAGGCTCTGTCTTTGATCATTGTGTCTGTGACTGAAGGTGTCTGACACATCTATTATGCTAGTTTTTTTCTTTTTGGTATCCGGAAATTTTGCTGTACGGCTTCAAGGAATAACATCTTGAAAATTTTACTTTGTTGGAAGCCACATCAAAGAAACTTCAAGAAACCATAGTTCAGGTGGAACTTGAAATTCTGTGTAGAAGGGGAGGTGAAAAAAAGGCAAAGCAAATGGGCTAATTTCTTTCCCTTCATTTTCCTATAACTTGTCAGACATCCTAAAATAAAGGCAATATCTGAACCACATTCTTCATTACCAGAAGGATGACTGATACTAGCAGGTTGAAAAAAAAATTCATCAAAACTTTGACAAAAAATCATGTGCCAAAATTTATTCTTGAAGATAATGTAATTGCTTGCTAGTGTTGTCATGTTTGTTTTGTGTGCAATAGGCAAGAACATGCATTACTGAAACAGCTCTTTTTCCTCTTCTCTCTCATTCTTTTTTTATTTTTTTTCCTCTTTGGCACAAGCAGGTTTCAAGCCAGGCATGTGTTTGCCTAAGAAATTTGGCTACCAGTGGTAAGCAATGTCGTCGAGATAAAGAAACCACACTATTTCTTTCTCTCTCTGCCTTTCAGAGTGAGCACAGTGGGCTGGGAATCTTTCCTATTAAAAGCAAAGAGACACCCTCTTTTCTGCATTTTAACTGGATGTTAAGGGAAGAGGAAGGTGCAATGCATATCCTAACTAAACCTGTCTTAGAGCTCCCAGGTAGCAAGGGAAGTAAGTATCTGGAGAAAGTGAGAAAGGCAGCAGAAGTGTTCTTATGCACAGAGCCTTAGTGAGTTACTAAGGTTTCCTCCCTTCCATGTTTCTTAAGCATTAAACCCAATTAGGACAGAATGTCTCCTGAAATTGCTTATTGAGTGGGGATCTGTCTTCTCCAATGCATGATGCTGTCTATCATTAAATATAATTTTCTCCCAAACATTTGTCCTCCTCTTAAAAAATCCTATCCTATTAAATGTCCAAGATTCATTTCTATGACATATTCAGGAGATGGTGGCAGAGGACTGGCACATTCAATGCTAAAGCCCCAGACTCCAAGGTAGAGTTATTAATCCAGAAAATGTAGAGGTGCCTGATTTTCAAGCAATCACAATTACAGAGGGGCTGAGAGTGGAGGAAGTGCTGTGCTGCTCTGTAGCGTGCTTGAAACCCCCTGGTCTGCTTGATCTTTTAGCTCTGCCTCTCTGTCTGCTGGCTGCTCTGGCATTGCCTTTTAGTGTACCCACTGAGGTTGCAGGGGCAAGTGGGTTAAAACAACTCAGTGTGATGACTGATCTCTCTCCTGGCTAGCCATAACTCTGAGAGATAGGTGGTGCTTGGGAGGTCTTTCTGTTTGTGCAGCAGAAGCTGCCACCTTCTTACCTGGCCTTATGCCAATGATGGTCTCAGAAAATTACCCACATTCTTTCTGAGGTTTAGACATAGACTGAAGGTGCCCAAACCTACATTCTGCCATCAAGCTTGTATTAATCCCTCAGCAAAAGAAGCCAGAACAAATGAGGGTTTATTTTTATAACCAAACATTTGGCATTGCCCCATCCTATTGCGATTGGGAGGTCCCCTCTAATTTGATCACTGAAGCATAATCAACTGTTTGAGTCAGAGCCTGAATGCCTCCCTGCAGTGCTCTGAACCTCCCTGACCTCAGTTGTTTTCCCACACCAGTAGACATCCAGGCCGAGATGGTTGCTGAGAACGTCCTGCCCAAGCTGTGCTCTCTCCTGGCCTCTGGCAGTGAGGACGTGCGTCGTGCCTCCATTGCTCTGCTCTGGATACTGTCCCAGCACCCACCCAACCAGGTAAAAGAGGTCATTTCCTGAAAACAGAGGGGGAAAAGTATTTTTGGCCGCCACCTGGGGTAACACTCTTATGGCAAAACTGCCTATGAAATGCATTTTGAGAATGACCAGTAGACTGGGAGACTGCCCAACCCTTCTCTCTCCTACCCAAAGTAACAAGGCTTTGGTTACTACATCTGCACTGGCACTAACTACCTGAGGAGCCATCTGTTCTGCTGAGTGGGATCCAAAGGAGAGACCAGTGAGAAAGTAGAGGGAGGGAATAGGTGTCTGATTCCTTGGATATGTGGATACTACCTTGCACTCCCTGCAACTCCCTCTAGTCCCGTCAGTCCCCAGACCACGGGTCTCCAGATGGATGTAGGAGGGGGAGGATATACACAGCGGCATGAGAGACTGCCACTATGGGGACAACCAAGGAAATTATTTATTGGCTGCAGAGCTTGCCCACACACTAAACAGCAGAGAAGCTAACTTAGAGCACACATTTAAAGTGCATCAGTGCAAAATAAAGGGCAAATATACATTACTTCCCTATATATGAACAGCTTTATTCAAAAGTACATTTGAAAAATACTATCAAATATTGAATTAGGATCAAAACAACAAGGAGGACTAAGAGAATTTGAAATCCTTTCTATCTTTAGGTAATTCATTAGGACTTTCACTAGGACTGTGTATCCTCATGTCCTAAGTTACGGAATGATTCTTTTCCCAGGTTCAGGGTAAACACCCCCATTAACAGTGCAACGCTAGCAAATAATGAAGAGGTCAGACTAGAAATAAACTACAGCAAATACTGACAAATTACTATTATTTTTAAACTTACTTTTTCTTTACAATAATAAAAGACTTCTTAGGAACATAGATGTGAAAGGTGTTTGATAAGTGTTTTAAGCTAACAACAACAGCATTTGAAGGTAGTCAGAAGTTGCATACATAGAGCAAAAATATGTGAGAACCTCCCCTGCCACATTGCATCAAGCCATAGTGACAGGGTCTGAGTAGCCACAGGTGGCCTTAAGTGCTTCTTGTGCCTGAAATACACTCAGCCTGATTGACAGTTTTCTCTGGGTATGGAAAGGCTGGTACACTACAGTTCAGTTGCCTGTACACAAACCAAAATTGCACCTCCCCTACCTCTGGGACATGATTGAGAAGATGGGTGAGCTCAATGCCTGGGAAGCAGCAACCAGAGCACAGAGCTACTCAAGGCACAGTGGCTGCATGAGACCGAACATCCTCACTGCTCATCAAACTGGCTCATACAATCAAAACACAATTTGCTCTCAACAAGCTTACGACTGAAATGCATTGTTAGTTGGAGGCCATTTGCACATAAATATGTTACTCAGTGTGAGGCATAATGCTGGAACATGGTCCTCACTCACTTTTGCTTTTCTTGTCGCCAAACACCATTTACATATTTTGTTCTCCCAGCAAAGAGTACCCACAAATCCTTTTCTCCCAGGTCCTGAAACTTGTCTTTACCTGTGCTTCAATCCCCTGGCCACAAAGAGTTGTGATCAGCATCAGTGGTAACAAAGGCACTGGGAGCTCAGCCTTGTTATACCAGTGGTGAAACAGCTCACCCTTCATAAGGGAAAAAGGGTCAGCAGCAGGAGGCTGGAAAGCAAAGCATCACCCTCAAGGCTTTATTTTCCAGTGAGAAGTATCTACATCTCTGAATTTGTTTCAGTGAGCAAACATGGCTGTCCCTGACTACTCAATGTTGCTGCTTCGTGCGAGCAAGCCCTGGGCACTCTGAGAAGAGGCTGACCTCTCTGTATTCATATCCTGCTTCCCCATCTCCATGCCTTTTCTGGCCTGTTTTTCAAGTCTTTTCAAGGATTCTTTCTCTAACTCAGGCTGAATTCTCCATGAGTGAAAGAGGGACTTCTCCATGGGAACAACTGTTGGAAAACAAACCACCAAACAAAGCTAACCTTTACAACCAAGTCAAGTGATGCTTGAATTATTACAAATACTACCCAGCATACAACGGGGCAGAATCTGTCTGCCCTTTCGTTACCATGAAGCAAACCCGCAGGAATGCTTCACAGGAGCTCCTCTCCCTCCTTCAGCCCCTTTCTTGCAATCTCCTGATCAGGCTGTTGACAGATTCCCAGCAAGAGCTGGAAAACTTCCCTCTTGCAGGGGGGATTTTATTCAGTTTTATTCCCAAGGAAAGGCCAACCCTGAAACATGAAAGAATCAGGCTTTGTGAGAAAAGAGTCTTTTAAATCAAATTCCTTTGAGCAAAAGACCTGGAAGTCAGGATGACAGAGGTCTGTCTATTCCAGATGGTGCCACTGACTCTCCAGGTACAAAATAACTTTGCCTTCCTGTTTTGCTAACTGGTAAACAGGGGATAATATTTACCTTGTCAAGAAATCCCTGTGTAAGGAGTGTGAGTACAGCATTGGAACTGCAAGCAATCTTGCTGCTGTAATGCTTTTCCTTGCCTTTTTTTTTTTTTTTTTAATGTTCTAGTTTGGGGAGAAGTTAGATCTATATCCATCTGAACCACTCAATCTATTTTTACTCACAGTTTTCTCGTGATTGTCATGCATTGTGCAGGATTGAGCCAGAAAACAAAATCTGGATCTCAGCCATATTCCAGCCAAAAAAAGAAGTTCAGCAGAATTCAAGTACTGTCACTTGCTAATGTAGGTCCTAAATAAACAAAAGAGCTTGGCAGGGAAGTCATTATATATTAGAAAGTTCCTTTATAGTACATAGAAAATTTCCTCCTCTCAGGCAGCAGCAAATCAAATACAAGTATCATAATTGATGGGATTACATAGAAAAGAGGACATTTGGTCCAAAAGCATAGAAAACTGTCATCAATGGTAATTTAATTGGATAATCTGAAACTATAGTATTTCTTCCTTTTAAGAGAAAAAAAACAAGGCTAAGGAAAATTTAATGTCATGTCTGCATATAGGATTCTTTAAATGCCCTGTATTTAGGCATAGCACTGCCCTTCCCATTTATTTTCATTTTTTATTTTAGGATTGCTCATTGTGACAGTGCTTAAAATGAACTAAGTGAAGATGTCAGCTGATATTAAAAGAAAATAAGATACACTTTTGCAATGTAACCTAAGTAAAAGAAAAATTCAAGTTAAACTAACTTTTAAAGACATCTGCCTTTCAATGCTTTAGTGATCCTGACATCTCACAGGTCTCAGAATTATGTGATTTTTTGCAGCTGTGTATAGGGCCAGTGATTTGTTTTATATTGAACTCCCTTGCTAATGCATCTTGATTTCCAAGTAGCACAAGTAATAAAGTTCATTGTGAATAAACAGAAGAATTGCATAAAGAACTCAAATTCCTAAGGGAAGGAGACTGAAAGAAAAAAACTCCCAAGAGGAAATCTTTTGCTTTTAACTGTAGGCCCAACCCAAAGCCTGGTGAGGTCAGGTTTCTCTTACACACAGCAGTGCCCTCTTAATCCATATTGTTATTGAGGTAACTACCTGTGCAGTAATCCAGACTCAGATCTGATACTACAGAACAAGAGCTAATGGCTTCAAACTGAAAGAGAGTAGGTTTAGATTTGATATTAGGAAAAAAATTCCTTACTATGCGGGTGGTGAGGCACTGGCACAGGTTGCCCAGAGAAGTTGGGGATGCCCCATCCCTGGAAGTGTTTGAGGCCAGGCTGAATGGGGCTCTGAGCAACCTGGTCTAGTGGAAGGTGTTCCTGCCCTCGGCAGGGCAGTTGGAACTAGATGATGTTTAAGGTCCCTTCCAACCCAGGCCATCCTGTGATTCAATTAATATTAATGGAAACTGGAGAGAGAGATACCCAGTAAAGTATCTCTAAAATATCATCAAACAGCAGAGAAATGTGTGTAAAGAAGATGCTGTTCACAACATGTTTACTAAAGAGGTGCCCAATCACAAACTGATCTGAACATACAACCTGTTATTGTAGCCAGGTAAATTGCTGAGGTACTCAAGGACACGCTGCTGCTGCTACTTCACCACATACTTCTGCCTTTCACACTTACCCTAACCTTCCAGTCAGGAACATACATCCTTCTCCTGGCTACCAACAACCTCAGTAAAGCATTTAATGGAAACAAAAATAAACTACAGGACCTTAAAGACTCCAGACTTCCATAGCAAGTGCTCTATAATCAGTGCCAGTCAGCCCATATTTGAGAGAAGCAGCACTGGACCCAGCCATATCCTTAGTTTAAATAAGCAAACTGATGCTCTTCTTGTAGAGCTAAGCTCTATCTCTCCATATCTCACTGCAAAGTCTCGCTGTGTTGTCCATATTGGATGTAATTGAGATATCAGTTGCTCTTCTCAGGACACTCTGGCATGTGCTGAGCTACTGCAGAGCCTGGGGAAGTTACTGACAGCACATAAAACAGACCCTGTGATTGTCGGACATACTGCTTGTATCATCAAAAACCTGAGCCTTTCCAAAAACAGACAGGTAGGTACCCAGTGTTTGTCACTGAACTGTATCTTGTGAGGTTGCCATTGTGTTTACGTCAAGTCAGCATTAACAAAGAAAAAAGTTTTGTGGGTAATTAAACAAATACTAGTTTGCTATGTACTTCACACAAAATTGCATGTATGAATAAAAGAATGATAATGAAAGGCAATTTTATTCATATTTTCCCAATATAATACAAAAAAGCTAATTAAAATAAGAAACATCTAATTTTTGCGGTGAGTGGTGTGGTTACCTAATTTGACTGCATCATAGGTACAAAAAGTTCTTCTTCCAAGGATATTTCATACTAATTAAAGGAACCATCCAGGAAAATCTGAGGTCTGTTAGGAACTGAGTCTTTATTTCCTGGCTCTTTTGCATCAGCTGCCCTTCTTTGTGAAATAGAACCCTAGCTATTGATGTACATTTTGCCTCTTTGGCAAGATAATAGTTGTGCCAAAATGCTATAAAGATTTGATTCAAAATCCATATGCACAAATGCACTTCCTTTCTCCTTCCCCTTTAGGAGTGCCTTGATCAAACAGTGCCACCAGTACCAATCAATATTGAGGAAAAAAACCCCACCGAAATCCTTTGTCCCACCGCTTTGTCCCAGTTCTTAATACACACTTTTCAAGACTTAGTTCTTTTTTTCTTCCTCTTTATTCATGATCCAATTACCACTAGTTCCAGAGATCTAAACCAGCCAGAAGGAAAAGTATGGGTTTTCTTGCTAAGATAAGAATTATATAAATTTCTTATAGCTGTGAAATCAAGTTTTGCAGGGAACTAGATTCCCTCAAACTCAAGGCCCACAGCAGGAGTAAAAATAGACCATCCTTTTAAATTTGACAAATATGGTCATATCTTTGAAGCACTTAAATTCTGTGACTTTATTCTTTTATCAGCTGGGAGCTGCTTCAGCTTCATAAAACTTTATAATATAGAGAGTATCTAGCTCTCACTTCATAAATTAATACACAGACATGAGTGAGAGTGCCAGGTTTCCAGGGTCAATTCTAAGGAATGCTCCCTAAAACACTTAAGAATCTTTGGCACAAGAGGAAGAAAACAGTGTTGTTTTTGTGCCAGTGGAATACAAACAGAGTGTGGCAGCTTGAAAGGCAGCAGTCTCAAATCCACCTTGAACTGCTAAGTAGCCAGTTAAAAAGCTGCAGTATAAACTGAGTGAATACACAAAAAGATACTCCCTTTTGTTGATAGGCACCTGAGCTCACTTACAGAGCTGCAAGCAGCTTCCATTTTTGGGAAATGACTGATGACTTTGTGATTCAACTTCACTAGTAACCAGTCACCTCATTCAGAACTCATTTCTTGGTCTCATGTGCTTTTTAGTCCAGGCCAGCACAGGCTAAGTCTCCTATCTGTTTTCAACTCGGTCTAAAATACATGTATCTCAGTACAAGTGATCTCTGAACAATCCAAGGTGTTGTCACCTGGTTGTGGTAGATCTGGGAGGAGACAATTCCATTATTGATGGTTTAGCCCTCGGTACTGTAGGAGTAGCCCCCAGACACCACTAAACCATAATGGAAGTGCTAAACATTAATCTCTCTCTTGTGGCAGAGAATCACGGAGAGCCGATGTGTCGAAGGTCTCCTCCAGACCATGCTTTCAACCAACGCTCAAGAAGACTCCCTTCATTACGTGACATCTTGCCTTGCTGAGCTAGCAAAGCAAGGTAGGGCAGCAACCTTCCACGAACAGCTTAATCTGAGAAGTGCACATGTCCTTTATTAACTCTAATAGGAGATGGAGCACAGCTCGACCTACAGCCCAAGTCTTTCCCTTTAAATTCATTGTGAGTTTAGTTGTAAGCTGCAAGGACAAAATCCAATTTGCTGGCAGGACACATGGGCTCCATTGTCTGCACTTTTGTTCAACTGCTTAAAATTTTTCACTCTAAATTTTTTGGTGCTGAACTTTACTGCTTAACATGGCCTGTCTACTTCTGTTTGTAACATTTCCCAGTTCCTTGGGCTGAAATAATTTTGCCATAGCAGAAACTAATATAAAAAAATGACTAAAATACAAAGTAACTCTTTATCTTGAAATTTTTTTGCACATGGATTTTATCAGAGATATCAAATTGACACTCATGAAAGGTATAGCACTCTTCATGGCCAAAAGGATAAGTGTAAATTTCCCCAACATGCCCTAGCATTGGGTATTGTCTGTCAAACAAGTAATCTCTTTTATCTTGTGTGACGGCCATGCAGCTGGCAGCACATCACATTTAATTTTGCAAGTGGTGTCCAGTTGCTGCGGGAAACATTGAGCCCAACAGGCCAAGAGTGGATCTTGCACATAACGTGATTCATTTGTGCAGAACATAAAGCCAACAAAATATAAATCAAATCCACAGCCTTACCTTACTGAAAGCATAACCTCAGAACATGACACTTTTTTACAACCTAAACATACTTATTAATGAAGTTCAGCACTTATTTTGCTTTTCCAGTTGCATTAAGGATTCCCTATTTCAGCAGTATGGTTTCTGGCAGACCTCTCACCTTTGTTTCTTTGACACTGGATTTCCTGTTTACAGACTACTCTCTTACTTCTCTGCCTTCCAGAAGGAGCCATGTTACACATGGTCCAATGGATGGATGAGCCCTTGACAAAGTGCTTGGTGAGACTGGCTGGCCAACTGGAACATCCTGAGCCATCCTTTCATGCTGCCTCCATCATCGAGCACATGATCAGTCACGGTAACTCACACAGGATGAACTGCTTTTTGAAAGAGATTTACAGCTGTCTGGAGTGAAATTAGCCTTTTCCCAAAGGACTTAACTGTCATAAACTGAAAAACCTTTAATATTCTTATATCACCCCCTCTACCTGGTCTCTACAAATTTTTTAGAGTATAAGTGCCTACAGTCACCCTTGAAATAAAACAATCCTTGAGTGCATGAGAAAGTCCAGGGATGAAAGTGGACCATAGATAAAGGTCTGATTCACATGTTTGTTGCCTTCTTCAAGCATTGCCATTCTGCAGGGCTGGTCCATAACCAATTCTGAGGTCCTTGCAAACAACTTAAGTAGGAAGGTGGGAGACCCATTAAGATACTCCTCACCATGGGAGAGATGAGAACATGTTTCAGACAAGGGTCACTTCAGACAAGGTTACATCTTTCTGTTTGACCTTCTTTCTTACTATGTAAAATGTGATGGCATTCCCCACAGACAGCAGAGGATGTGTTCCAAAATTTTAGATTAATTCTGCTCCCTGATCAGCAAGAGAAAAGCTCTTGCTGAACCTAATCCTGCTGTTGTAATTCTAGACTGAATTAGCAGGAGCAGTAAAATAAAGTGGCTTTTAAGAATGTAGCCAAAATTTTTAAAGTCTCAATGAGAGAGAATATAAGGAGCATTATTTTTACCTGTAGAAAACAAACTGCTTTATGATTAATATACTTGTCCCATGCAGCTGAGAGCCTTTACGTCTTGCAAGAAAAAAGTGTTCACATGATTCTTGCATTCTCTAGAAAGGCATGGTTAGATTTTAGACCTTAGATGTAAGAAACACTGAAATCTGTAGTGACTCCCTGATAAGGGAAAATGCAAATCTGTTTCATTTCTAACATGGAGGATTTGCAACAGAGCAGACTCTGAGGTAGTGAAGAGTCCAACAGCATAATCACCTCATGGATAGGTTCACATAACCAGGCCAACCAGTCTGTGAATCGGCAAGCCGTTTGCACAGGGATCGTGTTCCTGGCTGAGCAGCCCGCTCACCTTTTTATTTACCTGAAGTCTCAGCAGTATTGCCAGAAGCTGTAGTACAGGGAGGTCCCTTGCCAGTCTTTGAAGTAACCTTGGTTTTAGCTGAAGGTGGATGAGTCATTATTGATCGTATAAATGTTGTTAAAAAAATCAGTTTTCAAAGTGTTTTAAAGGTTCATATTGATCTCCAGTGGTTCTCCCATTTATGCAGAAAAAATGATGCTTTTGTGGAAGCATCACATTGGAGAGATTCAAGCCTACCTCAAGAATTTTCTTGCCCACCAAGAGGTTCGCTTTCAGCAGCTGGGCATCTCCACATTCTGCAGACTGCGAGCAGGTACATCCTTCCTGCTGGGCTGGGCC
Organism: Pardalotus punctatus; assembly: GCA_013400915.1. Classification (NCBI taxonomy): domain Eukaryota; kingdom Metazoa; phylum Chordata; class Aves; order Passeriformes; family Pardalotidae; genus Pardalotus; species Pardalotus punctatus. The sequence continues at coordinate 380,122 of VZTX01003203.1, read as the reverse complement.
CCAGGGTGCTGCCAAGGCTGCCTGCACCCATCGGCAGCAAACAGGCACTGCTTTGTAGCAGAGATCACAGAATCATTAGGGTTGGAAAAGATCTCTAAGATGATTGAGTCCAACCACTGACAGTGCAAACTCCTCCTGGGACTAGCTCTGCTCATTTCAGCAAACAGAATAATCTCAAGGGTAGCTGTTACCTCACCTGTTTTAAAGCAGCTCTTTAAGAAATCTCCGGATAAAGGAGGGAGGATTTTGTTTGCTTTAAAATTAAAGGCTTTTTGATCAGCAGGGAAACAGGACATCAGGTACAGATGCTGTTATCCAATATGAGAATGTCTGGCACTAGATGCCACCTAAAAGTTTTTCAAATGTGATTTTAGTTTATTTTGATAAAACAAGCAAATAAAGGACATTGCATGATTAGCTGATATTAAGGCTGGAAAGTCTTACATCATACTTTAAAGTCCATTCCCTAATATTTTTCTGGTTTTGGTTAATCTTCTTGTCTTTGGGTAAAAGTTGAGTACTGATGACAGTTATAATGTGGTAATAACTGGATATAGTACATATCTTTATGTATGTAGAGCCTGAGTCAAAATCGTGCTACGTCTTGATATGCAGCTGCTGCATAAGGCTGAATTTGGCAACTGAGATTTATGCATCTGGATCAGGAGAATTTAGCAGCAATCTTGAATGGTTGTAGGAATGAAAACTGAATTTATATCTGCTTTGTGTGGTAGCAGATTATTGTTCTGCCTTCCCTATATCCTGTAGTAAGAACCATCAATCAACTCTATCTAACCTGAAAAATAAGCTTTCTATGCATTTACATTAGAACACAGGGAAAAACAGAAGTTGCTTAACACTTGTTATTTCTCTTCAGATCCAGAATTTTCATTAGTATTCAGAAAAAGCCAAATGGCCAAACTCCTTGAGCAAGTCCGTCAACAAACAGAAGAAACTCAAGAGCTCCTTAGGGCAGCTATGTGCCATGAAGACAGTTAATATTTAAGCCAAATGGCTTATGAAAACTTACCAGATCCAAGAGCCTGAACTTCCAGAGGAAACAACTCTTTTCATTGGTTCCTGTAATTTTCCAGCTACTTACAGTTTCACCATACAAGAGAGATGTCCTGATAACAAGAATTGGAGCAGGTCAAAACACAATTCCTTGGACCATTTGGCTGGCTGCTTAAGTGTGTTTAAGAACACAGCTACATTGAAAAACACCTGCTATGCTTGGTTAAACTTCCATGGTTTGTTTTTGGTTTCCTCACCCCACCCTCAGAAAAACCAGCACTATAATAATGAGGTTTTAGTCATGCAGCAGAGTGATTCCACTGAAGAGGCATCTCTCAAGGATGCAGGTGACTCTGCATTCATCTTTATTCTGTTTCTGTTCCATGTCCTGTATTTCAGAGCACACTCCAGGGACTTTAGAAAAGAATTGAACCAACCCATACAATAAAGGTAGAAAACTATGAACAGGTTACTAAAGGAAGTAACTGCTGAGGGACAACTCAGAGTGCAAGAAATTTGTAAGGAACAAGAATGGGTTAAACCTTACAGCTGATCCTTGTCCACACTATAGCCACTACTTTCCAGCAGAAGATCAAAGGCACCTTAAGGCAAGGAGATGTTGCACAGAGCAAGTACAGAATACAGCAGGAACCATGAGTTATTCAGGTGAGATGTGTTTAAATACAGAATTCTGTTCTGCAAATGTAAAATTATTTCCAAAGCTACTTGGAACAAGGGAAGAGTGAAAATATTTGGCAAAATTAGGAATTTTTGTTGTATTTTGATACTGATACTTCATTTTAAAAGGAGTTAACAAACAATAAAGGTAGTCATGTGTTTAAATTCAACTCATTTTCTTACATATATACTTCCCATGGACAGGCAGATGTTCAGCCATCTCCAGGAAAGCCAGGATCCATCATGTGTAATGGTTACTTTGGAAGACACACACTGTAACTCCAAACATCCCCCCTTTCCTCCTCCTTCCCCCAGCTTTCTTTGCTGAGCATAACAGTGTAAGGTGTGGAATGTCCCTTTAGTCAGCTGGGATCACCTGTCCCAGCTGTGTCCCCTCCCAGCTTCCTGTGCAACCCCAGGCTGGTGGGGGGGTGTGAGAGGCAGACTCTGTGGAAGCGCTGCTGAGCAGTAACTAAAACTGTCTTACCAACCCTGTGTTCAGCACAAACCCAAAACACAGCTCCCTTTCAAGCTACTGTGAAGACAATTAACTTTACCCTAGTGAAAAGTAGCACACTGTCTTCTGAGATGCTTCTGACCATGTTATAACTCTTATGTGCACGCAGAGCTTTGGTTACAAACATGAAATAAAAGTGAGATTAAAAAAATAGTTAACAAAAATTTATCTGTCAGCAAAGAGCTCAGTGTTCCATTTTATTGTGGCTCAAATCTCTGGACTTAATTTTAGTGCTTGGGAAAGTAATTTTTGATAATGATTTTCCTTTTAATATGAACAAGTTCTTTCCCATAGTACTGTTTGGGAAAAAACAAAACAAAACAACACCCCTCCCCCCCCCCAAAAAAAAACCCCTATGTAAAAACAACCAAATCCACACTCAGTGCAGTAAAAAGGCCTATTAAAAGTACAAGGTAGACAGAAACTTCAGATAAAGCATTATGGCATTTTCAATATTCATGCATGACAGGAATTTTGTTTTGAAATCTCATGTGAGAAACCATGTGCTCAGCTTTGGGCAGGTAGACTTACTGAAACAGAGGACTGACTGAATGACACACCTAGGAACAAAATGCAAAAGTCTCAAGCTTCAAGCCACCTCTGTGGGTGATTTTTGATCAATTTCCAAAAAGACAAACAGTGCAATATTAAGTACTGATATTAGAATGTGTCCTGTATCTGTATTATTAGGTATTTAATTACAAACATTATTTCAATGTCTTAGCAAGAAAGAAAATAACAAAGCGTTCTTCATCAGGAATGAGGAGATGAAGCAAGCACAGCTAATGGTGAGCAATGCAGCAGTTGTGATGTACTGCAATACCTCACTGAGCATCATCCCTGTGAGCATCGCTGCTGTGCTGTGGACACATGAGCATGGAGCTGAGCCTTCCCAAAGCACACAGCTCTCTGCTGGGAAAGGTTACTGCTCTGTACCCTCAGAACAGCTGCCTGCACCTTCTACACCTGCTACTTCTACCTCATGGTGTAGTTCAGCCTTGCCTCCCACAGTACAAACAACACAACTAATTGCAATAGCAGGCACAGGAGCTGGCCTTCCTCCCATACCATATTTTATTGTCAAGAACACCACTCAACAGAAGAGAAGCTATTTTCCCTGCATTAAAAGAGGCTTAACAAAAAGATTTAAAAATTCAGCATTAAATGCTTTAAAAAAAAAAATTCATACACCTACTCTCAAATCCTCATTTTTATTTTGTATGTCAGGCCCCTGAAACAGGAAATTCTCTCTCTCATTTGAAGCAAAACTGGATTGAATCTAATGATAAACTGTTTTTTTTTTAAAAAAAATGAAAGTAAAAACTAAAGTATACATGAGAAATAAAGCAGGCCCATTTTTACTGCAAACAGTGAAGAAATGTGCTGAAGTCTCACAAAAACGAGATCAGCATAATTTATAACCAATCCTAAATAGCTCAAGGTCAACACAATTTAAATCTGAGCCTAAATGAATCCTAAGACTTAAAACTGAAGCTAAATATTACTGCCTATTTCTTTGCTTGCTTTCTAGTTGCAAGTGACTCTACTGATTTTTTAGTAAAGAAATTAGAGAAAACCTGAAGCAAAGTTTTAAGCAGACCAGGAGCAGCAAGAAGGGTTTTCCATCAGCGATTGACTCTTGCTTCAACTATGCAAGAAAATGAAAATATAAGTAGAAATAAATATTTCAAACAAGTTTTATTTGGTACTTACATGCTATATATAGTTTTAAAGAAAAACTACATACTTGGACACTTCAAAATATTGTGGCTATGTACATGGAAAACTAAAGAAAGCAAGAAAGGAACCCAATTCATTTTACTGTGTCACAAGTTACTATTGAAAGCACTCTGACTGCATGGCTGTTTTTTCCCTTCCATAAATATTCTGGCAGATGAAGTCTCTTTCATTTTATTTCCATTGCTTTTATCCCATCTCCTCTATAAGATGAACACTTGGCAGCAGCAGAAATTTCTTCAAAAATTCTTCGGCTTTTGTCTCAGAAGATTTCTTCTGCTAGCACAGACTTTCTGCACAGCTTCCTAGAGGCCTTGTTCAGTGCTCGCTAAAGGCAAGTGCAGGAACCTTAGTGGTACATTCTCTGTTAGCAGGAGCTGAGGGCCCATGAACCTCCATTTCCCCACCCAAGGAGCTTCTCACTGATTCAGAGAGCAATGCCTCAAGCCTTCAGTGATGCTTCAAACTCAAACACCCAGAGCGAGCTCTGCCTCCAACAGCACTGTTTAGCAAAGCACAAAAACGTGCAAGATTTTACAGTTCTGCACAACAGCAACCAAAAGTGTGGGATGGAACAATGAATGACAGTAGAAATCAGCAAACTAAAGAGAAAGCAACCTGCATTGCTCCTCTTACCACTCAAACTGCACTGCTTTATAAAAACCACACGCTACATAAAAAGCACAATGACCATTTTCCATTTGCTCTGAAACGAGCAAACCCCAAAAATCCACAAACCTGCATCATCATCATCATCCAAAACTCAAATATCCCAGGTTTCACACAGTCTTCGATAGTCTGATAAGGCAAAGGAAAAGTCTTCCATCATTGGGAACAGCAGCAATTTACAGGACTCAAGGTATTTTCTTGTATGTGTGTGTGCACATGTGTGTGCACATATGCACACACATCTTTTATAGTATTGTGAACATGGATTTAACAAAAAAAAATAAATCAAGTTTGCAGTATCTTTTAACCACATTTGTCTAATTTATTCAATTAAATGATTTATTTCTATACTGAGCAAAAGTCATAAATACATAATCTAGGAGAACAATAGGTTTTCCTCTTGTCCATGAAAAAATAATGCTCTCAAATTTTCACATTTTAAAACCTGTCTTGTTTTGTGTTTTTAGAGAAAATGTGAGATCATAGTGACATCTCAATTTACAGAATGTCCCTGTAGGAATTACATTTACAAGAACCTGATACAGAAGCCTATAGTTTGCCCCCATAATTAGAGTTCTCTGCAATAACATTTAAACCAACAGGTTTAAATAAAACACCCCATTAACTCTACTTGTAGAGCAATGAGGCATTTATTTTTCAAGTATTAGAACCACAAAGTGTAAAAGATTCTTTGCCAATTTTACAATTATGCCTTTTAAACCAACACCCACCTTTTTTATAAAAAACACAAAATAATCAGTCCCACCACCCAAATCAGCCGTTACTTTCAGATTCCAGTGTCCTGTGTCTTAAGGAATGCAGAAATATTCATCTACTAGCAAAAAAAGCTTGTTGGAAATAGCCATATTAAGTAACGCACGTGAAGCATGATTTTTCTAGTGATGAAAGCTATTAGAATGGTGATCCAAGTCTATTCCCCTCATTTCTTCTGCTGGTTTTACTAAAGTCCTTCCAAAAAAGATATTCAAGAAATCTTTAAAAAACTGGAGAGAAAAAATAAAACACTCCTTCATAGCATGGAAGAAACTCCACTGACTGCAGAGATGCTCATATCACATTTGGTTCTTCAGAAGAAACAATCAGATCACTTCTACAACAGAAGGTAAAAATGACAGGTCAGAGCGGCAATTCCTATTTCAAAATGTTATGTGCTTATGCAATTATTTTACTGTAAGATGATTTTCCTTACCCTTTTAGGCCATAATAAAATAAGGTGCTATCCAATTTAATTTGCTAAATTAGTATTTGTTTACCTAACATTCTTGAAAAGTTATGATATAATTTGGAAAAATCCAGTGTCCTGCAAACCATCCTGCAATATTAATGCTTGCAAAACTTAATGAGGAAAGCACATCCAAAATTTTAAAAAGTTTTTAAGAGGTAGTAGCTCCCCATCTGCATGTGCATGTCAAGCACTGCACTTGCAAAACTGGAACTCAATTGCTGATTATATGCTCAAAGCAGCAGCGGTCATCTATCACTTCTGTTTGAAAGCACAGAGCAAACCTTTCCAAGCAACTTCAAATGGCAGAAAGTAAAGTATATCTGAGAAGCACTCATCCAAAAAAAGGTAAGGCCTCACAACCATTTGCACTGCATCTATATGTGCTTGGCATGCATAGCTTTACAAAGAGGAAATGTGCTTCTGTCCCCAAATAATGTGGGGTTTAAAACTGCCTAAATTAAACAATTTATATAAATTGAGAGCTCTGGGACCTCTGACAGTTACAACACATTACAAGTGTTAGTGAACCACTGCAAACCTACCTGCTGTTTGATGTGTTTGAACACTATCTACCTGAGGCAAGAGAGTCCCCTTATCTTCAAAGGCTAGAATTGGATTCAAAGGAATTTCGGGACTATTACTTCCATCATTGTTCATAGCATCCAGCCGGGATGGTTTAGAACCAAGAGGCAGATTCATGATCTCTTCAAAGTTATCATTCTGCATAGACATTCCATTTTCATTTGCATTTGTCTCTGGATTGAGATTGCTGAAAGAGAAACATAGACATTTTTCCTTACATACTTTATCTAGAACAGAAATTTAGTCATCCTCAAAGCAGTATTACAAATGGAAGAAAAGTTTGCATCAATCCTAAGCATTCTTTTAGCCAGTGAAAACAAAACTATGCTTCTACCACAGTAGGAAAACTATTTTTGCAGCCAAGAACTAGGTATTCCTTCCTTCAAACACATGGGACCTTTGGCAGAACTGCAGGGTACTGTATGGGCACTGTGGTCTGAGAAGGGACTGCAATGGGAAGAAGTAAGGAAACTCCTGCAGCATCATCACTACCTGGAACCACCCACATAATGCAATTTACAGCCTCTAATACCTTTTTCAGATCTCATAACCTGTGTTGTACCTGTCCTCTAATTGCAAAGCAATGTAACTGCCCTTGAATAAGATCATTGTAATTTTTATTATTTCTTGGATCACCTCCTGCCACCAGTTCTGGAGCAGCCTCTTCTGTATACCATTTATCCAGAGAAAAAACTCCTCCTTTCAGTCCCTCCTTCCAAACAAGCTCTTAGGGTTTATTTCCAAAGCACTACCCAGCTCCACACTTCTCCTGTTGATCATGTCCAAGCCAAAAGAACACTCACATCAATCTGCACTTTCGTTTTCCATCTCCCACATGACAGAGATGCCTTATGAGTGAGCTCTTGTACATCTCCCCCAGTCAAGAGCAGCACAAGCACAGCCACTCTGCAATCACACACACTCTCCCCGGATGATACTTGCTCAGGTCTCACAGCCTTGCTCCTCCCCTCCCAACCCCTTTATTAGGTGCTGCATTGCCAAAGCCTTCGGACTCTGCAGTAATGGGACCATAAGCTCCTCAAGCAAGAGCAAGTACTCAATGGACACTCAAAAATCTTGTGATCTTTCACAGGTGCTTCTTAAGGCCCGAGACAGTTAGATTCTGACAATCCTGGGTTCCTATTCCCTATTGGGATCACATCACAACTGTTCCGATTGTTTGGAAATGTTTCAGCCACAAAAGCTCAGATGCAATCTTCCCAGATTGAAACATGGCTATCAACTTCCACAGGCCATTTCTCAGCAGGTGACTGGGTTTCACAGGTTAATTTTCTCCTGACAGCACATTTACTAATTTTAAAAAGAGCCCTGCTTGTAATTGGCACACAATATATTTTCATTTGCTGGCTTCTTCGGGTGTACAACTCAGCACAAACAATTGAAGAATTGTTTTACAGTATTCCCCAAGAGACAGAAAATAATTATTGCTCTTTTGAAAGTGGCAATGCTTTATCCAAAACCCAGATTTCCTGTGAGAACCACATGCTTGTGTTCACATCAAGCCTTCCCAGTTTTTCAAACCATCACCAGTTCTTTTTCAGAAAGGCACTCCCCTTTTTTTCATCTGTGGATATGCTGAGCAAATTTCAAAGTGAAAAATACATTTCACTGCACTGAGTTTGAGAGCAGACACAGAAATCCTGCTGTCTGCCTGGGAGAGGTCCTAAGTCACATCACCTTTTTGTGCCAGAGATCCACATCTGTAAAGATAAGGAGCAGAATCTGTGAAATGCTTTAGGACTATTAAAACCTGCTCTGTAATGCTCAGTTATTAGGTTATTATTCACTGTAAGGTATCCTATTACTTATTTTATCCCCATCTACTACCAGTAACCATACCAGAGCTAGGATTATGTGCCAAGTTTGATGAATGGGGTAAGAAAGAGGTGGGAAGAGTGCAGCTGCTCATTCATATAAATTAAACAGCACAGTAGTTCAACAAGCATTGGAGCAATGCAGAAGCCTCTTGCTTCTGCAAACAGAATTTTTCTACCCAATCAGCTGATTTTGTGGATAAATAATTCTTCATATTTCATATTTATTTGTCACTGCACTGCCAGTATTACACACAGAGTTAGACCAGGACTTGTTCAGACTTGAATGATGTCATCTGAGAGAGAGGAGTCTCTGCAATCACAAAGGGGGTACAAAAAAGGAAATATGGACTATAAATATTCTAAATTTGGTGGTATAAAATCTTTTAGATTTTATGCTGCTTGATCCACCAAATTACTAGAGGAGCATATTTAGACAAAACAAAGGAAAAGGAACAGTGAAATCAATTTCCACTGGACATCTTAGAGGCCACAAGCTCAAAAGAAGATTAGATAAATTCCTAGGAGATTGGTATGCCCTCCAGCTTCTGGTAATTAGCAGCTTAGGGACTGCTTGAGTCTATGGTTACATGTGGACAAAAATACTTAGCAACCCTTCATTGGACAGGGGGTCTCCTGGTAATTATGTTTTTTTGTCCTTTACGCTGTGCTACAGGCCATTAAAGCAAAGAACACAAAAAAACAAAAAAGGGTTTTTGACCTGCTACAGTTGTTCTTACTGTCTTATGTCACATTCTTAATGTTGTCTCAGCGTCCAATGCGACACCAAAGATATCCTTTTCAGCATACAATATTGCAGAAATAACTGGATAATTTTGGCATTCTAGCATATTCCAAGTGCACTTGTAGCAAGACACTTATGTAATAGAGAAAAAAGAAAAGTTTCTGAGTTGTTCAGAGTGCATTTCCAAACATAACAATCTTGCAAGCATCTGAAGGACATCTCCATGGCAGCTGAAAAGCATCTGCAGCTTCACATTTTGACCTGAACACATCAGTATTAACAAGACATACTAGAAGATGTTGAGAAAAGAAAAACCAGTTTAATTAAAGGAACTGAGTGTCCAAAAAGTTCAAAATTACTGAAAATTATATCTGTTGTAGATAATTTTAGCCAAAACTCTGTATAGACACAGCCTGAAATTAGAATTTGAAGGGAGTAAAAAGTAAAGAAAGAAGGCCAGAATTCAGTATATCTGTTTCCAATCATTCATCAGAAATGAACACTGAATAAGAAAAAATAAAATAGAGATTTTCAGGCCTTTGAAAAATGCCAAAATATTTTCACAGTTGCTATTTCTTATCTGAAGAACAATGTCAGCGGCCTCATTTATTGAGAGGAATGGCCCCAGACTTTTGGATGATTTAAATAAATGGTGCTTATTTTTAATCCACTGAGACAACAGCACTGAAACCAGCCAGCAATAAAGAATTTTCTTTGCCAGGACAAGATAGGAAGGCAATCACCCAGACGAATGGCATATTTCTAAAACTGGTTATCTAATCTACCCAGATCCATGCACACAGGATGGAGACACATGAGAAGAACCACGCTTGCTGAGGCATTTGGCACTGCAAGCATTTGTAGAAAACAGCACAGAAAAGAGGAATTACAGAGTAAGTACCGTAAGGAAAGTACTGTCAATATACACCACTGTACTGAAATAACTTTTTCTGAGAAGTAGCAGACATGATCTCTCTTGGGAAAAGAATTAGAAAATGGAGTACAAGCAAAAAATCTGCAAGTGGGCTATAGATTAGGCGGATGTAGGGTTGTCCAACTCAAACTCCTACCATTAGGCTTCTTCCAGGATTCTACTGTGCAGTAAAGCAAGAAGAAATTTGATTCTGGAAAAAATCTTTTTGGAATCTTGTAATTTATGAGAAAAAGTTGAAAATACTTAAACAGTGTATCTTATTTGCAAATGACTGGTTCAATTAATTTTTCCCTTTGTTGGAAAAAAACCCCAACCAAAACCCAGAATCCAGCCAGAAGTTAACACGCCTTTAATAAACTCATAGTTATCCACGAAGTACCCATTTTTGTGGTAATTCCTGATACTTTACTATGCAACTGGAAAATTATCTTGGACCATTCCACTTCTAAATATATTTAGTGTTGCTCTTTGTACTGCACCTGGCTGAGAAATGCCTTCATTTAAGTTAAACTGTGAGTCTTCTCACCACAGACTTCCAGGTTAAATATAAGGTCCCTCCATTCCCACCCCTTCCCCATAATATTGCCTATTCTTCATTAGCATTTGGGCATTAAATTTACTTGTGGAGAAGACACTCAGAGCAAGCATAGGCAGCAAAATCAGAACCCTTGTGGCACCACTTGAAGCTACCATAACACAAAAATCATGTTCATATTCAGATACTCACTTTAACTCAGAAGACTATGGAAAAAGAAACTGTTTCTATGAACCAAGAATTTATGTAAAATCTATTTGAAAACCTTGAGTACTAACATGGTAAACTAGCTCAATTTACAAGCAAATACATCTGGTTTTTTTCTTTCTCAATACTAAGTGTAAAAGCTTTAAGCCTAGGAAAAATTGATTAAGAGGCATTTGTTTAAAACACTGAAGTAGGAATATCAAGAAGAATTTGGACAAACTATTATGTGGGAAAAAATGATTGCACCAATCTATTATTTGCAATAAAATTTATAATTTATCAGTAAAAATAATAATTGTTGACAACAGATATATGGTAAATAATGCAGCAGATCACAGCATTTTCATTATGAACAATTGTTTTGGAACAATAGTGACGTTCCAGCACAACAAGATCTGCACTGCTGATCAAAAGTAGCCCCAGAGAATGGTGAAATATTGAAATCCATTGTCGTCTCTCTGCTAGAATGTTTTAAGATGCCCTCTGTTGCATTTCACTGATGACCATGGAACAAGCACGTTACTTCCAGCTGAATCCCAGCCATAGAGCTAACACAGGATGGATGACATGATGGGGAGGAACAGGGATGAAGGCTCACCACAATAGACAGTAAGGCAACATCCTGTGATGGCCCAGAGTAGCACTCCTTTTTGTCACACAAACCTTCCAAGTGATCCTTCTTCAGCACTACCTGTGCAAGGGACAGAGCACCTGCACTGTCTGGGGAGGGACCCGACTGCAGACACTCCGACCTCAACTACAGCTGCCAGCCCTGCTCCAACAAGAAGCTGCCTTAAGAAGACTCCTCTGCATTACTCCATCCTCTCGCTCACACAAGCACATGACACAAATGGCACAGGCAACACCTTTTTGACTTCTGGTCAGAAATCTCAGCAGTCTTGCCCTTAAAACATGCTGAAGCCTTTTTCAGACAAAAGCCAAATTTTGCTGAGGGCTGGAGTGAGGTGCTCAGTCAAGAGACAACCTGCATGCCCTGCCCCTGTGTGTGCTACCATGTCAGGTGTATCTGGATGCCAGACAATCACAGCACATGAGGTGCAGTGCCAGTGGTGTTGCCACCTGTGTCTTTTACCATGTGACAAAATCTATGGGACACTAACAAATGCTTCAGGCTTCACCTTTCCAGTCACTTGGGTGTATCTCTGAAGCAGACACATTCCAACCTGGCATGCCAGTTTTCCCTTCCACAACCTTATATGCACTTCCTACTTTTGTCAGTGTTCTTCAATCTCATTTATTCATTCTTCACTGTGGGCATTCTGAGGTTCCTTCCATGCAGATTATAATGGTACAAGACAGTACTCATTAGCAGGGCATATTTTATACTTCAAACATCAAGGTGCTTTTAAAGCTGGGAGTGATTAACGTTTTAATAGCTGCCCAAGACAATTATGAGGCAGTGCTGTGCAGCTCATCCAATGCAGCTCAGTGTCACTGACAGAACTTCTCTCAGCAGGAGCATCCTTGTCAGCACGACAGCAGGCTAAGATCCCCCAGGCATATGGAGGAATTGAGAGAGGGAAAATTCCTCCTTCAATTAGTGCCAATCACACCCTGAAGCATACTGTCCATTACAGACTGCACAATGGCTTCCCACATGCTAGTTTTTCCATGCATATTCTGGCTCTACCTGCATAAACATGAAAGGGCTGTGATATTATTTGGCTTTCTGCATCACTAAAATTAAAATAACTGACAGCTCATGCTTATGTAACAGATGTCACTCAGTTCAATACTGAGGTTCCAAGCGCTTCAACAATTTCTCAGTCTGAGTGACTTCCTTCACAGCTACAGAGAGCTCCCAATGTATAATATCTGCCTCCCCAAATACTCCTTACAAGGAACAAAGGTGGTTCTTTTAAATGCAGAACCAAAGTGACTAGTCCTGTATCTCACATAAAGGACATATCTACAACATTATTTGCTAACACTTCAAGCAGTTCAGAAATCAAAACATCAAGGCTGCAAGAATAGTATTCATTATTTCAATTAAGAAAATTAGCAGTGCAAGCCTCAAGAGGATTTTACGAAGCTTAATTCATGGAAAGGAACAGAAAAAAATTTCCCTTTCCATTCTGTTTAAATGAATGTAATAATTGCTGGCAAACACACATTGTTCCAAACACTGCAAAGAACATGCTCTATATTTTTAAGTTTTTTTTCCTATCAGCTAGCAAAAATCAGTTACTACTACTTGAAATATGATGAAGTTATTTTCTGAACACAGGAAAAGACAAAAACTGGGAAACAAGGCAGGTTGAACAGCTGCCTCTTTTTTAGTTAGAGAACACATGGATCTGAATGTAATTTATTACTCTAGTAGCCCACATCCTCCAAAGATGGCCCCCCAACACCTGGCAATGTTTTACCTGTCCACATTTACGGGGGGCTGGTGTGGAACCACCACGCGTGTGCAGGCAGCCGGAGTCCCGTTGTGCGGAGGGGGCACTGCATGCTGGAGCTGAGGGTCTGCTGCAGGCTCCAAGGGAGATGCAGGCTCCAAGGGAGATGCAGGACTGGCTGCCACTGGGCAGAGAAAAGAGGTTTTCATCAAACCAAGCAGCATCATCTACGCTGTAAATTAGGGTAAAATATTTTCTACAAAAGCCAACATATCCAAGGCGACTTACAGTTCTAAAAAATATACGATTTCTCTCTCTCTTCCCACCCTCATCTCCTTTATTGAATTTTTGGGCACACCAGCCCTGTTTCAGGTCCAAAGTAAATGTCACAGAATTTGAAGCCATTGCTTTGTGATCAAGAATAAACATTTTACATGATATGCACAATTCCAACACATAAGGCAGTGGGCAAAAGTGGCTGATATCTGATAGAAGGTCATGCTGACACTTTTCAAGTAGCAATAGAGCATGGAATAGAACAACAGCAGGACATCACTAATTCCATACACTGGTATTTCTTGATTCCAGTAACTCGAAAGGAAATCATGAAAAAAAAACAACTCCATTGGGAAGGATACTTCTTTCAATAAGTACCAAATTACTACTCTAAAACATTGCAGAGAGCAACATAAAATTAGATTATCTGTGTCCCGCATGCTGAGATCACGTGATACTTGACACTGGCCAGCCTTGTGGTTTTAAGTACAACTACAGCTTTCTGCATTGTATCTGGAGCTACTCTAATTCATATACAGGTCAGTAAAAGGAAGCAACTGCGCCCCACCCATGCTAACATCTGCTACAGTAATTGCAAGGACAACTCAGTATTCATAGGCTCGGACACATTTACCTCCATTACCCAAAGCCTCATCTAATAAGCCCCTCCTTCAGCTGCTCTGTTTCACTGTACTCTATATGTTTGGGCTGAAGACTTCTATACTGAATGTCTTAGTCTGATCTTAGTCAGGTTTTTGTATGAAGATACTAGAAACAGATTTATGTGCTTCTACAAATGGAATAACAGGGAGATATTTTTACTTTAGCATTTAAAAGGAAAAAGCAGAGGAAAAAGTTGTTCTGCTTTGGAAATGCTACACAGTCTCCTATTTTGAAGTAGAGGCCAAACAAATGACAAAAAGGTGATGGATTGTTTTCATTGTGTGATTTGGCCATTGCCCTAAAGATCTCCTCAGGTTTTGGAAAACAGTAAGACTTAAGAAAAAAATTTTTAAATAAACTGTTTGTGGATAGAAGTCTGTTAAAGTGCAATACCCATTAATCAATACCTTTAACTCAATGGCATATATAGATAATGCAAAGCCAAACAGTAGAGCAGCCCTAAGGCTGAGATCGGTTTTCTCTTCATTCAGTCACTCAGGGACTCCAGCCTTCCCTTGGGCCTGGGGAAATGGAGATCCAAAGTCTCCTCTACCTTAGGAAACTGATAGAAGACTACTTGTCTTCTATCTCTAGAGGGAAAGCAGTAGCCAAATGTTATGGAACACTTTACAGTTTCAAGAATTATTTAAATGGTTTATAACACCTTCAACAGTGCCTGCAGACAAAGATGGCATCCCAGATGTGTCCTGTATTAGTAGCTCACAAACTTTTTCCCCAAGATAATATGTAAACAAATAACAAACACATGTAATGAAATCTATATCAAAAGTTTTCCTGACAGGGCTAATTATAGTGTTCACTTTAAACATCAAGGAAAAAAAATCATCCATAATCTGGTGCTGCTGTCTTCCCTGTTACTCAACTCAAATACAAAGGAGGAAAAGATTAATGTAATTTAATATGTTACACTACAATAGGATAAGCCATTTGATAGCTTGACTTCAGTATCTTTAAACAGTGCAAATTCACACCTGGCAATTTTGAACATAAGCTACATTTTATTTTTCTTCCTTTAGTATAAGTATTAAAGTCTTATATAGAAGATTACCTTAAAAGAAATAAAGATAGAGAGAATGGAGTAGAAGGAAAGCATAAGAGTGTGGGTGTGACAAAAAGACTAAGCTTTCCTAGTAGCTCAATTTTGTCAAAGAAAGAAATAAAGACTGAGTGAATAAGGCAGCAGGTGGGGAAAAAAGGTCACATAGAGATGTTTAAAACAATGAACACTTTGTTTTGATGACTAAGAAGAAATAATTTTTAAGAAAATTGAGTAAATCTGCAACACCAGGTCTGCAATTTGCACATCTGAAATAATATAAGAAAGAAACTGTAGAATAAGTTTATTTTGTGATCCAAATCACAAAATAATTTCACTTTACAAATAATTAAATTTGTTAAACAAATTCCTTTTGCTAAACACCGATGTGACAAAGTCGCTAAAACATTGGACTCATTTAGTAATAGCTAACTACCTATACAGAAAGGCTAAATAAATAATGTATGCTAAGATTTCAGTTATACTCTTCTCATGGTTTTGTTTACTGCAATTAGTGTGCCAAGTTTCAGAATTGGTTCTCAAATCATTGTGCTCAGTAGGCATTTATTCACCTGTTATGCTCAGGGCACAGTTAAACACAATACCTGCTTCTCCAGTAATATTTGCCTTTGATATATGTCCATTTTGCTGGTCATTGGATTTCTACAAAGGAAGCACAGTTTCGTAAATTATAAAGTAGGCACCAGGGAAAAGAAGTGAAACATGTTCAATATTTACACATTAAGTAGCAGCACTGACCTTATCTACAGCTTCTACACGCCTAGTTCTCTTCATGATCTCCTCAAGCCTCTACAATGAAATGTAAAGGGGTAAAATAATGTTTGCTGGCATTAATTTGAATATCTTTCTCCCAAACCACAATTGCTTGTCATTTATCAGCTGTATCTGTTTATTGCAAAAATGATGAATTGGAATTGTTTATTACTGTTGGCAATATTCCTTTCATTGTCACATCAGGCCAATGAGGGCTGTAGCCTTTCTGAGAGCACATTTATATCATGGGTAACTTCCTACTGCAGAGGTGGAAACAGAATGCTAAGACAAAACCAATTACAGTTTCTCTGCCTGGACTGAGTTACCTTCTTCCTTTCCAAGCGCTCTTGCTCTTCTCTTTGGAAATGCTTTTCACGTTCTAATCGAATCCGCTCGGCCTCTTCCCGCAGGCGAGCTTCCTCTTCTTTCTATGTTGGTAAAAGAAAAAGAAGTGAGGAATAATTTACTGTTTAAGGACAGTTTTATATTCTATGCTTAATTATGCATATCTACAACACCCTGAAAAGACACTTTTGGGGTTTACAAGTCACCAAAAATCTTTCCAGGTGGAATTCCACATTTCTTGATTAATCTCCATGTTTTGCGTAGCATTAAGAGAACGTAACTAAACAATGGACATCATGTTTGGTTCTGCGCCCATTCTAGAGCAGACTGGATGAAAAACAAGGAATAAATTTTCCTGGCTGTTGTTTTAATGTTGAAGGCTAGAAAGTATTAGAGAGATCCATGTTTTGCGTGGTGGATGTTTTGGAGAGTAAAACAAAAGCAGTAGAATGTTTTGTTTGGCCAACAGAGTAACTATTTAATGAGACCAAGGGCAAACAGCCACAGGCCCATTTGCACAAACTTCCCATTCTTGCTTTTTTAATGAAATGCAAAATTTGTCAGGAATATAATGTAGCGGGGCCTTGCTCTCTGACTATGACACTGTTGTATGATGGAACTACTACAACAGATCATTTGCTGCATCTGTAACATCCAAAAAATCTTTGACCACATGCAATCTCTGAGTGATAAACTGAGTAAAGCCTCAGTCTAATATTTCAAAGAAAGTAGCACACATCTTCTGAAAAAGAATGGAGTTTCTCAGCCGCATTCACTAACACAATTCTTTAAACATTTGTTGTCAGAAGCATACATTTATGTATGAGAAGAAAACCTCATGTCTACAAGGCAAACTGAAGTGTTGGAGTGTGGAACAATAAAGCACATGAAAGAAGTAAGAGCACATGAGAGAAGAATCCTATCCAGAATGCTTACCAGAACCTGTCCTGAAGTCAGTAACCCAACATTACACCCATCAAATTGAAAGCACATGAAAAACTTAATTTTCATTTATTTACTCTTATATCTTTTGAATAGCTACTCCGATTGCAGGAGGACTGCACCAGGTAAAGGTTCTCTTTGGTTTGATTAAACCTACCCCTTCCCACCAGCCCCACACAAAAGCAGTGTTTAGCATAGGATTAGAACTCAGCAGTACTATATGGCCAACACAGTGAATAGTTATCTTTGCATCTGGTCTTTCTGTAACTGTTGGGAAAAAGAATTCTCTGGTATAACAGCATTTATCAAAATTCCCCAATACAACTCTATTGATTTTTTTCATCACAATTTATGACAAAGACAAAAGAATCTGTTCTAAATACATTGTAAAGGGGGAAGAAAGAAAACCAAACCAAAACTCAGCTCCCTACCACATATTTTTGTCAAGTAGAAATATCTCTACTCTTTGAACTACTCTATGAAATGAACTCTGTCCCAACACTTTTCAGATAGCATTTAGATTTTAGATATTGCTCTCATTTAGGTGCTGTGTAAGAGGTGCTTCTTCACCCACTTCACTGCCAACTAGACTGGCCCAGGAAATCCAAGAGGGAAGCATACTTGTTTCTGAATGCGCTCCATCTCTTCTTTCTCCTTCTGCTCTCTCTCTTCTGCCTGGCGGCGCAGCCGTTCCTCCTTTTCCCGCTCCTCTGCATCCTTCCTTTGTTTTTCTGCTTCTTGTCTGCGAGCTTCCTCCTCTTCTCGGCGAGCTCTTTCTTCAGCTATCCTCTGTGACAACTCTTCTTTCTTTTGTCTGCAATCATTAAATAAGCATAAGAAAAATAGGTAATAAAAGTAGGGGGGAAATCCAAACCACCACATTCCTGAGCCAGCACTGCTATCCCAGCTGGATAAAGGGTGCACTGCTCTCTGTTCTGCATCCTGTAGGGGCCAAACATGAAAGCCTATGGAATATAAAAATCTTTGCAATGCAACACCAATACTTCTCCAGCATACATTTACCTGATCTATGACTTGCATACTTTCTAAATCCGAAATGGCATCTTTGATTCATACATTTTGCAAAACACTCCTTTATGCCATTTCATATAATCATATTTTGAAACAGTATGCATTTCTGGCACCCATCTCAACTCAAGGCAATGATTCCTTGATTAAAACAAGTATCTGATTCTGTTGATTTTTGAAGGTTACCTCCTAAACTTACTAATAGCCTCTCATACTTGTATTATGGAGTGAGTACCTTTTCCCCTGCACCTTTGATGTTTCCCCAATTATTTAGGATTTTTTAGCCTATAATATCCCCATTCAGAGGTAAAGGGCAGGTGGTCTTCCCAGCTGAAGAATCCTCATCGGTTTAGTAGATTTTCATATGGGAATGATTTTGTACTTGTGATCTTCCTTGACATCTGTCTGCACTTATTTTTCTAGTTTTAATTGATTTTACTATTTCAAAAAAATATAAAACTTATCACTCAAAATGTAGATTCATCTTGGTTAGTTCAGAATGACATTTTCATTTTGTTCTTGTTTTCTATTAACTTGTAACAGTTCATTTACTTTGTCAACAATGACTCACCTGATACTTTCACATATTCAACTCCAAACAAGATCTCTTCCCTCAGAAATAATTCATCCAGAGATCACCATAAAAGGAGTTAAATAAGGATAATTTCCTATACACATTCCTTTATGATTAGCAGTACAGCAATTCAGCTTCCATTTTGTATCTCAGCAATCAATGTAAGATATGTCTCAACCTCTTCACAACTGACTTATCACCTGGCTTCAACTCCTTTCAAGTTCTTTTATGAAGGCACTTCACAGACACTAGAAACTCCTTTCACTGTGAAAGCTGATTTTCTTCACTTTCTAATTTTGATCTTTCAGTCTTAGTATTTATTCACCATATTACTCTTATGCCACAGCAGCTTTTTTCCCTTTAAAATTCTTTTGGAGAGCCAGGCTATTTTAACTGGCTCTGCCTTGCTCCTATCAGCAAAGTGGTTAAAGAAGTCCAACAAATTCCAGAGGCATGGCAGCTCTCTAAAAAGGCAATCAACTTGTTCTGTAGCCACACTTAAAAGTATCCAGATGGGCTACTCATTTGCAATTAGAAAGTGAGGTGCAACATCAATTATCCTGAAAAACTGCTGGGAGGGTCTGGGGGGCATCTTTATTTTAAATGAGAAAACAAACAGGTTTAAGTCACAGCCTCTGGATACCTAAAGCACCAGCCAGGATAGAGATCTTACAACTCAAAGTAAGAGACATTGTGCCAACCACAAAGTTGAAAACAGCCATGCAGAGTTCTCTAGCTGGAACAAACAAGCGCAGCTTTGTTAATGTCTGAGGAAACAATCAATCACAACTGCAAGGATCTGCTCTCTCCTCCTGTCCTATTTTAAAGCACTACTTAGAATAAGTTTTAACCTTACAGATCTGCTTAGGTAAATATTACACCAACTGAAAAGCCCAATAGGAAAATACGGTTTTGGGGAGGGACTTGTGCCTCCTGCACTTCAGTGCTGTGCTTCAAATATAACAATATAACAGCATAATACACACAAGGAACTGCTAAAAGTGTATCTTCTCCACTGCAGAGGCCTAGAATTACCTTTCAAGCTCTTCTCTCTCCCTCCTTTCTTGCTCCTCCCGTTCCCGCTGCTCACGGGCAAGGCGCCTCTTTTCAGTCAGCAGCCTTGTGGCTTCTTCAGGGTCAGTTGTACCTGCAGAGGTCTTGGGGGGTGCTGGGGCTGGAGAAAGAGCTGGTGGAGCAGGAGGTAGGGATGGGCTGGCTGCTGAAAAAGATGGGAAAGAAAATCAGTTTGTACAGACAGTAGCCAAGATGTCATTCTCTTGAAAGGAACAGAAAATACTTGTAAATACAGTGCAAAGTATTTTCAAGCTTGTGTTTTTTCAAATGATTCAGAGGAGGAAGATGTTTCTACATGCTAGAGGTTCATATACCTTCAGGGAAATTTGCTCTTGCAGGGTATGTGCAAAATCAGCTGCAGCTGAAAGGGTAAGTCAACTTTTCTGTCAGAATAAATGCTGACAGGTGCTCAACTGGAGTTATGCTGACTCAGCAAGTCCCTACCATCACAATTCTTAAACTTGCCCAATTCTGTTTGAAGAGTAGAAATGAAACATTTTAAAATTATATTTGCTTCTGTCTGATTGTCTACATCTGAAAATCAGAGCCAAACTTTTTGGTGATAGTCACTTCTGGTGGCTTGGTGATATCAAACATCAGCTGTCTGAAGTGATCTTCACCAAGGTTAGCACACCAGCTTTCATCAATTTTGCAGCTGCTCCAACCTGAGGCAACTCATGGGACACAGCTTTTTTAATTTTGCCATTGGTGAACTGTGGCTTGTGTTCAAATCTCAATAGCATCTTTGTATTGACTCTTTATTCAGGGCCATCTTTGTCCACATGGCAGAGAAGATGTTACAGGTTTTTTTCAAGTAGAAGACTAGTTCATGGTTCTGTAAGTTCGCCTGGCATTCTCTAGCACAGGTACAGAGTGACTCAACATCACCTTTTCTCTATACACCAGGGACCATTGCCAACACACAAGCTAATTTAGGGAAGTATTCTCAGACTAATCCCATCTGGTAATGCAGATAAACATGGAGAGGGAAGACTTTTAACTATCAATGAAATCAGATTCTGACCCTAGGAATAGATATGTAAAATAAGTCATAAGGAACAGCCAGGAGATGATTTTAAATCTACATTTCTAACCACCCTCTGGGATGTGACAATTTTCCTCACCTCGCTAACAGCTTCCAAAGAGGGGTTTCCACCTTGATTCCCTCCCTCCAATACCTCATAATGTAAACAAACATAAATTTAGTTGCTTTCTATGCTGAATTCCCATCTGCTGACCTCTCTGCTCTCCTCTTCTATCAGCTAAAAACTACAGAGGTCTTTCTATAACTGCTTCAGGGCTTTCACCTTGAATTCAAATGATACTTCTACACCAGTAATTTAAAGAGTGCCGAGGCCTGTTCTCTAGCCTTGGGGTGAGCTTGCACAGTTTAGCACTAGAGCAATGGAGCACTATTCTCTCACATTACCCAAACAGGTATTCAGTCCAACCCCAGGGAACAGACTGGACCTGGGCTAACCTCCAAGATGTAGCTGGGAACTCATAAAATTCTGGGATGTTGGAAAATAAATAAGTAAGTAATTTGATCATGGTAAATCTCGGGAGCCCTTTAGAGCCATGATCTTAGTAGCCTTGGGGACAGCAGGTAAGAAAATGAGAGGTTGCAATTACAGCCTGGATCAGAAACATACCAGAGTGCCTTTGTAATTGTTAAACAGTATAAATGACAGAGTTCCTGTACCTCAGCCCTTTTTAATTTACTCACATGGGCCAGGCAGGGCTGTTGCTTTGAAGGGAGCACAGCTTTGTGCTGCTTGGGGCTCGCTTCTTGCCTCAGGTGCTGAAGTTGGCAGCATAACAAGGAGCTTAATGCACACCTGCCCTGCTGTCAGAAAAGATAACACCCAACAGACCTTTAAAGCTTCATTGGTATTACTAAAGTTGTGTGAGATTTGCCTGCAAAAGCTTGAACAGCTTCATCAGCAATTGCTACCTGCTGACCTCCTGGCTCCTGTGAACACATAGCCAGCAGACAGCTGAGCCAGACCAGCTTGTAGGGAATGAGCTGTATTCACCTACAACACAGTCCCAGGAGAATCAGCAACATTTCCAAATGCTGTACTTCACCTCTCTAGATTCTTGAATTCAACCAGCAACTAAGTTTTGGCAGCTGGGGCCTCCATCTGCAGTACAGAGCCACCCTCTAACCTCACATGTAAAATGCTCTGCCTGAGGTTTCCATCTTTGGTCCCAAACACCACTTCCTCTGGCTTTGGGAAAAGACATTCAGTTTGAAGGGCTGCTCACCACTTTGACCTTCTATCCTACTCTTTCATTTGTCTCCACTTTATATTATTATTTGTATTCTTTGCTATGAATATAAACAGCTTGACTTTTGAATATTTTATCACACATAACCTGTTTCAATATTAAGAGGTCTCATCACAAACTCAAATATTGACTGACACTGCAGAGAAGTGGAGTCTCCCTTCCTCCTGAACTAAACAGTCAAACAAGCATGGTGGTTTCTCTGGTCTGCACCTTGTACTGGGAAACTACAATTTGTAAACACTTGCAAAGTTATCTCAGTGATATCCCTGAAATTGCTTTAAAAAGAAGCTTTCACCTCAAAAAGAAGAAGGCAAAAGATGGCAATTAAATGTCCTTTACATGCCCATGGCAAACAGATCCATTGAGTATTCATTCAGTATTGTAAATATCTAGCTTTTTGTGGGGTTGCACCTTGTGTGGTAGGACCTGGGTAGCAGACAGGAACTACTGTAATAGAACATAATAGAACACAAGAAATCAATTCACATGAGGTTTTCTCACAGAACAAGCCCAAACTACACCTGCTGCAATTAAATGCAAGATCACTAATACTTAAAACTGTTATCTGAAAGATAACTACAGGGGAATCCATGAATTTTAAGTTCAGAATCCTAATCAACCCAACTTGTGTATCCCAGTGCTCACAACGGAATTTCTATCTCATTTGCAAGAGATGGTTTATGCCATATTTAGAATGGACTAAAATGTCTGCTAGAACAAATCCACATTTTTTCATTTTCAGATTTACCTTTTGGCCTTTCTACACTTTATGATCATTATTTTATTTTTTGTGTGCATCCTTTTTTGCTTTGCTGCATTTCAGGGTTGGTGGGGTTTGGTGTAGGCTTTTTATTTGTTTGTTGGGTAATTAATTTTTTTTAATAACTCATTTCCCATTAAAAATTCTCCCTATTCCTTTTTACTCTTCTCCTTGGTTCTTTGCATTCCACTTTATTCTGCTAATCTCTCCTGTGATATGGTCCTCTTGCAATATTACACATCAGAAAACAGTGTTATCAGCACAACTGTACTGTGTCCAGCAGAGCTGGACATTCTCACTGCTCACACTACCTTATGTGGTGGATTCCTGTATCATTAAGTCTTAAGACCATTATTATTCTACTCCAACGGTTTGTAAAGAAGCTATGTTATGATATGGGGGACAAAATTCCTGTCCAAAAGGGCAGGGAAGAGGCTTGTGAAGGCACCTTGGCGTGTTGTTTTGACTTAGAAGCTGGAGGGCTTCAACCTGTCTACAATTTCCTCACAATGAACATACATCTGCAGGAGTGTTGTGAAGAATTTAGATTAACCTTTGACAGAAAACTACTGAAAGCTACATAATTTCAGAGAAAGGGAAGGAAAAACATAAGCGACTGTAACACATTCCTTAACCTAATGCAGGATGTCTCCTTACCTTGAGTTAGCTCTGCCTGGACAGTGAGCTGCTCCTGACTTGTGGGTTCTTCAGCACCTGCTGAAGCTCCTTTACTCTCTTCTTTCCTCGCCTCATTGGCCTTTTCAACCTCCTTTTCCGGTCTTTTCTTCTCACCCTCTGGTTTGATCTCTTTTTTGACTGGCCGGATGTTGCCAGGAGAAGGAGGACGTGTCTGAGCAGTGGAAACTTTGGAGGAACCAGGTGGGGAAGTTATCTGCTTGGGTGTGCCCGGCAAAAAAGGCAAAGACTTTGACGCATGCCTGTGTAATCAAAGAGTGACATTGCCAGTTTCCACCAAATATCATTTCTACAAACACAGCAGCTAAAAATAAAACCACTTCTCTGTTTCTCTGTCAAGAAGGACTGCTGGCACAACTGATTTGCTTTCATGCAAAATGCCTCTCCGTAACTCTCCAGATGTGTGAGCACTGAACCCAGCCAGAAGGGAAGAAACCAAGCATTTTCCTACCCCTTCCCTTTCTCCAGACCAGTAGCAATATTTTTCAAAAGTGGGAATGTCTTTCCTTTTTTTGCAGAGAGAAAACATCTACAACATCAAATAAGTTTGCCCTGTTTCACATTTAATCAATAGAACAATCAGAGCTGCCTACATCTCATGTCAAGCTAGGCATGTACTTGACTTACCAAACTGGAGAGGGAGCTGATGATCTAGCTTTGAGGCTGGAAGTAAAATGACCTCCTTTAAAGCTGGCAGAGAAGCTGGATGACAAATGGTCTCTCTCCTTTTCTCTTTTGTCAGTCTATAGCTCGGCAAACAAAAAGACAAAGTCAAGCCAGAGTTCACACGGCTAAAGAAAGCAAAGCGAGCTCAGTTAAGGATGAGGAGTTGGGGGGCTGAGAAAAAACAGTGCTGAGTCAGTGGTTTCTACAGCTTGTTTAACAAGTTCATTAATAAAGTCCCTGTAACCTGACACCATCTTTGTCAGCAGACATGCATTTGACAACAAGAATCCTTCTTAATCATTCTCTGCTGTCCTAGGATGTAATGAGCTAATTTACAGAGGCCTATTTTGACACAGGCAAAAAATAACCTTTTATAGTTTGATCTTTGGTGATTGCCACAGAGTACTTTCCACTGCTTCCCATAAACACAGGATTTCATTTTTTGCCATTGGCTCTTATACATGATAGTGATTTCCTTTTTCCTTCTTTATTAAAAAAAAAAATCCTAAGCTGAGAAACATTTCTGTTATAGCTCTGGTTTGTATTAATAGAACTAGTGCTTTAAAGGAATATATCAGAATTTAAGCACCTATATACTTCCCCTACTTAGGTATAGGTGAAAAACTTCATGGTTTTGGAATAATGAGCTCAGACTCTGGGAGAAAGTACACTGAGCTGCCACTTAGCCAACATGATCGAGAGGCTGCTGTTCACCACTCTAGCTGGGTTTTAAACACAACCCCTGCAGCAGGTGTACCTTGAGGCTTTAGAGCCTCACCAGCTGAGAGCTGTGCAATGCTCATCCCCTGAACTGAAATCCATATTAACAACTGGAAAAGAAAGACTGAAAACAACTTCATAAGCACATGATGTGCTGAGTTATGAAAGCAAACACAACCAGAATAAAAGCATTACAATGAACAATTACAATTGGCTTGTCAAGAGCATCAGAAAACTTTTCTTCATATAAATTCTTCAATAAAGTAAAAGGCTGAATTCATGCAGAAGTTTGCAGAATAAAGGATTTTCTACATCATACAGGCTGCTGAAAACAGTTCTTAACTCCCTCATTTAATCTTAACAACATTTTTACATCACCCCCTCCACCAAAAAGTACAACAGTTCTTCTTTTTAATTTAGGAAAAAAAAAAAAAAAGCCAAACCCCAAATCACTTGCAATGAGAAAGACTCAAGAGGAAGAATCAATAGGCCAGGACACTGCAGTGCACTGTGCACATGAAACTTCTCTAGAGATACATCCCAATACTATCCCTTAGCTTAAACTTCAGTATACTACCCTCTGCCTGGAAGATTAAGTACTGGCTGTGACTCATGCCACTTTGATTAACACTGCTTCCAACAAGCATGTCAATAGCAGCACTGCCTCTTGACCTTCTGCCCATCAGGCCAAACAAAAATGCAATCATCTCTCACACAATCGTTTGCAGAGATGACTTCAACTCTTCTCGCGCTCTAACTCAGGTTGTAGAGTACAAGGGAAAATATAACTGCTCAGATTGAGCAGATGAATCAGAACTGAATCTGACTGCCTCCCATTGGCTTGGAGCACAGTCAACATGAGTTTGTTGAATTGTATCACACTGTTCTGATTTTCCCTAAAAGCTCAGATCAGTCCTAGTACTGCTACTAAATCATTCAGAATGAACAAGTGACCTGTGGAAATCCTCACAAACCACACTCCTAAACCAACCTCTTCCTTCCAAATGAGGAAAACTCTACTAGCTTGGTCTCCTAAGAAAGTACAGATGAAATGACAGTGCACTTGTTTGTGTAGAGACATGTGAGTGCGTGCATTACCCCCTCTTTGTGCTGGGGGTTCAGCTGAATTTGCTAGAGGCCTCAGAAGATTAGAAATTCTGGAAGCTTTGTGGAAACAGTCTGCTGGGAAAAACAGGTTCCCTCCAAGGGAAAAGTGGCAACACCAGCTTGGGCCTTAAAAGTCAGCAAAGAACCCACTTGAGAACAGAGCACTGTGACTACCTCTGTGCCTCAGGAGAAGCTAAGGCATCTACCCTGCAAACGCAGCTGTTTGGAAAACATCAGTGTTTTTCCACATGGATTCTTTGGTGCACAATCAGGCTGTGCCACCACAAAACCTAGCATGTTTCAGTTGAAATCCAGTCAACTATGACAAACTGGAGAGGGTGGGGACAGTGCAGTGGGGAGGACGCATCCCTGCAGCTACTGCAGTCCTAACAAGCCGTGAAGTCAGGTGGTCATGGCATGGGACACCAAGCACACGTGCAGCTGCCGAGCTTACCCCTGCAAGGTGCGTTGTTCTCCGACGTCCAACCGCATCAGTAGAAGCATAAAGTTTTGCTCGTTCTCCTGAATTCCTACAGTTCAGGGCCTTGTAGGACAGAGGACTGAGGGGGCTGCAAGATGCTGAACGGGGACAAACGGGGATAACTACGGTGTTGGTTGGTTTTGTTATTTGTTAGTTTTAATTACAGAGTAGCATTGGAGAATTGACAGAGGAAAGCCAGCAGGAAGAGAAATGACCGAGAAAGACAGAAAAGAAAGAAGGTATTAATACACAGAGAAATGACTAATTAGCAAGTCAGAACCATCATTTGACACATTAGCTTGGCCACACATACAGTAAGGATGCAATTTCAATACGTGCTCATGTGCTTATTTGTAAACTAATAATTTCTTTTCAAAAAATTAGGAAGTCTGTCACGATACTGGGTAGTAGACGGTATCAATGTTTTCCTGTTAAGTTTTTATACAACTGGTGGTTCTGAAAAAGGAGTAGAAACAATGGCTGGTCGGACAGATTAGCTTAGTACATGCACTGAAAAGAATTTCAATCACATTCAAAATAGAAAACAATCAAACTAAAATCAGAATGCCCAGGAATTGCATTGGAAGTGAGGAAAAATTAGGGAAGACATACATACAAAGATCAAAACCCATTAACACTACAAAACAGTTTCAACTAGGAAATCAATGAAATTGCTGTCTACAATTTTTAGCAAGTGACTTGTTTTTTAAAATCCTTCTTTTTAGGAATATTTTAGCTCACCAGATTTCTTGGTAATGCTAGAATAACAACTTACTCAAATACATTATTGACAGCAAACTACTTTACACATTAAAAAAAAAAACAAGCTGACAACAACAAATCAACTTGGAAATTTGTATTTGAGTAACCTGGATGGCTTTTTGTTGGTTTGCACAAGGAAAAAACTACTAACAAAAGATCTGAAAATAGCAGGTATCAGATATACAGTGCTCTGATTTTATCTTCAAAGAGAATTGTAACTTCAAAACATATAATGGGAAACTTGTTGCCACAAAATGTTCATGCACTTTCTCTCGATTTAACTGAAGGAGAAGATTGGGAAAAACTTTGTTATTACTGCAGAGATTTTTTTTGTCTGCTCCTGTTTGTGTCTTCTGGCCATTTAATTAAGTCTTAGCACAATTATTACCCACATTACTTGAGGAAAAATTAGGAGCTCTATTTAGTATCTTTCATATTCTTTTTTTTTTTCCATGTAAGAGAAATTTACATCCCCTATGTCCTTGATTAAAAAAACCCAAACCAAAACAATATTTCTTGCCTGTAGATCCCTCTCTGAGCACACTTGAAAGAATGAAGCTCCACATACAGTTAATTCTTCCAGTCTTACAAAACTACAGCTGCTGTTACAGGAAGAGCTCATAGACTTAACAGTACTAATGCTGCAAATTCTCCTTCACCAAGAGATTAACATTATGAATAAAGAGTCTCATGTAAGTGTTACAGCAATGGCACTAATGCTTGCCTTATAGTTTATAGGGATTTGTGTTTAATGAGGGATTATGAGTAACTTAAAAACAAGCAAGAAACAAGAAAATAGGTATTTTTGTCTGTGTTTTTATTTTGGTTGAGGGCATCTAAACCAGATAGGAGGCAGTGGCATAATGTATCCTTTACACCACTTCTAATTTATGTGGCTCCTGCTCTGTGATTCAATTCCCTTTCTGCATACTGATTATCTGAAGTTACCACCAAGGATGACATGACAAGTATTAAAAGACAAGCCATTCATTTTCATTTGTGATGTTGCCAAACAATGCTTTAGGAAGCACTTCCAATGATTCACATACTAACAGGATTACATCTATCCAGAGGAGCTTTTCAAAAACTATTTAAAAAACATTTTGGTTTTGGAGGATTTATTTAAAAAAAGATTCAGATGTACTCTCATGCTGGATGCCCCTAATAGCTCACTTAAAACTTAAGGACATGAATCCATATTTAATTCAGTTTGGATTTTTTATATTGCAATTTATCTTTACAGCCAAAGGGCAAGGTAATTTTCTAGGGAATAATGGCAGGCTGGGATGAGTGGAGTGCCCAGAGCACAGCTGTGAGCCATTGCCATCACCTGATCATTAATCTCCAGGAAGCATCCTGCATGAAGGGGCTGAAGTTATTGCTCCTAGAAAATAATACCTGGAGACCAATGAGCAGATGGATTATTCTTCTGAGTGGTATAGTTCCAGTTAGCATAAGGAAGGCATTTCAGGGAATTGCCTTAGACTGAACTGACAAATCAGTCTTTCCTGCTTATTTGTAACCTTTCTCAATATTCCACTCACTTTAGAGTTTATTGTGCAGGACAAATACCAGCAGTCACTAAAAGCTTCATGCTTCCTCCAGGAAGGTGACCACTTAAACACTACCTTCTCAACTACTCCCTAATGAAGAGCTGAATTTCCAATATCCTGCTTGGTAGATAACATTAAGTATTAATTTTACAAGCTATTGTTTTTGAAAAGTGAAAAAGAATTCTGTACCTGTTAATTCTACTATTTGTAGAATATCATCCACATTTTTGCTCCTACAGCACTACTCCTGTGGAAATGTACTGCAGCCTAATTAGTTATAAGAGTTCTTAAGTGAAAGCTTCTTTAAAAGTAATCTTAGCAGATCTATGTTCCTTCTTACCTTCTATGTTCTTTAATTAGAATAAAAATCCTGTCCACATCACACAAGAAGGACCTGGCTAGACTTACAACAATACATTGCTGCACGTGCTGAGTGTGTAATGGTAAAGTTCCCAGTGGATGATTATAAAACATCCTGTGATAGAAGAAGAGGCAGCTGTCAGCTGCCTAAAATACATGATAAGCAAGTATGCCCTGGTTGTCTTTGGAATACAGTTTTGCCTGGGCCTTCAGTTACCACCTAGCTATATCACCACATTTCTGCACATTAATTTTCCCCTCAGTAAGTACCACCAGGGAGCTATTCTGGGTTTGGCAGACAACTTTACAATCATATGACCTCACTAAACCTGCACATTTAACTTCATGTGTATTAAATGAACAGTTACCAGGGGCTATCTTTATACAAGTCTAACTTTCTCCATGTGGAAAGTGCTCTGGTAGGGGGTGAAACTCCTTTCCAGCAAGCAGCTCACAGCTTTAGCAGTGGATGTGCTGAATCAGCTCTTTCCAACACAGTGTGCATCTCCTAAAACAGCCATGGTCCAGCGTGATGTTGTTGCCCTGCATATTTTGTATTAATTTATTGCATTGATGAAGAGGCAAAAGTAAGAAAGAGGTGGTAGCAGAAAGAGAAAGAGGCATAGCAAACAAGTGTACAAAAAGGTTTTTCATGCTGTCATGCACACTAATCATGGATGTTCAAGTTCATTCTGGGATGCTACCATACACTCATAATTAGATCAATGACTTTACAGCATCCGGCAGGGAATCTGGAAAAATAAGTGTCTGAGACATGAAGCCTCTGTTCTTACAGGATTACCTGCATCTCCAGACAATGCAGCTGTGCTTTTACTCCGAGCCAGGAATGAGTGAGTGGGCGTCAGGAGCCTGCTAACGATGCTGCTCTCCCATGGACTGAGCTGAAGACGGCGAGCTGAACGTGCACCATACAAGCAAGATGTTAGATCAAACACTTCACAAACAACCACATGCTGCAGGAGTATTAGTACTATTTCCTCACTACTGCATACCATGAAAATATTGAAACTGTCCTTCAGAGATCAAAAGCATACAATAGTTCAGTGTTTTGCATTTTATTATTACTCCATTTTAGCAGAAGAATTCCTACAGAAACATGTACATCTGAACATTTAATTTGTGTTACTGCCTGTGGCATTAACACAAATTGTTACCAAATTAATACAGATATTTTGCACATCTGCCACATTCTGTGTTAGGAATGATAGGCTAATTTCCCAACTAGAAGAACAGTTGCTGCTCATAAATATAGACTTCAACAGAGATGTCTGTGTCCCAAACTCTTCCTACACTTAAGATATATAGTGTTCCAGTTACACTAAAACACCTTCCAAAGTTCAACAGCTCACCTAGAAAAACCAGAAAAGGTTGCTTACTACTATACAGAGAATTGTGTCAATGAGATTTCATTGAATTGCTGCAAAAGGATAGTGTGCCTCAACTGCAGATACCAGCTCAGCAGCTACAGTTGTGTCAGCAATATGTGAAGTCACAGAAAACAGTAAATGTATTTGATCATTAGTTCTCTGTCAAAAGATCCTGCTAATGATCACCTTCCATGTAGAACAGTAAAAAGAATCAACTTTTTGCATTGTTACTCTGTTTTGAAAATGCACTACATGTTGACCTGGCTACAATCACTCTGTTGCTTTGCTTTTCCCAGTGCTGTCTAATGCAAACATAGCTTGTCAATATATTCCTTTTATCTTGTAAAGTTTCTTTCCTTTTTTTTAAATACTACTTAAGCATTTATCACGGTGAAGCATTAACCAGAAGAACCCTCTAAGTTATTTTCTGTATTGACTTAGCTATTTCCTTGATATTCCAATGCAACAAATTGTTTTATAATGGGCATCACAACCCAAAATATTCAACTAGTTCCCAAAGTAGTTCATTATAGTAAGCTTACACTATAGCAATAATCTTGATGTGGCAAGTGAAATCAGGTCTTCTTATATCTCAGCATTCGTTTGCCTTAATTTAGTGTTTGCAGCAACAAAACTGCAGCTTGAATTTATGAGGCTCAATCTCTACAACATCCATTGAAGTGACTGGCTGTAATAAACTTGACATTCATTTGCATTTTTAAAGGAAGAGATCCATCACTTTTAATAGACATAAACTCTGAATCTGTCTTTAATCTACTCCTTGCTGAGCCCCATGAAAAGAGAGGCTGATCTCAATCTCCTCCTATGAAAATATAATTGCTTAATCTGCCCTTAGTGCTGTTTTGCACTTCTCAAATTGCTCCCTTAAATTCTGCTAACTCAATAAGCGGCATTGCTACAGAAATATAGGACTCTAAAACACAGCAGGCTCTCTTCATAGCTCTCCTTTTACACAATGTACTATTGCCAGAGCTTTTTGTGATGAATGGTTCCATCCTGCAATGGTACAGATCATACAGACACACAAAATACCCTACAGAGACCACCACTACAGCACACACATTATCATTAAGCTTGCAATTTAACAATGAAGAAATCACATAACTAACATTAAACTGGATGCAATAATGGTAAAGTCTTTGCTTCCTTTCATCTCCAGGCACCATGCCCAGTATGATCACTCTTTAAAGCTACTGTTGTAAGACAACAGATTCTTTTTTGTGGTCTTGTGCTTTGGTAGGTGAAGGCTCACAGGTATAACTGCGGATGAGCCTGGAGAAATCCTTCTACTGTAGTTTAACATAAAGATCATACAACTTCAGAAAGCAAACCCTGAAATTTTAGGACAGTAAATCTGTACTATATATATACAACATCCATTTCTTGGAGTTTATCTGTACATGATGAGTAAACGTCACAATATAAATATGGCCCTGTGGGCCAGCCACAGGCCTTACCTTGCATATGAGGCCCCAGAGATGAAGTAATCTCAAGAGGACACGGCTAGGAGACTGATGATTTAGAACACCAATGTCTCACCTATGTCATGTCCCTTGCCCTAAAGCTGAGTAAGGTTTCATTATCTTTGGCCCTAACTCAGTATCCACATCACCTGCTGGGAACAATCACACGTCCACAGCAACCAACTGAAGCACCGAGGCAGTATTTGGGAGTGAGCTGGCTGATATGCACAACAGTGAGCTAAAGAGCCCTACAAAAACTTTCTTCTCCATATAATCAATAGGCCTGGTTCAGAGGTGTCAAAATATTTTAGCCAGGACCTTGGAGTAAAGTCTCCTTGAATCTCTATAATGGGTTTAGATAAGAGTTCATTCAGATACACCTTGGTGTTGTGGGTCAAGGTCATCACATACTGCATTTTCCAAATGCACAGCTCCCTGAATGAATCATACTTGACACTTTCAATACATATTTTAGCGTATTAGTATCACCATTCACCTCAAACAGATAAATAAACTTTTGCCCACTGAGTTCCAAGTACAAGAGTATTATTAACACCTAAATGCATTGAACAGCTTCAGTATGGTGTCCAAACCACACTGGAGCAAAACTGAATACCAAACAAAGTGGATCCCAAAATAATATTATCAACTTTATGGGATTTTTTCATTGCTCTTTTTGTTTTTAATACCTCAGGGTGATGTTTTCAAGCTTTAGTCTTTCAAATCATCTGACAGACAAGGGGAAGCAGTAGCACTTGTTCTCATGATGTGTCAAGCTATCACTCTTAGGGTTGTTTCACAGAATTATAGAATGGTTGGGTTGGAAGGGACTTGAAAGAGCATCTAGTTCCAACCTCCCTGCCATGGGCAGGGACACCTTACACTAGAGCAGGTTGCTCAAAGCCCCATCCAGTCTGGCCTTGGGCACCCACAACTTCTCTGGGCAACCTGTTCCACCTGTCTCCACCAGCCTGTCTCACCACCCTCAAATTGAAGATTTTCTTCCTAATATCTAAGCTAAACCTTTTTTCAGTTTGAAGCAATTACCCCTTGGTCCTATTACTACATGCCCTTGTAAAAAGCCCTTCCCCAGCTCACTTGAAGGACCATTTTGGCATTTTGGAAGCCTGCTGTAAAGTCTCCCTGGTGCCTTCTCTTCTCCAGGCTGAACAAGCCCACCTCAGATTTTATTCCTTCTTGCTTTCACACAGAAAGCACATTTGTGATAGGCTTGCTGGTACAAGCGAGTATCCTTACCCCCCACCACAAGCAGGTTATTTTTAAAAGATTAAAGATCTTTATAACCTAACATGTAACTAAAAACCACACAAAGTTGCAGGGAGCTTGTAAAAGTGAATTGGTTGCAATAATCTGTATTTGTCTTCAGGATATACAGCCTGAATACTGGAAAGTTGTCTTAGCAGCAGCAGAATAAACTGCAAGTAAGCAAACAGCAGCATCTGATTAGTTGTAAGAACAGATGGGAGATAGGGATTTAACAGGCCTGCTGATGAGCACCATGAAGGAGACTCTTATCAATAAATGTGGTGTTTGCTTATACAAAGCCACAATATGGTGAGGAGTAGATAGGGGAAAACCGGTCTTTCAACAGGAAACAATACTGGAGTCCCTGAAAGTCTTCTATAATGGTTGCAGAAAAAGGTGATGCAGTGATTGAGATCATCATCTGCTTGAAAGAAAAATCACTGCAGAGAGGGGAAGGAAGACAACTAGGGTGCTAGGCAGAACTTAAAGTATGTAACTCATACCTTAAATTTATTGGCCAACAGCAGTTTCCTCCACTTGAATATGTGTGTTCATGTTTTGTTAGAGTGTCAACTACTCACTAACTAATAAAGAAAGCATAATGAGAAGCCTGTTCTAGCTGCTCAATTGGTACAACTGTGATAAAGGGTTATACAGCAATAAAATATTTGAAATGGCATTAACCAGTCTTTTAGCCAATTAGTTAATGGAAAATTTTGTCTTTTGCTGCACCAAAAAAAACCAAAAAACCTGTCCTTCAAATGATAAAAAGGTGCTGCAGAACAGATGACAAGTTCTTGTTGACAGCTATAAGCCACTTAGTAGGTAAGCTTATCATCCTTACCTCCAGCTGTTTTGCAGGTAGGAGTTTGTCTTACAGACAAAGTGCAATTGGGTGCCCTCTGCAAGGTGAAATGGGGAGCAGGCAGTCACAGCCCTCCTTTAAGCACCTGCCTTAAGAGGCTGAGGCCACTGGAGAGACTAGTGGCACTTCTCCAGATACATGGCTCAACTACCTTTAAGTAGCTGACTTTGAACGAGAAAGAAAGCAAATACAAATGCTATAAATGCTCAGTCTTGGAGTCTGCAAAAGTCATAAATGACTCCTGAAGAGTTCTGTGCTGTTTTAGTAAAAACGTCAAAGAATGCCTCAACATTTTGACATATGGCCATCACTTCCATATTCCTCTTCTTTCCCTACCACTAGACTGCCTAGTATTCAGTTTAACTTCTCCTGAATTTGAAATGGGTGGCAGAAGCTAAACCATCCACTAGATACTTTCCTTCATACTTAATGCCTGCTGCTGTTCACCTGCCCACATCACCAAGATCCTTCCTCAATAAAGCATCCCCTGGCAAAAAAAGCAACCGTTTGAAAAAAATATACACACCTGAAAAGCTACTAAAGTTATAATTGACTGAATTTCAACATTTAGAACAAGAAATGACTGGTGTTTTGGAATAAATTATTTCCTAACGTAATACTGTGTTTTTCACAAGTTACCAGACTGCACAGGTAGCTTAGCCCACTAGGATGAACATGGCCCATAAAATCAACCAGATACACATGTTCAAGCAAACTTGGAATATAGTTAAGATACACAAATAATGACATCAACCAGACAACAGAACCAAAATTCTATTTTAAAAATTGTTTTTTGAAACAATTTTATGGGTTGAAATGGGATAGAATTCATTCTCAGTAGAGGACAAAAAAATCCCCACCAAGTACTTTACTGTAAAGCTCTTTGCACAAGTTACACAAGAGACATTCTTTTATAAAACTTTTAAACTCAATGCTTCAATCTCATAAGTCCTCAGAACAGAGGCAGCAATTCAGCTATGTTAATTTTTAAAAGCTTGATGGTTTATAATTTTTCAGACTTGTAAACACCAAAATGTACACTGAAATGAAGCAATCTTTGAGAAATAACTGGACACAAAAAGTCAATAAACAGACAATACGAAAAACACCCACACCTCTTCCATAAAAATAACAAAAAATGGTAATAAAATAACCAGAAATTGTAATAAAGTAACTGCTTGAAAGCTTCATGCAACATGTTCTTAGACATTCAAGAACTATTACCAAAAAAGTAAGGAAACCAAAATAATGACAACATGGTCTAATGCAAATAAAAGGTCACACATGATTGCATGCACTGTGGAGTGATATATTCTTTCAATAGTTGTACCTCATTTACTAAAAACCTGACAGAAGCACTGCTTTTATCATTTGCTAAAGTAGGATTTTTTAGATAAGTTCTCTTGTTTTAAGAAACAAGAATTATTTGTTCTCGCAGGAAAAAACGTTCAACCATTTACTTGTCACATTTGAAGTCTTTCCACTACCACTTATATGAAGTACAGAAAATGACTTCAGGACCTTGTTTTATGTGCCAAGTAATACATCAGTATAGAACATTCTTTCTTGCTCTTTCAATGCTCTTTTTTTTTGAAACTGTACCTCTGTCTGGAGAATTTAGTAATGTTGCAGATGAGGAGGAGAGCCGCTTGTTAATGACTGGATCAACATGTTTCGAAAGGTTCATTGTTGAAACAGACCGCCTGCCTCGATCTAAAACAAATGGAGATAATGCTAATTGACAGCCCACATGCAATAGTGCAAGTTCCTAGCTCACTAGTGGGAGGAGGAAAACAGGACTAGGGTCACTCCTGCTCTACCACAAGAACTTCCAAAATAAAATGGATTTCTCAGCAGACGTTGACAGGTGACTCAAAGACTGGGCACAACACTATTTAAGCTTCAAATGTGTAAAATATTATGTTCATTATCACTCAATGGGTTGCAATCTAAAGACCTTCAATATTGTCAGAAAAACTTTGCTCATGACTTACAATAGAAAGCTTCAGGGATGCTTGGAAATGCAGTTATTCGTTAACAAAACAACTTAGCACCTGAATAAAAGGTGTCAAGGCAGTGTTATTAGGCAGATCGTCAATATCATGACAATGCAATGCCAAAAGATTGAGGGAAGACTAGCACATGAAGTGAGGGTAAGCACAAAAACAAATTAAAATATTTAGTTAAAAACCCCACAGTTATGCATAAGTGCTAAACCACCCACCACAGAGTTATTTTCAACATGCTGAGAATTAAGTTGTAGTGAGTCAATCCAACTCAGCACACAATTTAGCAGCTTAAAAAAAATCAGCCTTTGTGGAAGGGACTTGTAATGCACCGGCTTGGCATACATAACATGAAAGATTCATAATTTGATATTAGTTTCTCAACATTTTAGATCAGTATTACATCACTTGCACAACTGCTGCAGTCAGCATCTGTGCCCTGCTGAGGGGGGGATGGTTATTTCAAGAACAGGGACTGTACACACTTTGTTAGCATGTGTACCACAGAAATTTGCTATCTCCTTTCTTTTCTCTCTCTCTCTCTCTCTCTCTCTCTCTAAAAAAACCCAAATAAACAAAAAGAGCTCCAAGCTCCATGCATCGACTACACATTCTCTATTACAAATTTCCATTTGAAAATCTGACATTCAAAAGATGCCATGAGAGTCAGTTCTGCTTTTGCTTACATTTTAGCATGTACTGAACCACAGCACGACTCAGCAAAGCACTCGACCATGCTGAAATGCAATGAGCTTGAGCATATGCCCAACTGCTGTGCTGATTCATATTCTGTGTGAGCAAAAATGGGTCCGTACACTGTTTTCAAAGCAGATACAAACACAGGACAATGCCAGCATTAAGGATGCTGCTGCTGAGATATTATTTGCCATTGTTTATTTATGACAAGTATGTTAATATTGTGTTTACTTGTTCTGTCCTAGTAGATTAAATTATTACTCACTGTGTACAAAAAAATTTCATAGAAATAGAGTATATGAAAAATAATTATTCCCAGAACTATGAACTATATAGATGTTATTATAACTGGTTGGACTGAAGAAAGATTCTCCCTATCCCGATTATTTACTAACTTTAATGTTAGAATGACTTGGTGAGGGTGTAGAACTGGCAGACTGGGTACTGGAGTGGAATAAAACTCAGAAATGGGTTTAAAAAGGAGAAATCTAAATGTTACAACTATGAACAAGACCTCCGTAAACTGGTAGGATGATCCCACATTCATCTACAGGGTAAACTGGAGAATATTCTGTGCAAGTCATTACTGGAGACAGGATGGTCAGGCTTCCTGAGAACAGAATAATATTTGTGGGAATGGGATGGGGATTTTGATCTCATGTCTAATCTGCCATAGTGTATCAGTACAGACATGAAATTTCTACATTTGGCAGAAAGGATGTACTGCCTACACTGGCTTTCTGAAGACGACAAATGACAATATTGAAAATCACCTCTGCTATTAGGCACGACAACATTTCTCGTGTCAATGAACCTTATTTAAGTGAATGACATTCAGCATAAGGATTTGCATACAAGTGTTGGCAATATGATTCCTGTAAATGTAGAATAGGCCAAATGCAATCCATTGCCTAGAAAATTGCTTTCTTTATTAAAAAAAACCAACAAAAAAACCCAAAAAAGAAACAAACAAAAAAAGGAATTAAAATACCCATGAGCAATGTAACAGCCAGTGCAGCTGGTTTTGTGTCTGTGTTCACGTGCATAATAATTGTAAATCCTGTGTGCAGTATGCCAAAAGGGTTTTAGAAAATAACAAAATATTCAAATTGGTTCTACTTGAATTTCAGTAGCTAGAATATTATGCTTCATTTCAGTGAATTGTGCCAAATCTTTAGAGTCAGCCAGTAGTAACTCTCCACCGCAAAAATTAATAATAATGAAAAAATCTGGTACTAACAACAGTTCTAATCTATCAACACGGTGTTAAGCATGCATTGCAACTACATGAGGTGGTTTAGTTACTGATGATCTCATTTCCTGAGAACTAGCTATGGGTAAAGGAATAACAAACCACAGCATTATGTACCAGGTTTTCTAGCACCACCCAGAGATTTGAAGTGGTGCTCCAGGCCTGCTAAATCGAGAAAGGTGAATGATGATTCAAAAAAATAACCTAGGGACAGAATGCAAGACAATGATTTTTCACAGAAAATAAAATAAAAATCAAATAAGTTATACAAAGTTAAGCAGAAAAGTAACCTTTTACGAAAAATAACTGTTTATTGAATTTATATATGACAAAGATTTCAGAGTATTCTTTTCTCAACTTTTTTTTTCTCTCCTGATGAAAGATTGGACACATTGAAATTAGAATAAGAAGAAAAGAACTCTAAGTATCACTTCCTGTTAAAAGAAGTAAAGGAAAAGTTCTCTTTTTGGGGGTGTTTGATTCATATTTAACAGGGCATATACACATCAATGATTGGAAGATTCAGTTAGAGAAGATAATTGTGGAAAAAAGCATATCGTTAAAATTCACTTAAACTTAATTTGCCAATCTTTACATTTCTTTAGGGGAAGAAAAGGGACTATTTCCCAAAATATCAGTACAAGACACAGATAGCTTATCACAAAGAAAGATTTTTCTTCCTTGTGTCTACTTTAATCTCAGTATTTGGTCATTTTCATCAGACCTACTTTTTGAGGCACACAGCCAGCATTTGCCACAGTAGCTCATACCACAAGATTGACACAGCATGAGCGCACCCACATAAACACACACGAACCACAGCAAAGCAGCAGAAGCGAGAAGCTGTACCAAGGTAGTTACGGAATTCGTCAACTCCCGAAAAAAAAGCTTTAACTTTGGTTCAGATATCTCCTTGTTATCTTTTTGCTACACAGGAATGCCACAAACATGCCATTGCTAGCAATAATAAGCCCAAGAGCAAAGAATTCAAACCAACACACAAAGAATTCAAACCAACACACACTGAATCGTCCTTCCTTTTAAAAGAAGAAAAGTAAGTTCCAGTTAACTGGCAGGGAAGGGAAACTGGGGAGCAAAGCAAGCCTCCCTCTTTACCTGTGTTATTAATGCGG
Organism: Pardalotus punctatus; assembly: GCA_013400915.1. Taxonomy (NCBI): domain Eukaryota; kingdom Metazoa; phylum Chordata; class Aves; order Passeriformes; family Pardalotidae; genus Pardalotus; species Pardalotus punctatus. The sequence goes on along the minus strand of VZTX01003203.1, from coordinate 340,839 downwards.
TTCTGCAGTGCTCCTCCCCAGGACCACCTGTTTTGCCTTTGTTTTGGCTTCTGACTTCTTTCAATTGTGCGACGTACAACAGCTTCATGTCGTTCCTTAAGTAAAACAGGATAATACATTTGGATACTATTGGGTTTTTAACTTCATTTCTTCATCAGACCCTGCTACCCTCCATCCACATGGACAAAACCAAGCAGGCATCTTACAGCTGTGTTTAAGCTTATGTGCTGCCTACTAAGACACACATACAAGAACAAAATTAAGCAGCAAGTAAGCCACAAATAAGTTAGAATGTTAAGTGAAATTTTGAAAAGGTAAGACCTGTTTAAGTAGCCCTGCCACTACACAAACATATCCTAGCGCTACTTCCCATCTACTAAATACTAGAGGAGTGGGAGAGATAGGAAACAAAACACCCACAAGGATGAGGTGACTTAGACAGGATCACACGGCATGTGCTTCCCAGCTTAACTGAGACAAATCAGCCAAAACCATACTTCACTACACACTCATTTTTAAAAAGGTTTTCTTAGGGCAACTAATATTTAGCTACCCTTAAACTGAATGGCTAAGAATTAACAGATAGCCATAAAAACCTGACCAGTTTGTGTTTTTCTGCATGAGTTTGTGCAGTGCCATACACTGTAATTCAGGCATGCTTAACTCCACCGCATTTGATTCATAACAGAAGCACTACCTGCACAAGTAAGGCTTAAAACCCCTTAAAACACACTCTTTCATGCTGCCCATAGCTCACATTGCATTCTTTACATCAACTCTTGGAGAAAAAGGTTGATAGTACTGTATCTTATGGCAAAAGAAGCTGAAAAGTGTTTTCATGACATTTGGTCTTACCTTGTCTTCCTCTAATTTCTGCCTTCGCTTCTCCTCTACAGCTGCTCGCCTTCTCTCTTCCTTCAGTCTCTGCTCTTCTAGCTTTTTTCTGCGTTCCTCTAGGTGTTTTTCATAATGTTGCCGTGCTCTCTCTTCTCTTTCTAACCACACAGATTCTCTTGCAGCTGTGAGAAAAACCAGAAATAAAAGTATTAACTTGCTTTATGAAATGAAGTCTTTAATACATTTTGAATAACCAAGGTAAATAGAAAGCCTTTTGAACTCCTTTTCCTCAGACATACATAATAGCCTAATCTCTCCTCATGTAATAAAATGTACCCTGGCCACACATTGATTTAATTTAATCTCAATTTAATTATTATGAATTACCAACAGTTAAATTATTTGAGCATATAGTTTCTTCATGGAAGGAAGGATTTTTTGCTAGTTTAAAATGCCTAAATACTGATGTCAGATGTGTGCAAACATACTTCTGTTATACAAACCATGATATTTCTCTGTAATATTTTACTGAAAAAAAGACAATAAAAAGAGAGATAACACTATCATCACTTTCACCTTTATTATCAGTACAGATCCCTTATCATAGAAATAGCTGGGGTGACAATTTCTGGACCAACAGAAGGAAAGAAGTTACCCACCCAAGAAGTCTAAAGCTGAACCTTAATCTGTCAAATAATTCCACTTCTGCACAGCTTCACACAACATGTTTCAGAAGAGTTAATCAAGATAAATCAAGAAGTGCTACACAAGACAAATTTTGCTCCCTATCAAGGTGTGAATTTTCATAAATTTTCTGGAACGCGGGCTCAAACTGCAGTCCACATGAAACCACTGACGTAGGATCCTCTGGATCTCTCCCCACTGCTGCCTTGAAACCTTTGAGACCCAGAAGAATGGAACTAGATTGTGCCCTCATGCAACATCGTATGTTTGCAGTCTAAGTGCTGCCTTCACAGAGGAAATGCTCTTACAGCATCCTTTCACCATAGTGGTACATAAATGAATAAAAAGCCCCAACCAAAGCAAATCAACTTAGCACAAAAAAAAACCCAAACCCAGCACACACATCCTGTTACATAGACCCTGAACACACTAAGTAACCCTAACAATGCAGTTGCTGAAAACTGGAATTAAATCAAACCATTTTGCAGACGTTTTGGAAAATCCATCCTCTTTGAAAGAGCTAAGAGCATCTAAGAAGCATTACTGCATGCAATCTCATGAAAATTCATTAGCTGCAGCATGCTGGCTTTTAACTGATGGTCACTTATGTACAGACTTTAATGACCATATCCAGAAAAGCCACTGCTGTGAGCCCCAAGACTTCCAGAGATCCTGTGATGAACTGGCTTTTTTGTGCCTGGAATATGATTACAATGGCAACCCAGCATGTAAAAGCTCTTTGGTGGTCTATTGAAAATTAATAAAGAAAGAAAAAAAAACAAAACCCAACAGCATTTTAACTGATGTCACTGGAATATTAATTTGCCTATAAAAGACATGGAGATTACTTGTTCCTTGTTCCTTCTGTTATTAATGTAAATGCTTAGACTTTCTTGAGGCATTGTTTATGGTGATTTCCATAGGCTTCAGCCTGCCATGTTTAGAAAAAGTAAGAAAATAGAGCATTTGAACTTTTAAGACTAAATTCAATAAGAGAAAGGCTGAAAAGATATTTATGTACATTCTTAGTGCTGGTGAATCAATCAGAATGCTGGACCTCTGGGTAGAACACTTACCTTCAGCTTTCTGCTTCTCAGAAAAGGGATGAAAAAAAAAATCACACTTTTGTGATAAGGCAAGATAGCTCTATAGCAGAAACACACATTAGTGATGGAATGTGTGTTTTCCATTTCCAAGGCAAATGGAAGTGTTCAGCTTGAAAAATTTTAAACAAAAATAATAGATCGGATCCAAAACAAATACAAAAGCTGCATCTTTCCATCACCTTTAAGCTACAGGCAGAAGGCTGCAGAAAATATGTGGCCATCTGCTAACATAAGGAAGTTACTAATTTTACACTCATACCAAGTTATTTAATGAGCACGTGAAAGCATGATTTAAGATACATCTGCTGGCTGAAAAAAAAAGTGTAATATCTCTTTTCATGAATTTAACTTCTTTTCACAGATAGAGAAATAATCTTAACTACTTTTTTTTTTTTCCAAGTATCAATTCCTACATTTTATCTTAGTAGAGAATCAAAAGAGAATATCTGCTTTGTTTTCACTGCTTCCTATATGCACTACTGACATTCTTCTGCAAACTTAAGGGCTCGGTTTCTGTCACCTACAAGGTAGGTATAAGTGACATAAGTTAGTGTCCTTAAATATATAAGGATATCTTCAGAAAAATAAGAAGTTTAAAATAAGATCTTTTCATTTCATTCCTTTGTCCCTATTTATGAATTTGCAGAAACATTTTCCTGCTACCCCAGACAGAAATTAACAAATTGTATTGTAGAGCAAAAAGTTTACTCGAGAGTTAAAAATGTCTTCTCTAAAGTAAAAAATTAGGGATATTGAGCTCTATACTGGATACACAGGCATGCTTCTCACAGCACAGCATCAAAAATGTCCTGCTGATAGAAAGAATCAGCAGATAAGCCTACAGGAAACTGAAGACATCTCTAAAAAGTCTCATCAATTTGAAAGAGCAGCCTATTTGAGGATGTGGAAGGGAAAAACGCCAACTTTTATGATGGCGTCTCCAGAAACTCTGCTAAGAGCTCTGCCTGGTGCTGAGCCAAGACTGAATTCCAGTGAGGGTATGGTCCAACAAAAAGGCCTTTTCTTGGGCCTGAGCCTTAACAGCTTCATGATCCTTCTCTCCCTTGTAATAACCCACAGTGTCTGACAACATGCAAGATTCATTCAAGGAAAGGTTGGTCATCGTTCAGATAGCACTGCACGCTGAAAGCTTAAACTCCATAGGAACAGTTACATTAAAGCTGGAAAGTACAAAGCAAAGTCACAGCCTGGTCCATCTTCTATTTCATTCCTTAGTACAATCGATACATTTGAACACAGTCATGTGATACAAGGACACAAAATCAGAGTATAAAAACGAGATTTAGAAATTGAGCCCTAGACATGTTGTTAAAGACCTTCTGCTTGTTTGCAAAGTAGTAATGCTGGATTAGATTACATAGCAACATAATTAAGGCTGTATTTCTGATACTTCTGAAGGGAATAACAGAGCAAGAGAAAACAAGGTCAATAAAAAGAGAGGCACTCCAATATTAAGAGGCACATAAGACTTGAAGCCAATCAATTTCACACTGGAATTAACTAATGTAATGTGGAAGATGTTAGCTGCAAACCATCCGTGTTTCTTTTTTGGAAATAAATTTGTAGTTTCTTTCCTTAATCACACACACAGAGCCATTCTTTGCAGAGGTTTTAGGCTGTGAGGGAAGGAGGAGCATATGCATTGAGTGTCTTTATTTTCTTTTTATCTACGTGAAGCAAGGAATGTGTCCCCAGATTCTCTTTTTCTGTCCCTTCTGCTGTCTCTTGCCTTCAGTCCTTTTTCTTCTGATTTATCGTCTATATAAAGGCAGATTAGTCTACCACCATGTTTTCTCAGTCTGCCTTTAGAATCCACCTCAGATGGACAGCTCACCTGAGTACAGATCCTATAGTCTTCTTCAATCTTTCCAGCGTTTATCTTTTCTAACTTTACAGCACTGACCTCAGCAATAGCTTTCTCTTCTGACCGCTCTTTCACCTTTGTTAGCTGCCAGCTCTGCACTGAGGCTGTGATTGCCTCCTTGCTCCATTAGCAGTAAAATGGATCAGTGATGCTTTAACCATACCAAAGATGGGGACGTTACACAGAAGTGGCTGACTGAACGAATTAGAAGGTTAACTTCAGAGCTGTCATTAAAGGTGAAGTTAATGTTAGATTCTCTAAGCCAACCTTTCCCCAGTAACCATGCTCTGAGGAACACTGATCTCAGAAATTTTTTAATTAGTCTTAAATTTTTTTTTGTCTTATAAACCCTTTCAACATTCAAGTTCTCCAAGAAGATCCCAAAAATTATTTATATGCTAGCATCAATGATTCCCAGTTTCTGTGGGCCTTCTCTCTGTGGAAATGTTGGATAAAGTTCTGCCCCCAAGTGCCAGGGAAGAAAACAGACCAAAAGGAATTTACTCACAGAAAAAACCTGTGATTTTTATTGATATTATTATTTTGTCAATGATCACTTTCAAATGGGAGAGGAGTCTGTATGATAATGTGATCTTATACCTTGCAAGTATTAAGAATTTAATTAATTTAGCTAGCTTGAAACTCAGACATATTCTAAGAACTAAGATTAATAGCTCTTCATTTAGGGAAGTGTGCTAAGTCAGAAGGCAGTATTACCATCTTTTGTTCCCAACACCAGAAACTAAACGGACCACGTGTCCTTGTAAGGATCATAATTGTGATTAAAAAAGGTCAGTCTTCAAGCAGGATTAAACTAGATAAAACACATACAGATGTGAGACTTAAGACAGTTTTCTCAAGAATCAGGGGCCGAGATACTGCAAAGTAATAAAAAGAAAACTCTTCTTTGCTAGGCCACTACCTAAGGTTATCAGAATGAAACCAATCTTAAAATCCCAGTTACTCTCCCTGTGGAAAAACATATTTTGACTTTTCTTTCCAGTTATGGAGAACCAGGTCTATGCTATGGACTCAGAGACTAAATGGCATGGAACACCTTTCACCTGGACTACTAAACTTCCACCCTCCAAAATGGTGACAGCACTTAACAACACATGCAGAAAAGCCCATGGAGCATCCCTGCCAATTCCCAAACCTTGTCTGGGAATCAGCAACCAGCCAGCTGATTGGCTGGAGCCAAAACCCTGCCAGGATCCATCATAACAGCTTAATAGCAAGAACAATTAAGGTTTAGCAGCAGGGAATGCTCTTCAGCACTGTTTAATTTGGTAGTACAGATACCACCAGAGTGGCAGTTAAGGGTGAAGCCAGAATGATGAAAAAGCAGTAGTTTTCAGCAAAATTTTCCAGTCTGACCATGTCATTTACCAAGTTTGCCTTCATAAACAACTCAGTTCCAACATGTGTGTATCTCAGTGTCCAGTGCCAGAACACAGCCCGTCAGCCTGAAACAGCTTAAGAAACTGTAGTGCCAAGCTGGAGCCAGGAATGTGGCAGCTCCCTTTGCTCTGGCCTCTGGGAACAGTCTCATTTGACAGCTATCACCCCCCACCTACCACTGCGGCTCTTGGGATTTCTGTCTTGCACAATCCAAGAGGGTTAGTCTCATAGAGAGATCTAATATCTGTATTTTAGAGGACAGATGTTAACTTTTATGCATAGGTGCTGTGGAAAAGAGTGCTAGTGGAAAGAGCACAAAAATAAAACATGATTACTAAAGAGCAAGTGACAACACTGGAACCATTACTTAGAGAATCAAATAAGATCACCCCAATAATCCTTTAAAGGTCTGAATATGCATATCAACAATACACGCATTATCAAATGGTCAGGAGAATAAAAACTTGAAACAAACACCCCCCCGAAACTGATACAACTTTAGTCACGCAAAATGAGCTGCAAAGAAAAATGTCAAAGAATTCATATTTTAGAAGTGAATTTTTGGGATGGCCTTTCAAAAGCAATGCCATTCCTACAGGGAAGGAACCAAATGAATCATTCCTTCTTGATGTGTGATTTGCTGATTGTGTCCCTGTGTATCTTCTGTGTTATCAAGAGGAAGGTCCAAAACAAAACATGAATATACTAAAGGTGAAAGGAGCACTTTTGTAGAAGTATCTTTATTCTTTTCAAGTAGATGGCACAACATGATCCTCAAGAAACAGCAGATACCGACAGTCCCAGCACACATATGTTATATCTATCCAGACAACAAAAATGACAGTATTTCCTACTCTCTAAACTCTCATTAAAAATGAGACTTAGACACCCAAGTGTGCTAAGTAGGATAAGACTGCTAAAATACTATTGCCAGGTGCAAGCAAATTCTCAAGAGTTCAGAGCACACGCCAATCCACTTTACCACAGGAAAGCCAAATCTATCACAGCACGGTAGAACTTGAAAAAAATTTAAAATTGACAGTAAAAAAAGGGGGAAGAAGAAAGGTCTTAAATCAACTCTCCTGTAACATCAGAATATTGCCCAATAAATCAACATAATCCTTATTAAACTGATACTCCACATGTTCTTAACAGAAGGGTCAAATAACTTAATTTTCCTGAAAAGACTGGTAACATGACCTCTGGCAGTTCAAGTTGCTGAAAGTACAAAACAAAATTACTACCAGCTCTACACCTAGAGAACTGTCCTTTCCTTTTCTAAGAGCAAAGAATAATTTTACTTGATGTATGACTGAAATTCTCAACTCCTGTTTAAAAAAAGTCTTTTCTAAACCTGACAGATCTCCTGAATCAAAAGGAAAGGAATTAAGTTTAAATCCAACCTAATTCTATTGAAAAAAAAAATCCTTCCTTCAGTTGCTTTACTGTTGCATGGCTGATGTCCCAGCATTAACAAAATCCAACTCTAATTTTTAGCAAGACGCATTTATGTAACAATATTATAGAACTTAATGTTTAAAAGAGACAGCTTAGGAATTTCTTTGCTGTGGTTCACATGACATGAGTGACTGATTACCTAGGTTAAAAATCATTGCTTTGCTGTACTGGAAGATAAATCTCAAGAGGCAGCTCCTAAGTCATAGTAGACAAATATACAGATGAAAGCACAATGCAACTTCCAATTTTCTTGTTAGTTCAAAATAATTCTTCAGGCAAGAACACACAATACACTCATACATCACACGGGCATGCAGCACTCTCCCACTAGGAAATAAAGGATTCCATGTCAATTTATAAAAACTCCTGGTGTCACTTTGATGTTGCTTTTAAAACATGTCACACAAATTGACACATTTCTCAACAGAAGTCATATCCTTCCAGTAACAAATAACATTTATCAATAGGTAGAAAAATCAAAGTTGAGTTAAATTCAAGGAAAGCATCTTTCTCTGCATTTGAGTAAAGCATTGTTATTACAGAAGGATCAAACCTGTGAAAAAAATAAATTCAAGACATGGAACCATCATCTATGAAAAATTAAGCAAAATGGGCCAGTGACATCCATTTGCTCTGAAACCTGAAGAAACAAAGCTTACACATACCATCAACCTCAACTCGAGGAGAAGCTTTTCAGGGATTAGCAAACATCCTGTCATGTTACCCCTTGAGCAAGCCAAAACTAAAGCTTTCCTTTTCCCCTCCAAAACAATCCTAGTGATTCATGCATGGCTACTGCAATGTTATAAGGTGCTTTAAAGAAGGGAGAATATAAATGCTATCAAGACCTAACATGACAGTTAATCATCGCTCTTGAGGTTACAAAAAGCAGCATAACTTTGGCTGGAGTTATACTATAGTTCTATAAACTTTCAGAAGTTACAAATGGGAAATAAAGAACTTCTGTTCCTCAAGTCCTAAGAACAATTCAGCATTGAAAGAAATCAGAGTGAACATATAAAAAAAGTGGAAATACTTGTGTTTATCAACCTCTCAATTGCCACAGAACTTTGTGGCAGCCAAACATATAATGCTGGTCAGAAAGCCACCAACTCGGCTTCACATAATTCTTAATTCTCTCACCACCATACTCAGTATACTGCCCATCAGTAGTCACTTGTTAAGTAACCTTCACTGTTCACTTGAACTGTGTTATACATGCTCAGGCACAGGTGACATAAGATATTAAACACATCTATTTGACACCCATGAAAGGTTTTACATGAAAAAAAGTACCCCAAGTTTACATTAAAAAATTCAAACCATACATTGGAAACATATTCTGCAATTCTATTTTACAGTGTTGAACATTTTAAGTAGTCTGATCTTAACAGGTAAAATATACTGAAACTTAAAAATTCCATTTACATCAGTGAAGGTCCCTTGCATGATTTCAGAATTAAACCTACTCTTCATTCACATTCATAGGTGAGAGACACTGTACTGATGAACTAAAAGAGCTACTTTAATGATATGATAGTGTATCTAAAATGACACTATTGCATATCTAGCATTATCATTTTGCTGAATGCTCTTAAAAGTAAACTAGCAATAACAGTGCATGGAGATGATAGTCCAATAAAAACAAACAAAGAAAAATCAGAGGAGGCCTTACCTAGCTGTTTTTCTCGCTCTTCTCTCCGTTCTCTGGCAAGCCGTTGCCTGTCATCAACCTTTAGTACTGTTGGATGATCTACAAATGGAGGAAGAGGGCTATTACGTGCAAAGCATAAAACCAAATACTATCAAAACCAAACTTTGAGGAAAATGGATATTAAACAACTCTAATTATTCTGTAAAATAGACCACATTTTCAGGAATCTACCTTATTAAAAGAACACAGAAAACTGATAATTAGAATGCATTCCTATTTTTTAAGATGTTAAATACTCCCAAAGAATAGGTTCAGCTGTGAATATGCAGCAAGACTACTGCTTGTGAAAACTCAGGAAGAAGTTCTGTTGTGTTTTCAAGCCTAAAACAACTTCAGTGCTAGAGAGCATTCTGAAAAAATACTGTTTATTATTCCATAATGTCTCTCCAAAATGCATCCACAGGAAAATCCATTTTAATAAAGCATCATCTTCCCTTTGATACTGCCTCAGAAAAACCAATAAGCCCTATTTCATGACACAAGAACCTCAGCACCCAAGGAAAACAGGCTGGATCAAAATACTGATCTGGCTGAGTAGTTCTAAAGTAGTTCTGGCTGAGTCTCTGGAAACAGCATGATATTGATCTCGAAAGATGTTTGTGTGCACATGTGTTAAAAACTCTGGCAAATGCATTAAAGACAGTGAGGGCACCACATGTATAATACCAGTATATACTGGTATAATACCAGTAAAGTAAGATGATAGCTTTAACTGTTCTCGTAGATTGAAAGTCAGCTACATGAATCATTCACAACTATCCGTAACTGGCCACTTGGATCCCAGCAGTAAGACTAAGGATAATATGAAAAATCTGTCAGAGCCCAGGCTTGACTTAAAATATTCAGGTCTGGTTGGAAAAACATCACTTGCTCAATGATGATTCTGGAAGACAACAAAGTGCTGAACAGCTAGCATTTGACTTCCAGTCTCAGCAATGGAGCTGTTCCAGACAAAAGGAACAAAATCCAAGTTAGCAATTCATCTCAGCATGCTGCCAAAACTAATTTCCTACTCAGTTTGTTCTGTTAAACCTAGAAAGCTCTTAATTTTATGCTTTTTTCACTAGCACTGAAAAGGTCTGCTTTGAATAAGAACACAATAAACAAAAGCCCACAGAAAAATCAAGATTTCTGGGTATAAATAAATAGTCTGATTTTAGTATTGAGAGGAACTCAGTTTTTAAGTATTTTAAGATAAAGAACTACCTAGAATACTGTCATCATGAAAGCGCACAAGACTTTGAGCCTTTTCACTATTCAGTGTGAATACACAAGTAAGCAACTTGTAAAAACTTGTAGTCAGCTGACTTGTGTACAGGTTGCATACCTATGAAAAAAAGTTATTAGCAAACAATACAAAGGGTCATAAAACTGAAGTTAAAGATATTTGCAAAATAAGTCTCTGAAGTGACTGTGCCAGATTAATTTTGAATAGTTATTTGAATTTGATTTTTTAAACAAATCAGTAATGTGCATTTCATTCTCTAATAGAAGTTTCTGCATAAGCATAACAGGATTTCTTGGGTGAACCAGTTCACCAACAGCTACCTCCAGTTTAATTACTCTTGAACTCTCATCGGTGAAAAACTATTATCTCAACAACTGTCAGACTAGAGCCCCAATTAAGAGTGCTAATAGTGATGCAAAGGAACAGCTGCACGGAGAAAACCCACTGCAGAGCTGGCAGGGAGAACCTTGAAACGTGACAGCCCCAGTGAAAGGCGCAACAAGTGAACAAGTCATCAGCAACGGCAAAGGTAATCTGTCACCCAGTTACAGGTCAAAACTAGTGCTGATTGACTGGCACACAGTGGTGCCATTTATGACACTATGCTCAGCCATGCCAGAGCAGATATTTGTCCACTGCATGGTAAACATTAGCATTTGGCTGATGTTCAGAGTGTGCTGACTCGCATGCAAACCCATTAGCATGCAGACACAGGTCAAAAGGGTAATAATATTCCTTCTCTCTTGTGACTGGCACACAAGATTCACAAAACATGAATTTCTGTAGCATGAGTAATTAGTGCTTGTGGAATAATGCACATTTTTCCCTGGGAAAAAAGGATTCCCTTCAAGGGCTGTCAGCAAAGTCAATGTAACATTGAGTTGACAGAAAATGATGAGGCACTGGGGAAAAATGTAAAAACCTGCTTCTTTCAGAATATCCTTCCAGTTGTTTTTTTTTTTTTTCCCTCTCTTGAGAAGAGAGATTTCCCTGTCGGGGAGAGGCAAAAATTCTTCAAAGAGACAAGAGGGTTACACGGACAGGCAAACTGAAAAGGTCTCCCTTAAGAATTTCTAATTATAAGCAATGGAAGGAATAAAATAAATTTTTTAAGTTGCCCTCTGCCACTCTGTTCAAAGATATCTAATTATTTTTCCATATCATGCACCTGATAGTGTTCACAGAAGGACAGCCCCTCTCCCAACACCCCAGGATGTTAGAACAATCCTAGAGAAGTCACATTAAGTTGCAGGCTATGCAGAGTGTGTGTCTTCAGTAACAAGTGATTTTGCATACATTTGGGACCACAAAGAGGTAAATCAATATTAGCACAAAGATGAGGGCAACACCTTGGTAGCTGACCATCATTGCATTTGCTCTGCTAGAAGCTGGAGCACATATTATCCATCAAAGTCTTACACTGATAATTAAAACGTCTTCTCTAGGCCTTGAAAATGATCCTTCATAGTTTGGCTACAAGCCCAACCTCCAACATTTGCATTCTGAATCCAGATGTTCTGCTGGATAGCATCAATGGCTTCAAACTGTGGCAAAACAAGAAAGTTCACTAGAACTGCTCCCCATTTTATTTCTCATGTCTCTACTCATTAACAACCCACCAGGCAAATACCTGGGTGATTGGCATTTCTTATTCAGTAGGAATACCAGGACAAACACACTACTTTGTACTCTCTTTTGCTCATATTCATCATCAGACCATAAGCTTTAAGTTACTGTGAAAGGAGATGGGAAACATGCCAGCTGCAACAAATCCTGCAAGAATTTCTCATTTTTTAGAGAAATAATTGCCAACTGGGCATATGCAAAGCCTAACAGATAACACTCGGAAGACCCACATGCTGCTTTGGAAGTTGCAGTCTGATTATTCTACAGTATGTGGGAACTCACACTCAGCAACCTATTTCCCTTCACTTATGTAACAGACATAGAATGAAGCCTTTGTATGATAAGAATGTTTGGAAAATAAATAAGCCATAGTTCTATAAAAGGGAAATTAATTTTGTACATGCTGCTGGAAATGAAGCCTCTAAATTACATATGAAAACATTATATGTCCATATATTTAAAATATTTACTGTGAGTTCAAAATTCCTTTTAACAAGTTAATAATTAATTTTGAAAAGCTTAGAAGCCATGAACAGTATTTTGCAGAAATTCAGCACTGAAACATCAGAAAAAGGTTTTTGCCCCTAATGATACTAACAAAAGCAAAAAGCAAGTTTTCAAATCTTCTGTAGAACTAATACTTAACAAACTCTTAAACACAGTTGATATTTGTAGAAATTAATTCCTAAATTAACAATTGTCATATGTACTTTATACATATGACCAGTATTTGTGGCTCTTACTATCAGCTACACTCTACCTTCTGTCTCTCCAGCCCCAAGAATTTTGGATTTCTTTCTACACACCGGCATAGATGAAAGGAACATTGGAACAGCTAGGACACCCTCCTGAGAAATCAAAACCAGATTAAACTATTGCAGAATAAAGTGACTATTGAACACTGTCCAACATGAAGAGCTCTGGTTTTGCTGTGTAAGGAGGTACTGTTACCTTTATTTTCTCCTCTTTTTCCCACTGCCTATCTGATTGAGAGCAGCCGTGAATCCAGTGCTTTGTGCAGGAGCCGGTGCTGCCTGGCAGAGCATGTGAAGTGTGATCAGAACACAGACAGCACTGGGATTCCTTCCCTCCAGGGACATAGGCCAGAGGTACCCAGTTTGGGGATAGAGAAGAGTCTGTCAGTACAGAACAGTCACCGAGCTGCCAAGCTGTCAAGGAGTTGAAAGGGGGACGTTGCAGTGTGCCTCAGCAACACAAGCACCTCTGCTTCCTCAGGCATCTAAGCAAAATCATTTTAACAGCATGCTTTAATCTCAGGTACCTGAATTGCAACACAAGCAGAATTTAGATATCTAAGTGCTCTTCCAGATCATGGTCTAAGCCTGCAAGTGGAACAGACCCATGATACCAAGGACTACATAAAGCTTTTTAGTACATAAATTTTCAACTGTGTAAGTGAACAGTGAGTTAAATCCACACAATATACCCATGAGGTATGGTGAAGTAATGAGAAACATCTGCCCACTGAATAGACTACTACAGAACATGGCATGCTTTGTGGTAAGTGAAGAAATGCCTGAACAGAAGCACATTTATACAAAGCTGCAAATCTTTGCCTACAGCATATAATTCTCCTTCACACACAGATGCAAATACAGCTGCTTCTGTTGTCTTTTCTTACTTCCCAACCCTCATTCCTAAGCCATTCTAAAATATAAATACATTTTTTCAGTTTTGCTTCTTTGCAAACAATCACAGATGCCAGCCTATCTAAATGTGAACAGTCACTGATACCAGTTTTGACTGAAACAGTGAGGTATAAAAGCAACAAACTTTAGAAGTTCCTGTGACAACAGCTGTTTTCCATACACCATTGAGGCAAACAACCTTACAACACGGAGCATGTGGAATGGTGTACCTGGTTTAGTTCCAGCGTTGCTTTGTCCTGAAGTGACTTTCTTATCTTGTGTTTCAGAACCTTCAGTTGCTAAAATAAAGAATAAAAGAAGACATCAATTAACCATTTTACTTAATTATAGTTCACTTACCTTATTATAATGCAACATAAATATTGCCAGATTCCCCTTAAAATCAGACTGTTCCAAGATTTCACTTTAGTCCCACTCTACATCATTCTGCATAGAAAAAAAACCAAAGGCTACACAGAAAACATTGAAGCCATAATACAAGTTCCCAATTCAAGTTGAGGAAAGAGCCACAAGAAGATTGCATTTTAAGAATGTGTTTTAATAAGACATGTAAGATGACTTGCAGATCCCAGGTTTCTGAAAGTATGGTACAAGATACTGGTAAAAACTTCTTTGCAAATTACTAACACACCCATAATGCAGAGCTGAAGAGAGGACCATTAATTACCTGAATTAAATCTAACTGAGGAGGTGTTCCCATTATTTGCAATAGACTTTTGATCAGGCCCTACCAGTCTAGAACGAGATCTAATTCTGGAGTTCTGAATGCCCTTTCAGCAACCCTTTACAAAGAAAAATACCTCAGAAGATTCATTACTATTACTCACATCATAACCATATCATTGGTTCAGTATCGATCTCTAATTAAAAAACAAGCCAAGAAATTAGATGACATGATTTTTTCATCTTGCTACTCATCTTTGTATCCAGAGTTCCACTATAGGAGTGTTTGAGTCCGAAACACACAATCTGGGAACAGCCTAAAGGCAGACTGTAAGAATTCTAAGAAGCCTTCCATAAACAGCTTGAAAATATTTGCAAGCAAGGATAAAAATACAGCTAAAAATAAAGCTTAGGGGAGGAAAGCCACCAATTCGTTTGAACAAAAAGATCACTAGAAACGAAAGTTGGAAAAAACCTGATTACTCCAGATTTAAAAGCTAAACAGGCATTACTGTATTAGATCCACTTTAGAAAACATAATTAAAACAAGTTTTCTTCAGAAGGTTCCAAACAATTTCTTATGCATGTCAGCTTTAACAATATACACTCAGCACTTAATGCCTCCGTGAGTTCATTCCCCTCGGGGCCTCAAAGAAGTCTTTGTTTCCTTGATTACCTCCTTCCACAGGCATGTTTCAGGATTAATTTAGAGAGTAAAAGGCAGCAGGAAGAACCTTCACGTTACATGTTCTGCACCTTTTTTGCAGGGGGAAGGTGGGTGAGAGAAATAGAAAAATATTAGTGTTATCAAATGTTTAGCATTCAAGAACGATATTTTGCCAAGGGCAGTATTTAAAAATCACATCATCTCTCTAATAAAAACACATGAAATGTTAAATAATTGTCAGATACTCCTCTCCCTGTCACCTGTATTGCATCTCTTCCAATCAACAGAAATAACCACTGTTGAACTCAACAAATACTGATTCCAAATGACAGTAAGAACTGTAACACCTTAAAGGCAGCCCAACAAAAGATTTTATTATTTGCCATTTTAAAAGGCTCATACAAAAGATTAGTTTGACCTGTGGGTAGATGGATTGATTTTTTGAAGACAATTTGAGCACCACTGAACACTTGCACCACCAGGCTTGGTAGGATCTACCATTATCAAAATCCGTATCTGGTGCTGGAGAGCATCCAGAGAAGGCCAACAGAGTTGGTGAAGGGTCTGGAGCACAAGTGCTATAAGGAGCAGGTGAGGGAGATGGGATTGCTTAGCCTGGAGAAAAGGAGGTTCAGGGGGAACCATATTGCTCTCTACAACTGCTGGAAAAGAGCTTGGAGCCAGGTGGGGGTCGATCTCTTCTCCCAGAACAAGAAGCAACATGATGAGAGGAAATGGCTTCAAGTTGTGTCAGGGGAGTTTTAGGCTGGATATTAGGAAAAACTTCTTCCCAATAGAGTAGTCAGGCATTGGAACAGGCTGCTCAGGGAAGTGGTGGAATCACCATCTCTGGAAGTGTTCAAAAACTTGAGGATGTGGCACCTGGGGCCATGGTTTAATGGTGAAGATGGCAGTGTTAGGTTAACAGTTGGACTTGATTATAGAGGTCTGTTTCAACATTAACACTTCTGTGATTCTAAACTCTTTATATCTTACCTCCCCTCAGAGTTAAGGTAGTAGTAAAACAAGCTTTTCTCTTGCATGTATCAACCATTTAGAACATTCTCAGAAAAAGTCCCACTGTAACTCAGTGGGACTACATCACAGTTCCCATCAGCCTGGCCTAGGGCATCATACAGAAGGGAAAACTGTCATAAAATAGTAAAAATACTGTTTCTAAGAGTTAGTGAGTACACTGATGTTCTAATGGTGTCAGCACAGAAGATGGCAGTGTTTTCATGTTGTATATGTGCATTATTTTCTTCAAGCATTGTGCCATGGGATTATGCAACACTCCATTAGCTTCAAAATAGTGGTTTAAATGCCATCAAGAAAATACACTTGCAAAAGAGCCTAGGTACACAAAGTAATACTTTTTTTTCCATATTTCCTTGTCTAATATTTCCTTGGAATATTTTGTGACAGAGTTTGAATACACATTCATGTGACCACTCATATGACAAGTGATGAAAAGAACAGATGGCACACCATGAATTTTAATGATGCTGGATATCAAATAAGAATTAGCACACGTATTTAGTAACCAGTGTAGGTGTGCTCCTGCATAAAATACCTCTTGCTCTAAGATAGAAACAGATTAATCAGACAACTAAACATCTAAAATCCACACCTAAATATTGACAACACCAGTTTCAATAACCTAACAGATGTCAGAAGAGATATAATTTAACTACCTAATACTCACTCTGCTGCTTATCTTGAACCACTACCTTTACCTAAGGGAATAAAAGTTGCATCAAGAAGTGTTAGAAAAGGATACTTTTCTGTGAAGCAAAGCTCCTTTCTCTCAGCTCTGCCATTACTATATGTCACAGCATGAAACAGAAAGCTGTACCTCAAATTCTCTGTGTGGAAAAAGGGTAAAAAAGCGGGGGGGGGAAGGCAAGAAAAAATGTATGTACGGCTACTGAATAATATTAATCTGTAAATTATGAGCTTTCAAGTAAAACCAGCTGCAGCACAGAATTCAGTATATATACCAGGGGCAGAGCTGAAAGGGATCCGTAAGGCTGACTAATGCGAGGGAGGACCTCAGCAGGCTCAGCTTTCAGCTTTGCTTTGAACCAAGACAAGTACAAAACTGGCAGATTATTCCTAAAAGAGCAGTTTTGTAATGGAAATTAATTCTGTTTGGAAATCTCTGATTGGTTCTGATATGTCTATGTGTTCATAATTAGACAGGTTTAATCAATTCTTCTATTACCAGGATAAGTACAAGCTCTAGAAGGACTGACAAGCAATTCCATATAGGATGTCAGTTTACCCCATGTCTCATACAGCCTCTATAATTATAGTCAACTCCTGCAGCAGTTAACAGTCTCTGTACCAAGTACCTGTAGCAAAGTTTATTTCCTGAAAGGGGAAAAAACCACTTTATAATAGCCAGAAGTACTTCGAAAGAGCTGTTCCATTATCAATATCTGTCAGACAAAACTGCATTTAATAACCTTACAGTCTAAGGTGTTCCTCTTGAAGTAACAAAACCAGTTATCTCCAGCTTCTCCAAAGGAGGCCTCTGTGAGCAGAAATAGGAATTGCTGGCAATGGGAAGCAAAACAAGTGCAAAGAGAAATTCTATCTTAAAAAGATTCGAAGCTGAGGAAAAGTCTCATAGAAAACACTGAGAAATGAGGAATACTATAAACTTTTAGTATTTCTTTACAAGCCAGGTAAGTTCTGGTCAAAGAAGACAAGCCTGAAAGACTAAGATAACACATTCAAGGGGAAAAACTTAGCTGAGAATTAGAGCCCCTGGGAGGATGTGCTGGAAAGCAGAAAGAACATTCACCCAGACCCTGGGAAAACCACTGAATGCCAAATATTGACATGGGAAGCATCACACTGGCATTTTGACAGGCTTTTTAAAAAACACAAGAGCTGTACAGAATACAAACACTTGCTTTTCAGACTGTGGCACATCAAGCACATGTGTGCATGATGTGAACCAGCTATTCCCAGTGAGGTGAATGGCAAACCAAAGGCCCCACAGCAAGGCTGAGGAGCTGGAAAGAAGATGCTTAAGCTCTGTTCCATTGAAGAAGGGAATCAGCCACAAGACAGAGGCAGCTCTATTTCTCTACCCTCAGAAGCATAATCCTCTCGATTAAATGCAGTGTGAGGGGGCACTTGAGGACCACAAGCAAGAGGTACTGCTCAGACTGGTGCCAAGGTCAGGAGGCGCACAGCAGCCCCCCAAGAACTGCATCCTAGCAGGGGTCTGGAAAGGGGAGTTGTACAAGAGATGCAGAGGTGTGGATGGGAGCACAAGCACAGGTGAGCCCCAGGCCTGCAGATCACCATGTGTGCCTGACAGTACAGGTACACCTCTGGGTAAAGGGTGCTCTGAGCACCAAAGCGAGTGACCGCTCTCCAGTTTCCTGCTCTAATTCTACAAGGGAGAGAGAAGCACTGAGAAGCAGCCATAAGAAAAAAGAAATAGCTAAATCAGAAGAGGAGGGAAAAAAGAAGAAAATATAGCTCTTCTCTACCTGCTACTTGTCATCTAATCCCCCTGTTTGACTGAACAGCTACTTTTTTTAGCTGTCAAAGAATGCTGGGGGTGTGTGTTGAGAGATAGGGAAGGCATCAGAAATGACAATTGGAACAAACTCATGCCTCAGTAAAAAAGTGCTGCCACTACACAGCAGAGGAAATTCAGCATTAAACTGGGCAGTTTAGAACAGAACTACCTGGGAACTGATATATTCTTTACTCCTTAGCATCCACTCCTGCTACCTCAAATTACTTCCTTACAAACACTGCTAAAAAAACCCAACCAAACAAAAGCCCCACTCCTAAGTTCACTTGCTTAGTTTATATAGCACATCATGCCTGACATGAACAATGTAAAAAATGCATAGTTTGAACTACTCAGAATTAAGCAGAGAACAGAATATTCTAAGTTTGTATGAATAATAATAAAGAAGGGGATCTAGCCTAGGCAGTTTTATCTAGCCACTGGGAAGAGTGGCTAGCTAGCATATCAGTCAATCAGAAGTATTGCTGCACTGGGTGGGATGTATTGAAAGTGCAAATACAGGTCAGAGCTGACAAAATTTATTAGCTTAAATTCAGGAACACATTAGGACCAAAATCCTGAGTACCTGGCTCAGAACAAGCATCTGAGCATTCAGCAACTGGCTGTTCTATTGTAAAGCAACATCACTGAACTTTAAGACAAAAGAGTCTCTAATGGCAAAACTGGGTTTATCCTACAAGGAAATTCACATGAGCCATGATCCAGGGGCTGAATACAAGGAAAAGCAAAGTTCAACACAAATTAAAGCTTTTCCACTGCTTGTGACTTTTGCCTCTTCTTACATCCATAGTTTATGAATAAGACATGCAAAAACTACTCTCCATATTTACAGCTAAAATATATCTTGCAAGTCTTTACCATTTCTTTTTCTTTGTGTTATCGATAGTGTCTGTACATATTTAGACAAAGAATATACTAAGTAATATTTTACTGCCATTTATTGTTCCAGAGTTAAGTACTGCACTCATTCCGTATTTACACCCCACACTTATCTTTTACTTGCATTTTAAAACTGTGAGCCTGGGAACAAAGGACAGTAATCTTTCCAGAGATAAATAGGTCTCAAAGTCCTATGGCTGGCCAAAAATTACCAAGGTGCATGCAGCAGAGTTTACAGATAAAAAGCTAGAAAACAAGCATCTGGATGTTTAATATTAAAATCTTCTGAGTAAGTCAGGACAAAATTGTGATCTGCTCCCCTCTTCAGAAGTGTTGGGGGGATAAGTTGTAAAGAATCCCATTAAAAAATTCACTTGTTAGAGACTAGTTTTCAAAATCCACTTGTTGATAATGGCTGAAATTTCCACTCAAGAAGAGCTTGAGGGGTGAGTATCAGCCTTGGCAACCTGTCCCAGCACAGCTGGAGACAATGTTTTCTGACACTGCTGCACTGCACTAAAAATTGGACAGACCAAATTTCTTATGCTGCTGCTTCTTCCATCTGTGTCTGAGCTGAGCACCAAGTCAATGCTACTCCTCGCTGTCATTTATTCATAGTATAAGCACACTGGAGCCCTAATCTTGTTCAGGGCCTGATATGCTTTTCAGAAGATTTATTATAAACAGTGCTTTGAGTGAACCAAAATTGCCCTGCAACCAGCACTGGCTTTGCTTTTGTAAACTCCCATGCACGACGCAAGCATGACCGCTACCAAAGTCAAGTCCTTCAAAACAAGATACGAAGCAAATTCTCACCTTCAATTAACACATGCTACAATATGACCCTACTGGGAGGCTCGAAGATGCATTAGAAAGCCAAACACAACAGTCTGAACACAAACCCAAACAATCTCCTTTTCTCATCACCAAAATCCACTTGTACATACTGCACAGAACAGCTGTGTCCAAGACAGTTACTCTGGCACTTAAACTGTGCAGGAGCACAGGAACTAAGCATCAGCATTTTACCAATATAAAACATTTACTCCTTTTCTACCCTTCGGCAACAACTTAAAACTTCCCTTATATGCAGGATGTAATAAATGGTGCCTTGTGGGCTGCTGCTGGCCTCCATGAGCAAGCAGCCTGAGAGCAGTCAGCTCTGATCCACAGACCCTTTTGAAGCAACCTTCATCCTTTAAAGACCTTGCTGTAGAGCCCTTCTTGTGTAGCAGATGCACTGTCCTGGTAGTCGGCAGATGCTCCCTGAGCAGTTGCTGAGGACAGGTGCAAAAGGACACAGTAAAAAACCTCTGCTCACACTCACCATGGACAAAGAGCTTCCGGGTGCTTCCAGGAAGGTTCAGAGGCCAGTTCAGTAGGGAGTTCAACAGACAGGTTCAGAGCAGTGGTGGGGTAAGCTCAAATATTATGATTTCTTTAGGATGGGAAACAAGGGAAATATCTGAAGGCTGAAGGACTTAGCTATAGTTTATAGGAGGGACAAGGAGAGGCGCGACATTAACATGTATTTTGCAGAAGTTTGGTCACAAGAGATGTATGCTTTCTAGGGAATGAGAAAACCAAGACACTGATGGTGCACTGCCCTTCTTTCAGCAGAAAGCATTCTGCCCTTTGAGGATGAGCACGCGAATAGGAACAGAATTGAAGCACCAGGATGGAAACCCTACACATATACTGTCCACACTCCATTCCACCCAAAAAACCCCCAAGCCCTCTCAAAAGCACTGAACACCAAGTTCAAAGGAGACGCTAGAAAGATTTCTCTAACAGAGCTACCACTTCAGAATAAAAATGGAAACACATCAAAAACAACTCCTTCAGGCTTCTTAATTTAAATTCTTCAGAAAACTCTTAGCAGGACAGGTAGGGCTATACCATTAGAGCTCCAATCAAAATCTTTTTTGTAACAAAATTTTGTTCTAATTAGCAACACTGATAAAATTATTGTAAGAGATTTACAAGGTTTTGCCAACTACTACTACTGCTATAGCAGTGAGGCAGCAAGAACTGCACAAATTCTGCAGAAGGCTTGGATCTAATGCCCTCCAGTGTTTCAAAACTAAAATCTGCATTCCTGTTTTGAAACAATAAAGACATGTACCTAATTTTGGTTAGATGTCAACACTCAGATTCTGTTCTGAAGGGAAGTAGGTTGAAGGAACTTCTAAGGGAACTAAGGTGAAGCAAAGAGTACTTCCAGACAGTTATATATATATATATACCAGTTTGCTATTTTTAGTACAGGTAATACAAGTCTTCAGAATTTCAGATAAAAACTTTTTGAAATTTCCATCATTAGCAAATGGAAAATGCCTGTTCTTTTACAGTCTAAAGAGCAGTACTTACAGAGTACATTTGCAAGTTAGAGCTTTGAGTCAGAAGAATGACAGAATACCTGTGTTTCATTTCTATTTACTGAAATAGCAAGGCAAAGTTCATGCCTTATTTAAACACACCTATGAATACAACTGACATTAAAATATTTTCAATTCTTAAAAGCTTAATGCTTTACTACATCTTTTTATACTTCCAAGAGTGTGAAACTTACCAGTCTGGTTTGCAAATAATAAATTAAACAACATCAAGCTGAAGGGACCATACCAGTTCTTTTTGCTCTGGCACTTATCACAGAAGTCTGTGATAGTTGCCAAACAAAGCACTGTTACCAATGTTCTTCATCTTCAGTGGCCTGGAAGAGCTAAGCAGAGTGAAAAGTCACCATCATTAGTGTTTACTGCTCATGGTAATGGCACAAAAATTGCCATTGTTTTCATCATATTGTGGACTAGAAAGATAAACAGATGATTTTAAACTGTCACAGCTAATTCAGCACTCAGCTGCAAAACATTAAAACCAGAAGCATAAACTTTTTTGGAAACAATCCACAGACATAAACCTGGCTGATGGAACTGGCTATAGGAAAAGGGATAACTTTTTTTTTTTTTGAAGATTAAACTTGTGTAACCGCTCCATTGGGAGATACATATTTATAAAAGATTACTTTTGGCTGACTATGTCAGCTTTAAAGAGCATAGTATCGTAAAATATTAAATAACATAGAAGATACCAAACCAAATGCCTCTGTAGGTAGAGTCTTAGAATTTCTTAAGGATGATAAAAGGAACACAGCACCTGTAACAGCATTTAAAAAAACCCTGCAACTCGTATCAATATGAGTTTTTAATATATATATATATATATATATATATATGAGTTATCAATATCAATTATCCTCTGGATAATTATAATTCATAATCTTACTGCAATATAAAACAAGGATATTAATATAAAAGGACCCCTGGAAGAAAGGTCCCTGTTTTCCGCTGAAAAAGCCTGTGCTGTGAAGCCAGTTCTGCAGTTGACCAGAAGGCTGGCAAGCTCACCCAGATGCAGATAAGACACTTGAATGGAAGCTTTTTTAATTACACATCACCAAAATAAAAGCTGAAATGCCACTTCCTGGGGGCATGCAGGACAACCTCAGTTCCAGACAACCAGTAATTTGTGCCATGCAGCCTGTCTTAGGCCATGTGCTCTTCACCAAAAGCAGGCAATGTGCACGATGCAGTGATTTGTCTGTGAGACTGTTACACAAGGGCAAACACTTTCAGCCAAGGTGCAAGAGTACCAGCTGCTTCTCCTCCTCAGATTTCTCACTGCTGCAAGGCAGCATTTGCTACCATGATGTCAGACAGATTCCCACACCCAGGATCAGTGTCAGGTGTATTGCTGCAGTAGTTGTACATGGAAGGTCACCTCGGAGATTATGAAACAGAGCACCTGTACAATTTTCTAGACGAAAAACGTTTTTGGACTTCAACTAGAGATCTTTCTCCAAACTATGAGGTAATTCCTGTGAGTAATTCCAAGCTGCAATGAAGCTTACACCTACTGCTGAGAAATGGAGAACTAGGCACAGACTAGCCTGCTTTCTATATCACTGTTTCCAAGGTAAGAGTGCTTGAACTGCAGAAAGCAACTTGAGTATCCCATTATTTGATATCCTCACTCAGAGGGCACAATGATCAAAGCATATTGCAGCCCGTGAGTGCCAGTGAGATAGCAACTGCAGTAAAGAATGTGGGGATGGAGAGAAGGGGAAAATAGATACTTTGCTATACATTGCTCTATTAAGCAATTCGATCTTGAGATCTAGCCATTTTTAAAAACAATGCAATCTCTTTATTCTCAGCTTTGCAACAAGAGGATGTAATCTGTTCTCCCCAAAGTAAAATAAAATGGAACATTCTTTTGATGCAATACATATTTTTAATTTAAATGACTATATCATAAAATGGACAATATCTACTGATTAATTTAGGATACTCCCACCAATATAGAGCTTTCCAGACTGACACAGGGCTTTCTTCTTGCCACCCCACTGAAATACACAAGTCACCACATCCCTACTGAACTCAGTGCATACCCATGCTTTTATTTATACTTTAAACTCTTCTGACTTAGCTCCATGTGCACTGAAGTTCATCGTTACCATCCCAATGACTTCATGTTTTCAGACAGCGTAAACCCATAATGGCGGTACTTCTGCCATCACAGAATCACTGAATTAATTATAGAATGGTTTGGGTTGGAAGGGACCTTAAAGATCATCTAGTTACAACCTCCCTACTATGGACAGGAACATCCTCCACTAGAGATCAGGTTGGTCAAAGCCCCATCCAACCTGGCCTTGGACACTTCCAAGAATGGGGCATCCACAACTTCCTGGGCAACCTGTTCCAGTGCCTCACCACCTTCATGGTGAAGAATTCCTTCATACATGGCAGCATACTGATCATTCAAAAGCAAGGACACTACCATTTTTCTGTGTCACAGTAGTTAATTCCTTTCTAGAGTAACCAAATTATTCTGTTGCCATGTGGGGACATCCCCACAAACGCACACCATATTCAGGTGCAGTCTCAGTGTGCCCTGTTTAAAAAAAGTGTGTTACCTTCACTGACATCCAGCTGCTGAGCCTTGCCCTTGCCAGGTGAGGTTTAGACCATTAAAACAGATGAGGTTTTGAAACTGATTTTTTTTTCCATAGGGAGCAAATTCAGATAGGTACTGGCTTTCTGGGCATATACAGAAGAGACGGATTTCAGTACCTTTTTTTGTACTTTAATCATCTCTCTCTGCTGTGTGTGCAACTGCAGGCATATTCTAAAACTAGGGCACTTCTAGCATTTCCCATACACACACAAGAGCAGCTGCAAGAGGCATAAGATGCTTAACAAATGAAGTGATATGAACTTTGTAAGTGTAAGTTCAAAAATAGGACTATTCTCCTTCAAAGCCTTTTTCTAGTTTGGTTACTCTGCATGGCTGCCTTACACGACTCTACAAGTGAGACTACAACACAATTCTCCCACTGCATTCCTTTTAGAATACATTCACCAGCTCCTGACATGAGTACCTCCAACCACTTTCTTTCCACAGAGCTTCAACCAGCAGTACAGCAGCTCTCACTGTATTCCAAGTTACTAGCCTGCCACACAAATGACTATTTCCCCACTACCCATCCCTATTAAAAGACATCTAAAATAAAGCTTAAGAGATTTCCATTATCCAAGATTTCCCCTCCTCTGTTTTCAATTACTTTAAACTCAGAATCACTGTATCTGCTGAACTAAGGGATCTTCTGGCCTTCATCCCATAATTGCTTTAAAGCATCTCCAGTCCCATCCTTTTGCTTCTATGAAGAAGATTGGGTTGCAAGAATAACTTTGTTCAATTACCTAATGTGGGAGAGAATAAATGGGCAGTCATCACAAGAAGAGAAACAGGGTAATTTCAACCCAGCCTACTGATTTAGTGGCTATTTTCATCTTACAGTCAGCCATAATAGAAGTACATTTGCAAAAACAGACAAGTGACTTTAGACTGAAAGTGTTTCACTCTCATTGTGGTTTAGTTTCACAGGACAACTCCCAAGAAACTGCTCGGCACAGGCCCTGACAACTGCCTTTGGTGAGATCTTATCAAACCTTTTACCACAGAATGAGTAAAAATAAGGATGTTCAAAACACAAGAAGAGAGGATGGGGGGGGGAAAGAAGAAGTATTATTTAATGCTAACAGTCTAAGGCACTTGGTGCCTTGTGCAAAGGAGCATGGTGTAAAATTTGCCATAATTGCTGATATAAAATGCAGAGTTTTCTGCAAGATGCAGCTTCTAAATAAAATGAAGTACCACAACCTTGTTTACTAAGGAAAACATTCATTGACACATGCGTTTCACCTCCTGACTTGACACCCTGAACTGAATATGGGAGAGCCTTGTCAACACCAGACTCCACTGCCGGAGCTCGACTTGGCTGAAAAGCAGTTAAGCATTACACTGAGATAGCTACACTGCTCTTGGAACCTAATTATCTTCACACAACACCACTTTAGGCCATTTAGATTTATGCCTGGGACATTTGCTGGGATTTCTCTTCCAGAGAGATAAATTCTAGACTACCTACAAGTTAGTGGGACCAGTACAAGTAACATAGATAATAATTTGACTGTTGCAGGGTTTCTTGGGCAAAGCTCCCTGCAGCTCAAATTTCACAGAGATGTTCAGAGTTCTCCTTCCAGCCTCAGAAAAATAAACTATGAATAATGCCTGCAAGTTGCTATAGCAACAACCACCTCTCAACTAAAGACATCAGGAAGATTCACAGAAACTGGGCTTTATTTATATAACCTACTCTGTACAGACAATTATTTCCGAAACAGTTAAAACTACGAAGACCCCATGCTGTTATTTAACATTTGAGTTCCTGGATGCACACATTCAAGCCATTACTCTAATTCAGAGTATTCTTGCCTGAGGAAAACAGGCAGTTCAGTTTTCTGGTAGCCTGCCTCTGCCTCACTAGAAGGGATGCTGTAACTGCTTAGAGCAAGTGCATCACTCCATTTGCTGTTTCCTCTCCTGTTCTTTATATAAAAGATATATCCTATGACTGCAAGCTAAATTAAACACGCATTTAATGTGGGGCAAAATGCATACAAACAGAAACAGTGAAGCAAAAAGGAATGTTTCCTACCATTGCTGAGCAGGGAACAAAGTTGAAACACTGACTTGAGAAAATATATTTCTGTTGCATGACTTATCCTTAATCACTTCAATCACTGTCAAAAATAAAAGCTGTGCCAGGCCTACGCTGTCATATTTAAGGAGGCAGAAGACAAATACAGCTAATAGCAGCCAAGACCTCAACAAATTCTCAAGACACCGCTTACTGGAAAACTTGTATTTCAAAGCAAACATCATAGGAAACTGGAAAATTTATTTTCAATTCAGGGACCAGTTCTTTACTGTTGTCCAGCTGTCAGAAAACAGGGCTTCCTGAGGAGCTACATATTGCTTGGCAGAAAGGCAGCAGATTCTAATTGCTAACTACAATACTCCATGCACAGAACTGAGTCTGCAAAAACAATCTTAATCATTCCTGAGCTCCATATATTTGGAAAAGATATAATACACGAATATGTATTTAGAAAGGCAAAGATATATATTTCAATAGGAAATTGAATAGGAAGGTATTTATATGCAATCTTTAAATAACACCGACAGCTACTTTTAAAATATCTTTATTACGAACACATCAAATGAGCTCTTTGGCCTTTGTGTTGTAAGACTAATTCATCGCCAAAATTCATCATCAAAACCAAAGTACATTTTTTACCCAGGTTCTCTCTTGGACCTGAGGCTGAGTGTCACACCACTAAAATGTGCGTATTGTCTTTATGCACTCCACCGTAAACACCCCACACCCACCAAGTGCAGAAGTCTTCTAAAAAAGCAAAACTTGTTTTTCTACAGAATCTCCATGGGCAGCTGATTTCTCTTAGATGCAGACCACTCTATTGGCAGCACAAACATTTGCCCTAAGTTTGGTGCTACCGCAGCCCTTTAGACATTATAAAAGCACAAAACATTCCAAGTCTATGTGGGTTCTCTTTTAGTTCCTTAAGCATTGGTGTTGTTGGCTTTCCAAGCAATTACTTGTTAGCTCTCTTGGTGATTGCATTGCCCGACTGCCGTAATTTGCAGCTCTTAAGCCTTTGGAGACATAAATGTCACTTTTCCCCCTCCACAGTCTTCAGAGAAACCTTTTGTCTCTGACTGACTTGCTTTTATTTTAAGCACGTTCCACAATTTCAAAACCAGTCTGAGAGGATTTAGCCATACTCAGGTTATAACAACTACTGAAAATTAGGTCTTTTGAAGAAAAAACACATGTAAGAATGGGTTGCCACAGAAAATAAACCAAACCAAACATTTCTTAGTCTATTTTGTCTAACGGGAGCAACAAAAATCTTTCCTTACCTCCTTCCACTGCTTTAGTTTGATATATATAAATACACACACAGGTAGTCTGTATCTCCAATAAATCAAAGAGGGTGTTAAAAAAAAGTATTATTGTCGTTGTATTTGATGCCTTAATTATCTGGGGAAAAGCCACCATGGTGCTCTTTGGATTGTGTCTAACAGAAGGAACACAGAATAAGTGTTAAAGTTGTTGCCTTGTTTTATAATGATGACATGACAGAATTTGCAATGTAAAACATCTGACTAAGCACTGCAACACACCGTAATCAAAAGACGTTTATTTAACACCAAGTTTTAAGTATCCAAGAATAAAAACCAAACCAAGATACTCTTTTAAATCCAAACTCTGCAGTGTTCAGTATTTTGCAACAAGTGCCTCTCATTCTTGATACCAAGACCTGCACAAATCTTTACTTTTGGACTGTTTCTAGTAACTAAATTACAAAGTCTCAGAAGATGTTTGAAGTTTCCATTAAGCAGTATCATCACAATCTCAGGTATGCAGTGCTACTGAGATAGATCAAAGTCTGACTTAATTTACAGTTATTTAGCCTTACTGATAGAAGAGCTATTAATTTCCAATAACACAATCACACAATTATTTGATAGCATGCCACGCATAAGTTGTATCTAAGCAAGTTGCCAGGTCAAGTTTCACACTGAGATTTCCTAACTTTTCAGTGCTTGGACTTCAAACCCTGAAAGTTAACCAAAAGCTCACATTGTGCACTGACATATATCAGCCAACCAAATTTAAATACATACAAGCATTAAAAATAGGTAGCTTTACATACCAGCAAAATTCCTTTCCACTAGCTGCCCTCCTGCTCCTCTTACCCTACTGAACAACATCTTTGTCCCCTTTCCTAATCTTCCATCCCCCTCCATGCCTCCTCATCCTCCTCCTCTTGCTCCTGAAGCTGCTACACTGCAACTCTCTTCTCCGGCCTCTCTCCTTTTTACCCCTGTAGTTTTCTGGGCAGCATTGCTCCGACTCAAACACCTCGTGCCCACCTCTCCCTAGAGCCACCACTTTTCCTGCAAGCCCGAGCAGCAGGCACTGGGCAGCATGGGAGAAAAGCAAGCCTCTATGCTCCTCATTGGTGCCAAAGCTGCCTGCAGAGACTGGGACTTTTTCCCTGGCTGCTTCCCCTCAGCCCCCAGAGCTCCAGGGAGGCCCGTGCTCAACGTGTTTCGTGGGGATCGTGAATCATTTGAATACTGATTAGCCCAAAGCATTTGAGAGGAAAGGCTGCCGCCTCATTTCAGCCAAAAATCCTGGACAGAAATATAACACTCAAATGCTGAATGCATCCCTGACAGGCATGAGCTAACTGTGACTTTTTTTGTTGCTAATTTGAATTGCTTTTCATAGGGTCAGGAGGAGGCATAGCATTAAAACCAAAATTACACTGTTCCTAGTTTCAAATCTTTTCTTTCAAGCATCATGGCCTTAAGCCATCCCTCGAGACTGATATTAAGATCCATTTTTTCAACAAGAAAAAGTCCCTATTGCTTTCCTATATCTCATTCTTTAGCAATTGGTCCATTTCCTGAAGATGAACAAAATAAAAAGGAGGTAGAGAACCTGGCAAAAGAGAAATAGAGGCCAAACCATTTAAATCTATCAAGTTGTAAAAAGATTAAAACAAGTATCTTTAAATGGGAAATGTTATGCAACGTTTATCATTTGCCATCTGCCATGTAAAATTCAAATTAAGCATGAGAAGGATAAAATTTGCACTTGGGGTTATTTTATCATGCAAAACATCTTGATTTTACAACATCACTGAAATGCTTCATGGAATTACAGCTCTTTAATACAATAAAGTGGCTTCCTCTTTACTGTGGATTGAGAAAATAAAGAATTTAGACCTCTAAGCCACATACTTAATTGCAGTAGCTTAGCTTTGACAGATGTGCCCACAAAGACGAAAGATTCCACTCACTCTGATAGCAAAGCTAAACATTTAATTTCATGAAAGGTCTCTGAATTTGACCCCAGAAAAAATGAGGACTTGTTAACAATATTTTATATAGCAATTGGGTCCCTGCCTTTAAAGAGTAAGTGTTTCAAAAGAATTGCTAGACTAAACTATAGTGTACCATGTATACCTCTAGATTTTTGGGGGTTTTTTTAGACCATGTTCTTGGTTTTGATTCTTTTGTTTGGTCCACCAAAATAGAGAAAAAAACAGACTGTCTCATAAGGTTGTTTATTGCAAGTAACTTATGTCACCACAATACTCCAAAGCCAACCTGTTGCTCTATAATGCACATCATATATTCCACTTCAGCACATGAAAAAAAATAAAAGCCTCACAAAAATATATGCATTACATAAATAGTGAAAAAGGAGAAAATGGATGAGCAACATAATGCTGAAATCATAGTATTTGACTCCATGCAGAAATGCATTGTTCACCATATTGGAGCTGTATTTCTCAAAGCCCAGGGATCCCATGCTGGATGCCTGATAGCCAGTGCTAGCAGGTCCAGTAAACTCAGACAGGGTGACCACATCTCCCTTCTTTGTCCTGAACAGGGGAAGCGGGGATGGAAAAGTGTCCAAGACTGCTTCATCATCAGGCAAGTCACTCAAGCACTGTCCTCCAGCCCTTTCCTCTGCCCACAGAGAAGGTGGTTGGGAGGCTGGTTGCCAGAGCCATTAAGTTTTCTTGTGTGCAATCACTGAACAGAACTGGCTCCATACCAACAATGCAATGGGTCCCACAAATTACCTTCAGGATCCCCACACAGGCAACTTCCTGGCTAGACTGAATTAAAACAATAAAATTTTTGCTTATGTGGGAGACACACACCAAGTTCTGTTGCACAAATTTGGGGCCACATAGATCAGTTTCTGCTGGCATCAGGCTAGCACTAAGTGCTTCCTAGGCTCCCTGTATTGCACTGTGGAAATTATTTTTAGGATGCAAACAGATTTATCTAAAAGGTTATTCTTTAAGGCTTGCCCATGTGGATTGCAATTCCTCAGGGAGACAGAACTCATCAAACCTGCTTCAATCCTTCACGGAAGTATTTTCACGGGCAGTGAGTAGCTCACCACCAGTGAGGTTCCAGGCTACCAGATTATTTAAAAGCTCTGTGGAATGTGACTAAAATAACCTAATCCATGTCCACCTTACTGGTTTATCTTCATTGAAGACAATGAATGTTTCAAAGTCAATCACTTTGAAACATGGTGCTGCTGTGTAAGAGATCACCTTGCTTCACAGCCCCTTGATCAGCACAGCCAAGCAGAAAATCATTGACCAGGCTCTGAACAATTAGGATTCATATCACAGCTATGCAATAGAGGACACAATAACAAGATGCAATCTGTGTCTGTCCAAAACACTTTAACACATTACTTCCAACAGCTGGAGTGCCAACTTACTTATTTTCATAAGTGCTTACCTATTGCTGGGCCAGCTTTGCAATTAAAACAAACAAACAAAACCAAAAAAAATAAAAGAGAGAGAAAAAACCCCAAACTTGTCAGCACTTTTTACTTCCAACAATCACTTCTGCTTTTAATAGAAGATCAATGCCAAAAGCTGACGCAACTAGAGACAAACACTGCGAAACCAAGGTTTGCAAGACAGCACTTTAAAGGTGCCCTCAACCTTTCCATCACCTACCAGTTCTTGTCTGAGCAGCAGGTCCAGCAGAGTGGGACTCCTAGTCACTGATCAACTGCATCAAGAATTGTTTTGGAATGTGTTAAACTCATCTCTCATCTCTAGCACCCAGCTGCATTTCCCTTCCAGAACAGTGTTTAAGAGACTCCCATGAGTACTACAGCCTGTGACTGAGGCTCTCTCCAACTACCTCCAGGCAGCAGCACCAGCATTTCTATTGGCTTGTCACCTGCCCCAGACCAAGCTCCAGTTGTTCCAGCCATTCCTTTATAGAGACCACAATCCCTCCTCTTTAGATGCCAGAGAACGAGGCTAAAAACACCAAGGTTGTGGGTTTAACCCCTGTATGGACCATTCACTTAAAATTTAGACTTGATGATCCTTGTGGGTCCTTTCCAGCTCAGAATATTCTGTGATCTGTGACCTGTCCACTCTCTTCTTTCTCTTTTCACCCAGTAAAGGGTCTGCAATGCCTCTTGCAGCTCTTTAGCTGACAAGTCCCATGCTATGCATGGCCTGACAACGAGCCTGGGGGTGAATTCTCTCACATGCTGTGTGTTTATTCTGCTGTCCATAGTCTGCTTTGCAGCACAGATCACAACAGATAAGTGGGAAAAATGGTATCATACCTTTGAAATAGCTTTGTTTGGAAGTATGTTAAAAGGGGATCAAGAGCAGTTTCATTTCAAGGCCTAGAAAGAAGAAAAATAAATTCTGAAAACAAAAAATAAAAAATTAAGCAACAAATATACGAGATCTTCTGACTCCTTGGTCTAAAATCATTGTAAAGCTGCATATGATTTTTTTAATGTTAAAACAGATGTAATCTGCAGAGAGGTCTCAGGAACCAAGTGATTGGGAACTGATTGCAGCCATCACAGTAAGATAAATTATTCTTCTTCTCAATGTTCTCACCCAATACAGACTATTTTGGATGGGCATTAGGCTGCCTGTAAAGCATACAAAGTATCCTAACCACCACAGCTCTCCAACAGACTAATTTTTTTAACTCTTTATCAAGAGAAACACTGTTCTTTGCCAATTTTTGAACATTTACACAGCTTCAAAAATCTGTCAGATCTTTGGATGCACAGATTTGTCCGTGGCATTTCTACACCACCTTGAACAACAGCACCTGACTCAAGATAGCACCACATCAGTGCCACTAAGCAAAGCCAGAGAGAATTACCCTCTATTTTTAAAGCTCCAAAATTCACTAACAAAAACCAATGCCAAACCCACACATTTTTAACTACACAAATGAACAGTAATTAATGTCACAGTGAACTGGTACTCATACCTGCATAATTAGCAGTAGATAGTCCTAGCTGTCATCTCCTCCTACCCTTCTGCAAATTAAAAGCAGTCTAAATTTAGCTATACAAGTTAAACCTCCTGCAATTGCTACATCTAGACTAGGAAGCAACTATATGTATATCCTTATATATATTTAAGTTAGTTTGAGATAGCAGCAAGAAAAGAGATTAATTTGCACCCTGTATAAAAGTTTATTTTGTCTACACTTGACTTTATTTTGTTGACACTAACAGTCTCACAAACCAATGAGAGCTGATCCTGAGTTGGGAGTTCAAGACCTTTTTTCGTGAATTGTGTGGATAGATAATGTGAAATAATAATATGAATTAAGGAGTTTCATCTTTTATTAATTTCTGGTAAGCCAGGAAAATATTGTTTTTATTTTGGTAGAAGACTAGACCTATGCAGTTAGATTGTGCTAAACAAGCAATTTGTTTGCACCTGCAGAATGTATTCATTCTTCCCCTTACAGCTGTGCTCAATGTATACTGGAATAAAGTAGTGTGGTTTTAAGACTAAAACAATTATCATTCTACCTCAAAAGCATAGAAGTTATATTGAAGAGGACAGACTGTTTGTCAATTCCCTACTTGGAAGAAATTCAGGTAATGTGCTGAGTTACATGTGGTAGTGAATATGATTATTTGGGAAGATCATTCTGATAATATTTTTAAAATTAAAAAATAATAAATAAATATAGGTGTAAATCATCTTCCCCTTGGAAGAATTAATGTTATATTTAGATGACATAAATTTGTCTGTGATGCTCTGGTACAACAATAATCTTCTATGGACGTTCCAAGGAAATCTCTTAAAGACATGCTAGTGAGTCATCTGGTCAGGAGCTAAAGAACACTGACTGGCTTTGGAAGATGTTCTTCCTCAACATCTAATCTGGGATTAGATATTGTAATAATTAAGACACTGTAAGCAACCAGAGAGAAGGACGCTGTACTCCAAGCAGTTCATGCATCATGCGGTGCTACTGTGAGTCAGGCTATACATCTTCAGTAGGAAGCTAAATAACATATTTGTATACATTAAAAACTTCTTTGAACAGTAGCAGTACTCAAAGCTCCTACCCCATGAGCACTTCCTCCTATACAAAAGATCTGCAACCCTTCTTTAAGGCAAGAGACCATCATGCATAAATTTAAGCCTATTCAGACTCTTCATCAGAGATGGATCTGAACTGACTGACAAATCCCTAACTGCTACAGAACAGACTCTAGGTCTGTATGACCCAATGGGAAAGCAAGGCAAGTTACAGGGACAGACAGAACAGAATACCGCTAGATTTCTCTAAGTACAAATCAGAAAGAACTATACTAGCTGAGCGGAAAGAAAATGCCTCTCCGATTCCAATACTATCATCCTTAATGTCTTAAGTATGTCCCAGATTCACCAGTGTCTAATTGCTACTATAGGACAAGTCACCATTTCCTCCCAGAAAAGCTCTCAAAACAAGTCTTTTGAGAGCCTGGTTTCCTAAGTGCATGAAACACTGGACAAATAATAAACTATACTGTTACATGTATGTTTTTCATATTTATTCATAAAACTACTTTTAGAGGTATCCTGTGTTGTTTTTAACAAATACTTTGAATGCCTGATGAGATCTGAAGCTTACTGCATCCCACGGACCATTAGCTATTAACAATTCCTATCATAAAACATTCTGAATACAAAGGAGTGCTCAAGATATTCCTTTCCTACCTCATGAAGCCCCTAATCCTACCAAGGCGGATATGACAGCCCCTTCCCCTACAGCTGCAGCAGCCTGAAGCAGCTCTGGCTGTTCTTGTTCAGAGGTGGCCACCCAGCCAACTGCATATAATTCTATACCACCAAAGGCAACACACCACCAAAACTCACTGTAAAAAAGCAGACAGCCCATGTTGTCATGTTCCACCCTGCTCTTAAAAGCAAATGGTGGAAAATATTTCGCATTTATATTCCTCTTCTTCCTTTTGTCTAAACTATGCAAGTGACCTGAAATAATCAGCATGGGCTGATTAATTACTGCATGTGTTCCCTTCTGCAGAGCTGAAAGGTCAGCTGGGGTAAAAGCAAAGGGTGACATGACAAATAACACTAAACACTCCTGTTTTTAAGCAGCCATCTTGTTCAATGAACCACACAAAAGCCAAGAAAGGCTTCTTTTCACTACATGGGCTCAGGCTTAAATGGACTAGCTGAGAAATAGTTACTGAGCTACTAACTCCGAAGATGGAGAAAAAGCCTTATGTGGGCCTCTCTCCCAAGGCTAAGCGCTTAATGGTGTATTAAATATGTAGACATCTTAGTGGAGATTTCTAAGGATTTCTCTATATTTACATAACAGTTGGCAGCTCTCTCCTCTGTGGTTGGGGTTTTTTGTTTGTTTGGGCTGATTTTTTTTCTTCGTAAAACCATCTGCATCAGTGTATTTGTCTTTACAGCTTTTGTTTGTGTAGAGGTGTTCAACTGCATCTTCTCTTACTAAGTGTCATAGACATCATTGGTATTCTTCTGGGTATGAGGACAGAGGTGCAACAAATAGCAGTAATCATCCCAAAGTGCTTTAATCTGAGACTGCATTTTAGAGCCAATTTCAACACTTTCTCTGCCATGACTTTGTTACATTATTGCTGTACTTGAGTACTGAAACACAGGCAAAAATACAGTGTAGGATTTTCAGAAGCCCTTCATGTTATACTGAGTGAGGACTGAAGAGAAAATCCAGGGAGATCAGAGAAAGGCAACACTGGTTAAGCCAGAAAATTTAAACATTTCAACAAACAAGAAATATTTCATTCTCCTACTCAAAAGTGGTCCTCCTTTTTTAACCATGAGGTAGAGAAAATGTACTGTGAAGAAGTTTCAGCTCCAGCAATCCCTAACAGTCCTCAAAGTCACAAAAGGTAACAGAGTCCATTCCTAATTTTGCTATCAATGTAATTCTTTCTACAGAGAAAATTAATGAGAGAGCAAGCAGTGTTTTGAATCTAGCAAGATAATTATACAAATTAGGTTTTTAAGGTATATAATTATCAAATTCTTAAATCACTTACTTCAGAGACTGTAACAAGAGAAGGCATGCAGACAAGCAGAGCCATGTAGATTAAGCAATGAAAATGCTAATTAAGAAAGTTACAGAAGGGAAAGGAAATAATACAATTCCTCTGAATTAGCATATGGAGCCCTCAGTTCAGTCACCACATGGTGAGGAAGACTTTTCTAAAGGAAAAATAAGTAGAAAGCAGGGCTCAGGCTTCAGAATGGGGAAAAAAAGGGTTGAATTTCTTTGTGTTTCCTGTCCTCACCCTTTGCACATCCTTCTGTATGCCCAGGGGACAGAAGTAGCAGTCTAACAAAAAAGGGGGCAGATGTTGATGCTAATACACACTCTACACTACACCAGCTCCCAAGGGCCTCTGTGGCCAGTGTGTCAGGCAGCTTCAAGGCTGAAGCAATGAGGAAAGACCCTTATAAATCTAATCTCTATCTACCTGCCTTGGTTTTATTTTAGATGCTTCTCTTATTGCAAATATACATATTTCACCAGGGCTAGACAGAATACGTAAAATGTTTTTTTCCAGGACAGATGAACAAGCTTCATAAATCATGGGCACATCACCCATCCCAGGCTGACAAACTAGAGCACAGAAGGCACTACATCATGCATAAGTTTGCAGGCTCCTGGGAGTCTGGGGACACAGCTTCATTAAGCAAAAAGAGCTTGCTAACGCTGACTGCAAGGCTTGGTCTCACTGGGCCACTGTGAAAAATGCAGAAAGTACAGAAAGGGCCTAAAGACTCACTGACTGCTTGGAGTGTCACAGCCTCCTTTACAGGTCATGTTTAGGTCTGCTCTAGTCCTATGGAATATCGCCTTTGCTTCTGTGTACGCATTCAGGCTATTTAAGTGTGCACGGTTAAGAGCTACCTTTGCATTTCATAAAGTTGTGATTTAATTAAAGTCATTGGAGTGCCTCCTCCAAATCTGTCCTCCTAAGACTACCATACCCCCCTGCCTTTGTACAAGTATAGATCAAAGGAGCAGAGATGCATTTATCACAGCACAAAACAATGGCATGCTTTAGCACAAATACACTGTATTTTCCTCAGCTAAAAGCACACAGATAATCTGTGTCTGCAACAGTAGCAAGTTATTTCATAATAACCTAGTTTCTAAACTACTCATCTGGCAGACCCAGCAGCAGTACTTCTTGTTCAGGACATTCCTAATGGATGTAACATGTTCAAACCACCTACTCCCTGTCCCAATATCCCTCTTCACGCAGTCTTTGCTTGCTCTGCAGTTTGATGCCATAGTCTAGCTAAAGCAGCATTAAGAAATTGAAAATAGGGGCATGTCATCAAGATGAAAAGCTCTCTCAATAAAGTGAGTAGAGTGAGGGAAAGAAATCTGACTGTGCCCCATCACCAGCTTTTTAAAGATTAAACCTAGCATGTGCCAATGGGCCTAACAGCAACCTGCCACTGAAGTTCAGAGAAACTCAGCTTCTCCAGTGACTGCATCTACAAGATGAGCTCTCACCACCTACATGCCTTAAGAATCACCCAGAGTTATCCTAAATTTTACCAGGAAGCAGAAACACTCCCAGAATATGAAGACATTTTCACATGTGTATGGTCTTGCCAAGATGCCCAAGTTGCTCTTTTCCAAGCACTACTTGCCCGTATTAGAGCAATAAACTAAGAATGCTAAAGCAGGCTTTGCAGTAAGAGCCTTAGAAAAACCAGATTCTGTGAGCTACCAGCTTGAAGGACTTACTCAGCTTTCAGTAAAGAATCTCTCTGACATCTCTTGAAAAATCTTATGTATTCTAATATACATTTTATCCTTCAGCTTGCTAGGAATGACCTACACTGATAACTAGGGGAGCACAAGGAAGATCTGAATGTATCTCAAGACATCATGTTAAAATTATATGTCCAAAAACCAGGCTTCACTACCCTACAGGTAGTCCTGGTCCTTTCTTTAACTGTTATTAAGCTGATTAATATTTCTCTATCTCACATAATTTCAGCCCACTGAGTGCTGCAGTTGGTAACAAAACTGAGTGAGAAGGCAGGTGCAATTGCTTGAGCACACATGCAGAACTGATAGCAGAGAACAACAGGAGTACACATGCATCCTCAGATTTGCGGGTACTGCCCAGCTGAGGCTATAACTTGGGCTGCACTCTTCCTGTCACTGCTGAACACAATATATTCCCTTGAAATGTGTGTATTGGATAAATAGATAATAGAAGAGTCAGAACAGGGTTTTGTGTTTATTAAGTTTAAAAACATTTTAGTGCAATTAAGATGTTAATACAAAGAAAGGCTCTTCCTTCTGTGTCTGTGGGCTCAAATTAATTTCTGGTTAACTGCTGGAATGCACCAGGGATAAAAATTTTAACTACTAAATGACTTAACTGTAAAAACTTAAATGTGTGTCAACACTTTACCCTTCCATTCATTTGCTTCCTTTTACAATGAAAAGAATGCAGGAAACAAGCACACTGAAATAGTATGTGCTCCTTTCATTAATCACCAACTATATTAGATTATTTCCAGTTATCTGGTGAAGAACACCAACATTTTGTCACCATCTCTAGAAACACTAGAGTAGTTCTATAGACAAAAGAGGCAGCTGACTTTTTTAAAAAAAAATACATGCATGTTTTAGTTCTAGATAAGACTAATACCAGAATCTTCCTCTTCACACCTCAATCCTCTCCCCCAAAGTGTTCCTGGGTTATCCTGATACACAGTTAAATGAAAAAATTTCAGTTGAAATCCTGCCTTCAGTTAGGAAACTCAGGTGTTCACAGGATTTGAAATAAAGATTTTAGCTTCCTATTTTTCCTTTCTCACAGAAGGAAAGGTTGTGAAGTTAGTTGATACCAACTTCCACATTCCAATATAGTTTGGAAAAGACACAACACAAACTAAAAGAAATAAATATAACAGTCAACTCAAAATACAAAGGGACTCCATGGTTCCCCAGAGCCTTTTTTTTTAAAGAGCACTGAAATAAGTTTTCACCTCCAAATTCAGTGATGCATCCCTGTGTCATGACATTGGTTTCAATACCAGGTAAAAACTCAAACCCTAGCACGGGATTTTAACTCACAGCAGCCATCTGTTTCAAGAGGATTATATGGATTTTTTTAAAGTGCTAGACACATTAAAAATAGCAGAGAGCCATTTCAAATGCTTTTTCAGCTGCCTTGTGTTAAAAAGACCGCTTAAGCTTGAAAGTCAAAGCTACATGACCCTGTAAATTTGCTGTGTCTATTGATGTCCTCTGACATCACAGAAAACCCAAAACTAATATTGCAAAAGTAGTAATACAAGTAACAGATATTTATTAGCATCTCCACTTTTATTACTCATGACTAAAGGAAGCATTTGTAGTCACTAAGTCTCAGCTATCCACAGGCTTTCATTTAATAGCATAATTATAATTTCAAATATGGCAGAACTTAAAACACTGTTTCATTTTTATTTTGACAACTTAGTGTTAAAGTTTTCAAAACCAAGAAGAGAACACTTCCAAAGAACATTTGTTACCAAATGTGAAAGTCTCATTTTCAAAGACTGCACACTTTCAGAGAACAAACAGCATATGCATTTCAGGCAGGTGGAAAAATGTCTTTTTCCAATATGTTTTGTTGCTGGGCAATATGTGTATTTAAAATCTTTTACTGCCTAGAAAAAAAAAAAAAAACAACACAGCAATTTTGTTTGTTTTGATTCAGATAGCTGGAACTGATCTGCTTTCTGTCTGAGCTGTGACTTGTTCTGCATACATGACAAAAAAATTGCTTCTATCCTATCTCCACAGGCAGAAGAAGCAAACTTTCCATACATATTCTGATCTGTGGATTTTTTTTTCTTTTTAATCCAAGAAACCTGTGCAATCTTCTTTGTAGGTGAAAAAGGAGACCAAATGAGAGAAGCATTATCATTTCCATTTGATCAAATAGGTTGTTCAGTTATTGGAGATGTATGATGAGCTTCTCATCCCAGTAATATCACACCTCCCCAACCACATGCAGAAAGAGCATAAGTGAAGTTATTCTCCAATACGTGACCCCTAGTTTTGAAAAGTCATGGCATACCTTTTATTGCATAGGAATGACACCTTTAGCTGTCCCTATTCAATGCCAATTTTCTGTTAATACAGATCTGCTTTGCAACTAGGCCAGAGGGGCAAGAATACAAGAACTAAGATGTGCATACAGAAATGTGCCTGTCAATGTACAAGCTACTCCACATTCCCTCCCCCTTGCATCCTTTTACGCTGCTTTGGCCTCTGCTTTTGTTTCCCATATAAATATTGGTCACTGGACACAGGTTTTAAGAACTGTATCAGTTCTGACTTTGTAGTACAGTTTACAAGTACATAGCAGCACTAGATAATAGAAAGAGGAAGTAAAAAAAAAAAACCTCACTTTGCAGTATTTTCTTACTATAGGTACTGAAGAATTCCATACCAGCTGCATATTGTTCTTTTATACTATAACAACCTCAAAATAACGGAATTTCTTGTTTAATTTGGTAATTTTATTATGTTTATTTTTTTAAATAGCCAAGTAAAGAAATTGTATCAACCTAAGTTACAACCACCTAAAGGTTTGCCTTGTTTTTAATGAATTCATTCAATCAAGGCCTTATAACAAAATGCTGTCTCTGTTCACATCCTCTGACAATGATTTTTTATCATATTATACTTCTATTTCTACTTTCCAACATTATCTGATGGCTGCAGAATTCCACTGCTTTTGCAACCAATATTAGTATTTCAGATGAATTCAATTTCCAAAGATTTTGGCAATCATACAACAGATTACAGCAACAGCTTTTCACATCTGAAGTTCCCAATTATGTTTGAAATTACAGTGAGGTGGGTGGTCTCAGCTTCCTTTTGCCACTTGTTCCCCTCACAATTACTCCACAGCTCAGCATCCCCATTTTTCCCTTCTTCCCTGAACTCTCCACTCCCAAGAGAAAAAGCCTGCAACCTAAGATCAGGAAGGGAAAAAAAGAAAAGGGAGAAATTCGTATAACCATCAAGGAAAACAGTTAAGTGTGCATGTACAGTAATAAGCCATCAGACAGTGCTAGTAACCCTTTATTTCCAGAGCACTAAGTTTCACTTGCCCCACTTAACTAACACATTCGAAAACCCCCAGATTATTCATTGTCATAACTTCACAAGGTTATTTGGAGGGTAAAGAACTTCATACTCAATTCACTTTCAGAACAATCCCAATACAATAACCATGATTTAAGCAAATGAAAGCTGCAAACATCAAATCAGGCCACATTTACTAGGACCTCTAATTGTTCAATGAGCACAAATGCATCCTGTGCTGGGGCTGTGCCCTCTGGAATTGCACCATGATGGGCAAGGTCTTAGTGATCACTGCTATGTGCTAAGGCAGACACCACAACATAAGGCAACATCTGGATGTGCTGACTCCTCATTTTGCAGGATCTATATTGATTTTCACCCCTTCACATTAGCTCTAGAGCCTGACATGCCAAACACCAACTGTTGTGAAAAAAAAAAAGAAATACTGCTGCAGCTGGCACCTGGGGTAGAGAGGATGAAGAAAAGGACCATCTCTGTACAGGGACTGTGAGCGGCCAATCCATAAGGGGAAATGAGTGTCAGATGAAGGAGCTGTACAGAGAAAGCATGATAGCATCAAGCCATTCAATCTCAGGTTACTTCCAGGTATGTTAAGTAGCACTTAGAGCAAAGGAAATAAAGAGTAATTAGTGATTACTTCAGAGACAGTTCATAGTAAACAAAAAGGATACCCTTATAACATAACCCAAAGTTTACAGAGTAAAACACAGCAGGCAACTGCCAAAGAGTAAAACAAACATGCTAAATGACAAAATGAGACAACAAAAAAAGCACCTTCATCAAAAGTGGTTTAGTTTTTGTTTTCAGGATTTTTTTAAATAATTTTTGCTGTGTTTATTCACCAGAAAATAACATAAATGGAGGCAGAAGGGAAAACACAAAATAATACCCTTGCTTTCATGCTGTGCCTGTACAAAGTTGAATAACTAAAGAGATTAAAAGTTACAAAAAGCACCATTAATTCCCCCTTTGGCAGCAATTCCATACCATAGAACATCTTTTGCCAGTTGTCTGGCCTAGAGTGGATGAAGGAAAGGAAACATTCTGATACCAAAGTTGTTACTACTTTTGTAACTGGGATGTTGCATTGCAACTGTTTTAGCAACTGCAGGCCCTAGTTTATGTAAAAGACTTCATTACAGCCAAACAGGCCCCTTTCTGTTTCGCAGATTTTAAGTTAAAACTAATTAGACTGAATTATGTTGTGAATGAATAGATAACTGCACTATATATCAAGAGTATGGCTACTTACAACCAAAAAGATGACTTTAGTAAGTAATTTGGTGTTTTAGAAAACAATTAGCAACGAATTACTAAGATATTAACAGCAGACACTGAAGAAATATAAAATCTTCACTTTCATAATCTATCTTGAAAAAAAGAAAATCAGAATATCAACGTATTAGCAGATCACTCT
The DNA here is from genome assembly GCA_013400915.1 of Pardalotus punctatus. Taxonomy (NCBI): domain Eukaryota; kingdom Metazoa; phylum Chordata; class Aves; order Passeriformes; family Pardalotidae; genus Pardalotus; species Pardalotus punctatus. Next base: position 298,577 of record VZTX01003203.1, on the reverse strand, counting down.
TCTGCAACTCCTTGCATCATGTTAGACTCCTTACAGTTAATTATGAAATAAAAGTACAAAGGAGAACCACTACATGCATCCCACAACTGAGATTACATTTTCAATTTACAAATTTTAATTGGAAAGCCATTTAAAAGGTCCTTTTCTGGAAATACGAAGAGCAAGGTGCTTACCTATTTCATCCATTATATTCAGTATTGAACAGTCATTTGCATTGCAGAGGTCTACTGTGAATCCATAGCATGATCCATATCACCCCATATGCATGGCTTCGGTCTCCCAGCCTACATTTAAAAAATTCAGGCCAGCAATTTTGCAAACCTGAAGTACAAAAGGAGGTGGTGTCACAGAAGGAAGAGGTGCAGTTTCAGAAAGGGTGGAGAAGGCATGCCATCGAGATATCCTTTTGAGGTCAAAACTGACCCGCTCTCACCATTTCTGGCCCAACATCTGATCAAAATGGAGTTTGTCACATCCACAGCATCATGAGATTATATGCAAGGACAGGGAGGGGGGAGAAGTCTGCGGAGCACTTCCCCGTGCTCTGCGTCAATAGATTTGGGCTTAGCCTCCGTTAAGCAGCTCAAGCCACCGGTTATTGGTGCTGGCAGCTGTCTACCACACTGCCCCACTTCCTATTTCAAAACACACTGCCTAGGAAGGAGGCCTTGGTCAGCCAGCTCCAACCTGCTTCCAAATAAATTGGAGAAGTCAGACAGTGGAGCCTCCATGTTTGCCTTGAACTGCCCTTCAGTTGTTTAAAATACAGTCTCATCCCTCTTTTCAAACAGCTTAATGCAAAGATCAGTCACAGCAATACTAAAAAATCCAACAAGCATTTAAAGTTAAAAACTAAATTGAGATGGGGCCTTGATTTTAACGAAGAATCTTTGCAGGCATACATAAGCAGATTTTTTACGTAGGCATTTCCAAGAATTTAGCATTAAATACAGTACTTGACATTTTAACATTTCTTGGACATCAGGTAATTCTTGACGTGTTTCTATTTGCTTGATAACAAAATGAGTCTTTTCAACACTCATAATGCAGTAGTTAATGTCAACACTTTGCTCAATATTATGGCAAATCAGTTACTAGCAACTCAACAGCAACTGCTGTATGAGTTCTCTTATCCTCAAAAAAAAAACCACCAAAATGCTAATAGCATATTTAATCCAGATTTTAAGAAATACCTGTGCTACAGTGCTACCTTCTCTACATTGTGTTTAACTTTACACTAAGACATAACACACATCTATGTAATATGACCAAACATAATTCTCCCCTGCAACTCTCTCATTATACATTTTGTTATGAAATAATTAAAAGTGGATTTGTCACACCAACAAAGTCATGGCATCATTATACCTCCCATTTCAGTACAAACAGCTAATAAACACGTTGGTTCTACACTAATCCCTTGCTAAGCCATAATAACTACCGTACTCGTGTGGCACAAGGGCTTCCTCCCACCCACTCTGCATGCTGGTCCATCCACATGAGCTTAAAAAGGCACACAGAAGTCAGCCTGTCCTGCAATGTGAAAAACAGCCATGTGGCTATGATATAAAGCAGGGAGCCTGGGAGAGTAGGATTGAGCATATGGGCCTGTTAGAGATTTCCCATATACCCTCAGCAATGAAAACCCCTAACTGGCACTTAGCCTCTCACAACTTGGGTCTACATCTTTAGATGAAAACATTCCTATTCTCTGCTCTTTTTAGCATTCACTTATTCAAATTATTGGTTCTGATGCAAATGTTCTGTTTCAGTCCAAGTGGTATAACTGATCCCAAATTTTTCCTGGGGGATTGGTGACCCTGTTGTAGAAACAGTAACTAAGGCTTTAGAGCTGTTCCTGTGACACTGAGTCTGAAGGTTTTATGAAATATTAGGGAGGTAGACTGCTAAACACTATGTAGTTTGAGCAGCAAAGTCAAAACAGTAAGAGTGTAAATATTATTTATCTTTGATTAGGAACACTAAAGAATAATTTTCATTAATTTTATTATCCTTGTTAGGATGATGAGCAGATAACTTGTTCTGCAAGACGTTGTCTTAAGGTACAGCACATGAAGTATGGAAAACACAAAACAAAACCAAAACCAAACCAAGCTCACTTAGAGTATGTCCAAAAACACCCCACTGATAGTGACTGCAAACCAGAATTAAAAACCTAGGGAGAGAACAGGTTAAACTAACAGCACCCCTCCCTGCAATGGTTCTAAAAGCAGTGTTTGTGTATTCTGATACATTCACACACAGTTCAGATCGCATGGCCTGAGGAGGTAAAAGCTATTCTATCACTGACACATAGGGTAAATTAACTTGCTAATTCACTTTCTAATGCACAGTTCACTGAGCATACAATTACATAAAAAAGGAAAATAAAAACCCGTGCATTCAAGCGTATTAAACTTGTAGGAATTGCCACATTATATAGAGGGCTTTTTTCTTTAATTCTGATAAATACATATACATAAACCTACATTATTCACCTTTAGATCAAGTCACATGCACAGCAGTGAGCATATGCCATCCCTCTCTAGCATTGCCAGACAAAAGCTACATTGCCAAAAATAGACACAGAGTGTGCTGGAGTAGCTGCAGAATGCCCTAGATACATTTAGGCCATAAAGATTGAGCAGCACTAATGCAAGGAAAACTTAGGCACTAAGGTTCGTAACAGGCCAGGACTGAAAAGCAGGAGGAAGATGAATTTCCATCCTTGAAGCTAATTTTTAATAGATGTTATTTTAGCTCCGTTTAAAAGGGAGAGTTAATGGGAGAAAGCATTGCAATGCAGAAGCTGCAATACATGTGTATATACCCAAAACATTACAGAAAATGAATGTACGAAAACACGTGGTAGAGGCTTTATATGAAAAGACCAGCTAAAAGGAAAAGGTGTTTTTCTTTGTTTTAAGAATATATAGAGGGTTCACTTTGCAGAGTATTGTTCCAGGCTCCAGTACATGTTTCCCCTACTAAGTTTCTGAATTGTTTTTAAAATAGGATTTCTTCCTACTCTTCTCCTTCTGAAAAAAATAGGAAAATCTAACAGTATTTTTTCTAGATCATGTGGAATACTACAAGCTGGAAGAGCTGACAAGTAAAGACTGGTGTGCAAAGTGTTTTATTGTTTTCAGTTTCCATTGCAGGGGGCCTGCTGGCAACAAAAAGCCCCCTGTCTGTCTCAGGGGTTAGCAGGGCTCATTGAGAGAGCTTTAAACAGGATTTGAAGGGGGACGGGGATATAGGCTCAACAGAGACTGGGTGTGGGAAGTGGACAACTGTAGGAACCACCCTAGTAGCAAAAGGAGGCTAAGAAGGGAATACCTCAAGCCAGCGCAAGAAGCCAAAGATGTAACCACAACACAGGACTGTGGGGCATCCCTGTGCAACCCCACAGGGATATTGGCACAATGGAATAGTTCTGTAAGGTGCCCGTACATCAGCGCACACAGTATGAGGAACGAACAGGAGGAACTGGAGATCTTTGGGCAGTCATAGGGCTTTGACCTCATGACAGTTATGGAGATATGATGGGATAGCTCCCATGGGATGGGATGACTGGAATGTTGTCATGAACAGCCATGCACTGTTTGGAGAGGCAGACCAGGAAGATGCAGCGGTGGAGTTGCCCTCTATGTGAGACAACACTTGGCATGTATCAAACTGTATTGGGATGGATGATGAGCTGTGGGTCAGGGTAAAAGGACAGACCAGTAAGAGACATGGCAGTGGGTGTTTGCAACAGGCCATCTGATCAGTAGAAGGAAGCAGATGAGCCCTTCTACTGGCAGCTTGAAGCAGCCTCAAAGCCACAGGCATTGGTTCTTGTGGAGACTTTAACCACCCTGACCCCTGCTGAAGAAGCAGCACAGCAAAGCAAAGACTAACAGAGGAGGAAAGCATTGACAACAACTTCCTGTCACAGGTAGTGGAGGCTCCCACAAGGAATGGTGTGCTGCTTGACCTCATGCTACCAAATGGGCAAGGCCTTGTTGGAGATGTGAATGTTGGGAGAAGTCTTGGCCACAGTGACCATGACATTGTGGAGTTCATTATTAGGTGATGAGGAAGCAGGGTAACAAGTAAAATTGTAACCATGGACTTCAGGAGAGCTGACTTTAGATTCTTCAGGGATCTTCTTTGAAGAATCCCATAGGAACAGGCCCTGCAAGGAAGAGGGATCCATAAGAGTTGAGATCACTTCTGCCAGGGCCAAGAATGATGCATTCCAGTGAGCAAGAAATTGGGCCAACAGGGAAAAAGACCTCCATGGATGAATAAAGAACTGTCATTACTTCAGCATAAGCTGCTGTGATCAGAGAGTCATCTTCATAAACTTCAGCCCTGCCATTTCAACAGATTTTGGATACATTGCCAAGCATGTGTTTTTCAGTCAAATACTGAGTGTGACCAGAGCTAATCTCTGCAGTAGAGAGAGCAGTGCTGTCTTTTTAATGAATCCTCCAAGTTACTTCTGAGGAAGAAAGCTCAGTCTGAGTGGAGAGATCATTGCCTATATCAACTGACCGAGACAAAATGGATTTCCCCAGATTAGCAGAGGATTGCCCTACACTGGCAGGCAAGGCTTCACCTTTAGGGAGATGCTCAGTAGAAAGACAAGAGGCATCTCCACACGTGCCCTGCACCACTTACTGGCTTGACTCTCCAGGTGGGCCTTGCAAGATTGCCTGTGAACCACCTATTGCTCCTCCCTTGTTTCTATAAATGTCTCCATAATAAATTAGCCTATCAGTTATTTATCATACATGTATAGATTTACTCATTTTTTCCCCCTATTATTTATATGTTAAAACAAAAAGAGGACATTTTAATTGCGTGCTGTCTGGTAGACAGGAAACAATTGCAGTTATGGGGCTGAAGAGTCTCCTGGCAAGACATGCTTTCATTGTAGATTCAGTGTCCTCACAAAATTATTTTAGCACGTTAACAGAAAAAGCTTCTGAACATCTGAACAAGCAGTCACTTCCTTCCCCCCCAGCAGCAATAACACAATTACTTTTTTTTTTCTGTAGAAGTCAATATTCACTGTGGCATGAGAATAAGCAGAAGTCAGGGCTCCTTCACTGTTCTGTTGTCTTTGCTCCTGGCCCACCCTGTGAGCTCTGTCCTTCCAACTGCACACACAAGGGCAATGCCCCATACTCAAGAGCAAGCTAGTATATAAACATCAAAAATAACAATTAAAAGACGCATTGGTACTGAGAGCAGATCTCAGGTTGAAAACACTCCCCAAACTCCAAAGAGCATTAGCTGAAAACAGCTAAGTGCACTTGGCTTAACACCAAGAACAACAATGTAAAGATCTCTTTTGAAAGTTCGGTCACTTCCATGGGTGTCCTGAAACAATCTGTGTAAGGCAAAGTACAGCCAGATGGGGGAAACTGACTGGCAAGACAGATACCAGAAGTGTTCCACAGCTCCCACTCCAGGAAGGGGAAAGAAACACACATCTCTCTCTGAGTCCTCATGAACCATTTACCAGGAACAAGGCCTGTAGGTGATCCAGGTAGTCTGAGACATTTCATTAGATGCTCTCTCTTGCATCTGATGAAGCCCTCTCTTGCCCCAATGATGTGATCCAAAGGTGCAGAATAATTTTTATTCACAACCCATAATTACACATTTGATTACATAGTTAGAGCAAAGGAACTTTCTTCAACTATATTGCATGAGCCTTAGGATGCCAATTTGGTTTCAAGTATTTCTAAGTGTAGTTTATGTCACTATACACATTTGGAGTTCAGTTAGGCCTATATCCACAGAATCCTTTTTTTTTTTTTTTTAAATCAGTTATTTTGATTAATAATATGGTTATAAGAGAATTTACTTGAGGGTGAGATGCGCTTCCCCGATACCAGTGTCCTAGAAGAGGAGAGAACTTAAGAGTTATTCCATACATTTATGTACCTAAGCAATGATCTCTGATACACTCTTCAGTAGGAGGCTGTCAGGAGAGTCATGGCTTCCACTGTTGAGCAAAAATAGGCAAGTTTCAGTCACAAGAAGTGAGCATTAAGCAGCAGTGTATGTAGGCTTCCTTAATAAGAAAAGAGAGGTAGAATCCAGAATCTTGAAATGCCATAATTTGCAGTTAAGTAACGCTAAAGAAAGAAAAATATCTGTTTATTACCATCATTTTGGAGCTCCTAGAAATGCAGGCTAAAGCAGCTAAAGTTTAGTTTCACTAGGGTGTCATTACTGGAAAGACATGGGAACTTCAGCTAACAGTTCCAGGGTAGGCCATTTTCCTTAGGAAGCACACACCTTTTCCCAAGAAATGTTTTAGTGTAGTGTCAAAATGCTCTACATGTAACTACTGTACAGTATCCATGGGATGCACATACGCTTTGGACACACAATCCATTCACTTTTTTAAGAAGCACGTCTGTATCCAGATGTGACTACACACCTATACATCTTTTCTGCGAGAACTGCCAGGAATTGTGCCTTGCCTGATGTGCTGGCACACCTTTCCTCCCAGCTATGTTCCTTTCTCCTAGCAAACAAAATACTGTGTAGAAAACGGTCTCTTCTGCATTTAGCTAAGCTGTATGTTTGGTAACTCTTTGAAGAACTGCTCTGGACTAAGGAATTTGGTGAACAGATTTAAAAAACAGAGCCACACTATCAAACACAGTAATTACTAAACAGTGAATGGAGCCTGAGCAACCATGCAGCAGTTAAGGATTTGATTCAGCAGCAGAGTAGGCAGCCTCATTACTCCCCAAAGTGTTACTTGAGGCACTTCATAAGCTGCAGCCAAATCCTAGTCTTAAAACAACAGCCTTGTTAGCCCATGTTTAAGTACTTCCCACGAAAAAAAACCCAAACCCAACAAAAACAAAACAAAAAACCCCAAACAAACCAAACCAAAACCAAACAACAACAACAAAAAACCAACCAAAACAACAAACTGAAAAAGCCTCCAAAGCTAGCCAATAACTTTTGGGACCAGCTCACTATTAAATAATGCAGACTTCAGAGACCACATATCAAAGAATTGAGTGTACCACTGAACTTTTTTTGTGATAGTCTCTCTGAGGCACAGGCTGACTGTATCAATATTGCTTCTAGCCTTTGTGCTTGAAAATGCTGACTTTATACACCCTGAATGACATCCACAATCCATCATTTTAGCACTTCTCTCCCTCTGACTCATGATGCATCGTTTGCAATAAAATAAATGCAGCAGAGTTGGAATTCAGTGCCAGGTCCCCACAGCATAAGCAGCACAGCAAATTGATGGCTGCAAAACAATTTAGACATTTACTGCCAATAGCATAAGAACAAACCCAAGGAATTTGGACCCAGTCCAGCATAGTGTCTCTCCAGTTCTTGTAAATGCCGCTTTGATCTCTGGGAAGCTCTAAAGCACGAGTCAGATGAGCTACTGGCACACAAATAGCCACTATTCCGAGTAAACAGCCAGTGCAGGCTTCTGGAAAGCCCAGGTAAGTAAACATTTCGACAAAACAACATGAAGTGTGAAAAAGCAAGATTTCAGGAACAAAAAATACAATTAAAGTAGAAGTAACTCTTCTTTATAATGTCCCTCTTCCCTGTGCCAGAGACTCTTGACTTATCTTCCTATCAAATCCTATGGAGCCCTGTTCTGTGATGAGTAGCAGGCTGGGTATTTCAGGACTGAAGCCCTTTGTTTCTCCATACAAGTAATACCAGGCTGTGCTGGAGCAGCACTGCCTGTGCTCCTGCCAGCATGCCTCAGCCCTGACTGAGGAGAGGGATGACTCAGATCATTCATTTTGTAAGTACCTTGCTCCAAACTCCCTTTCTGCAAGTTGCCTAATAGCCTAATAGTTCCTCGCTTGCCAGAAAAAAAGTTTTAAAAAGTAACTACTCCACTGCAAAATTATAAAACTTTTTATAGTTTTGCTATTTTGAGTTATGACTGATGTGACAGCAGGATGTACAGACCCATCAATAATTCAGAAGATGAATAGATCTGGGATTCAAAGGCTGATGAGAAAGTTGCACCAATTTCTTCAAGGCAACTTGAGGTACTATAGCTATATCTCTCCTTGGGATCTTTCTCATTCTTTGAAATGGATATTGTATGGTTATTCTTTTCGAGCAAGAGTCAGACCACTAATTGTTTCCTTGCAAAAATGCATTTCAGTTCAATAGAGCCAGAGAGATCCAGACAGGGCAATAAGTGCTTTCAGTCCATTATCAAGAGAAGAATATAAGTGTTTTAAGTGTGGTCAGATTCACTACTTTTTCAATCGACTTTGTTTCAGAAGAATGACAACCAGGACAAAGTTGGCCCAGCTTTTGAATGGTATTGCACAAGTCTAAGCATGCATCTTCTTGCTACACGTCTTTAAAATTCCCCACACACAGCATCTCTTCTTAGGACAAACTGAGCTCTGCACTACCCATGAGTTACGAGTATATAGGGTAGAATTAAAGTTGTGCAAAACATGTGCAGCTCTGAAAAGAGTACGCCATTCAGTTGATTTACTAACCCACGTGATATTTTAAATACTTCAAGGTGAGTAACCCTTGTTTTTACCTCATACACTTCTTAAATTTCAGTTTCAACTCCTGAATTCAGAGAATGCTTTAATAAAAGACCTTTGGAAGAGGTTTTAAAAATCATGGGAAAGGAGCACACATGAAGTCTAGCTTTTCAGTGCTCATAAACAGAGGTACTTAAGTCCTTTAAGAGGTTCATTTCAACTGATGTCATGGGAGATCTTTACAGTTGTGAGAGCTGACAACAAAATTCAGTGTACATCTGTTTGTAGAATTAACTACAGCAGGTAGCATAGTTTTTTCCCCACTCTCTTAGAAGGAAAGTACTTGATGCAGCAGAGCAAGAACAGGATCTAGAATCACTGCCTACAAGCCTTGTGTTTCATTTTGCCAAAGCTTATGATGCAATCAATAGTGTAACCTCTTCCCACACTCCACTGGCATTAGTAATCTGCCCATGTCTGTATTTGTTTAAGCATTTTGGGAAAAGAAAAAGAAAAACAAACAACCAAAACAAACCACACCTCATCTCCTCCACAGATAAGTGTTCCTACTTCATTTACCTGGGGGTAGAGGAATGTCTTAGCAATACTCACCTATTTTCTTTCTCAAATAATCTATTTCAAGTATTGGAATAGTTGTCAATGATGCCTTGTAATACCCCTGTATCATAGAGTGTGTATGAAGAGCTGTACCCTACTTACACAAGGGCTGATACAGGGACAAAGACATCTCTTCACATCAAAAGTACTAAGCACTTAACCACAGCACTGCTTTGTACTTTGCCACAGCAGTCAGTAGCAATCCTTGCTTGGAAAGCTCTGAGAATCAGCTGACACTAAGATATCCTGCAAAAGGTACCCACAGGCAGCGGAAATACAAACACCACTGATGAAAAAAGTTTAGGCCATAAATTTTACCAAAATCACAAGCCACACTACGTTAGAATGTCTTACCTGGGTGGGACAGGGAATGAAAATACTTTAAAATTTGTTATTTCCCAGGCTGACTGGGCAGCCCTGAATCTACATTTGCCAAAAGGTATTAAAAGTCCTTAGAAGATTGTAACAACCATTGTGCATATCTACATCCCATCAAGTCCATGAATAGGCAGTCCAATGCAGAGGCAGCAGAGCCAGCAAACCAGCCCGGCAGGCAATCTCCATTTCCATCTGCTTGGCCACCAGCACAGGAGCATGCACAGCTCTTGGCTCTGCTGGCACGTGACAGGCAGAGCCAAGTGCACCGTGACCATCATGCTGTGCAAGTGTCCCATTAAAACAGCCCTACTCTGCGAGCAGCAGTGTGTGAGCAGCTCTGACCAGATGCAAGCCATGCCAGCCCGGCCCAACCAGGTCACCGAGTACAGCACCAGGAAACAGCAGAAAAGGCACAACTGCCAATTAACATAAGCCTCAACGCTCCACTTACTCAGCAGTGAATTGTATTCAACACAAATTAGCTTCTCTTTCAGTACAAAGTCCCAATTAATCTTAAAGGCATGCAGGACACCAACAGACTCTTGATTTTCCTCATTTTATTTTTCTCCCTTTAAAGAGCATAGCATAAAACATAATCCAACATTGCACTACTTTGCAGCAGCACAAAATAAAGGTATTTGGAACGTGGCTTTAGCATTTATAATTGCACAGCAGTGTGTTATATAACAGAAAAGCCAGATCTCATTGGATTTTCCCATTTAAAGATCCAAGAGTGCAATAAAGAGCAAAGGTTTAAGCATATGCACACAGTGATTTCACAACATTTCTTAATACTTGCAAGTAGCAGTCTCCTCAAAAGTTTACAGGCAAAACATCTCGCTAACAAAGTAATTGTGATATATATCTCACAAACATATATATGTTATACTACATACTAAATCCTTCTGGAAGATGCAATTAATGCTGTTTTAATTGAAAGACTATTCAAGCAAAAGGTAAGTTTGACAAAAACAAAGGGAGAAAATGCTGTGCAGAGAATGGGAAGTAGATGTACTGTTGTTCAGACACAAGTAATTAGAACCTCTTTGGCTGGCTGTTTTTCCACAGGGTAATATTCAATAATCCCTACACAGCACGAAATATTTGAGTCAGATGGAAAAGCTCTCATTATAATCACTATTGTCAGGATGCCCTACAAAAACAAGTTCCTGCTCCCCAGAGAGGGAAACAGATATTGTTCCTGTAAATGCTACTAGACATTATATATTTTCTGTAAGTCATGCGAATTTTCATGCAAAAAGACTGTCTTTGCAGCATAGGTCTCAGAAGGACTGTTAATCAAGAAGTGGTTATTTTCCAATGACCAGTCTCAGAAGACAGCAGCTTTAAAACTAAAAAACAAGCTTTCTTCAAGTGAAGAGCATGCCTCAGTTTTTATAAATACATTGTTATGCCATCTAGAGAAAAAAAATTCCATGAGGACATGGGGGAATTGGCTTCAGACTGAAGGAGGGTAGGTTTAGATTAGATGTTAGAAAGGAATTCCTCACTGTGAGGGTGGTGAGGCACTACAACAGGTTGCCCATGGAAGTTGTGGATGCCCCATCCCTGGAAGTGCTTAAAGCCAGGTTGGATGGAGCTCTGAGCAATCTGGTCTAATGGAAAGTGTCCCTGCCACAGCAGGGGGGTTAGAACTATATGATCTTTAAAGTTCCTTCCAAACCAAACCATTCTATGATTTTCTTGACTTTCGTAATTCTCGCTCACTCCCAGCCTCCCATCTTGGTGTCCTTCCACACCTCCTCAGTCCACTGAGGTCAGGTTGAATATTCTGTGCAGAGAATTTGTAGGGAATGAGGATGGCAAAAAGTCTTTCAAAAGTAAGCAAATTACTCCCCCTCTCCTCAGACACACATTACAACAGGTTTTATAACCACAGATGAAAATTTCAAAATCTTACTTTTCTTAAAGGTATTGGATTCTGCTTATTCCACAGAACATCCCATTTATAAGCACACAGTAACTCTACCAACCCACTTCATTTTAAGGAATATCTTGGCTCACTTTAAGGATTGATAAAACATGTTACCAACACGAGAAATGCAAAAGTGAACCTTCTTATGAAGTTGCTCCCTACCTTGTTTATTTCTAAAGCTATGTTTGCTTATATAATTTCAAGAGCAGAGGTCTGCTTATGGGACTCATTGGATGGAGTGTGTCAAATCACAGTCCTTGGAGCCATAAAAAGGGCATAGAAAAGTGAATGGTAATAGGGAGGGTAACCTCTCTCCCTAACTCCCTTCCTTCTGAAACCTCCTGAGAACTTACCAGGTCATGTTTACAAACCTATATTGCTGTTTCCCCACTTAAAAAACAAAACCAACAACACCCTCCACACCTCCCCCACAAAAAAGCCAGAAACACAGAAGAGGCCAATGACATCTTCAAAGTACCCCTGCCCAAGAGCTCTACTGAAAACTGGCCAGCAGACTTTGACATCAGCAAATCTTCTCGCCTTGATGTATAGAGGGAAAAAAAAAAAAAAAAAAAAGCTTTAGTCTGACAATCTGGGACTAGATTTTAGTGATAAGAACTTGCTACTGGCAGTTACAAGACTTTTTTGAAAAGAAATCCTAGGAAGAGTTTAAGAAAAGTCCATGATCCAAGCCTGGAGTATAAAGAAAGACCAAACAGCAGCACTTTCTCAAAGTGTAAGCTAAATCTTCACTGAGATTAATTAAGAGTTCCCTTAAAAGAAACTCCTAGCAGCAGCAAAACACACTGAACTGTTTATAGCCAGGCAATAGCAGGGCCTGTTTGCAGAGCTAAAATGAGCAGAAATCACCTCTGCAAACCTTGGGGTCAGGAGTCTATTCAGAACTCCAACTCTGTAATCGTTGAGATGCTGGTTTCACTTCTCACAAAAGGAAGATCAAACCATCATACTATCACCTTAAATACGTCAGCCCTGGAATGCTGCTCATCATGCAGATGCCACAAACACGTGAAATCAGAAAGGAATTAAATAAAAGCCTAACCAAAAAAGGAGGCATCCACAAGCACCACTGCACTGTGAGCAGCAGAGTCTGCATAGTCTGCCTCCTTTGCTCGGCATCAGTTATTTTTTACAAAGTTGCGCATCCTGTGGTGACAAGCCAGGTTACTCTGCATACAGCCTTCAGGGACCCTGAGCATGTGAGGTACAGTTTGCAGCAACAATCTGCCTAACTCATGGGTATGGTGAGGCTCACAGAAACTCCCTGGACACAAACTGTGACAGTGTGTTTCCTAAACTTGAGAAAAACCTGGTAAAAAATTAAAAATAATAAAAAAAAATACTGGCATAGAAGTAGATCAATACATTGCGGAATAATTCAGAAAAAACAGATTGGAAGTGTAAGAACATACCAAAACACCAGTAACCCAGACACAACAAGCACAAACTGCTTGGTCTGCAGCCTGGTTTTATTGCCAATACCTTGCTCAGCAGCTGGTTATTGCTGTCCTTTTCTGGTTTACAGATGGTAACTGCCATCTGCTTTTTCCTTTACCTCTAATTTTGCAGTTCAGACTGCAAATAAACACATCACTACCATAGTGAGGTGGCTAGAGAAGGTTGTTTGTGTTTAAAAAAAAAACACAACAAAATCTACTTTTTATTCCTTTGCTGCAGGGAATAAGAGAGTGAGGTAAACGTGTTTTAATTTTTACTAGTGAAAGGGAATGCACACGAAAAGTGAAAGTAGCATTATCTAGAATTTCTATGGACTGCATGTCAAAGATGGGGTATACATTTCTGTGAATGAATTGTTACAATTAAGAAGGAATGGCAGGCAAGGAGGTTCATTAGATTGTTTTCCACCACATTGCCACTATTGCCCCATAAACTAGTGCAAACTCCACTGACATGACATCTCTGTCTTCAGAAACAGCTCACATGGGTTTGGTGTGATTTCTGGTGTCTTAGCACACAAGCCAAAATTCAGTACTGTAATTTTCATTAGTGCATTTAGTCAGCATGCAGGCAGTGAGGACACTGACTTCAAGAAAAGGAAAAAACCAAAGCTAGAACTGGCTGTGTAAAAGAATGACTTCTCATGTCAAGGGCAGGTAACTGGATAAACCTGCATTTCCAAAACAGCTTTCAGAAAAGCTTCCTGAAGCAGAATTGAGAAACAAGATAGCTTTGTACACTAAGATACAACAGTATGAATCAAGTTCTGTCAGCACTTCTATAATAAGCCTTGCCTGTGCGGGAGTTTAAAATGAAGCTGAAAAATATCTGGAATTCAAGAATGAAACAAACCCCAAAACCAAACACCCAAGCCCCTTCAGCACATTTAACAAAAGGGTTTAGGGTGTTACGAGACTTCAGGTCGACAAGTTTTCCCCGGACTTTCAACTGGTCAGATTGTCTCTGCCTAGGACATCAGCACTACAATCAGCAATCAAATCAGGACTCAGGCATCCTACAGAAAACTTTGTTCTGAAAATTTTACGTCCTCAATCCTTTTCCTTATTGCCTCTGAGGAGAAGGACAATAAAAACTCTTCCTAATGTTTTCTGTGTCATTCACTATCCTCAGATCTTTCAGGGAGCATCCCTGTTCTTGAAAAGGAAAGAGAGCACATTTTTAGCACAGCATACCATGCAATAGGAGGTGGGTATGGCACTACGCTGCAGCAAAGCTCTTCTGAAGACAAAATTCCACCAGCTGGAGTATTTCCTGACTGCAGGGGTGTGCAGTGGCACCAGCCTCTTTCCATAACCCTCCAATGCTGAATGAAAAGCCAGCAGCAGATCACAGAAGAGATCTGTGAGCAGTTGTCCCTGGTATGCCAGATTGTAGAAGGACAGTTGTTCCTATGACAGCTTCAGATATAAGAGGAAGACCTAGAAGAATTTTGACTGTGAAAATAAATCAATAAATAAATCAACCTCTGTGTAAGGACTAAGCCAGTTAGTGAGCATGACTGGAGGCTCAGACTGTAGTTGTTTTTAACTAAAGAAATAAAGACTTATGAGCAGGTGGCCAGCAACCAAACCACAAAATTCAGTCTCTACATACACTGAGTCCTTTCTGGGAACTCCAGTACCTTGAGCATTTCCCCTGGATTGTTGAGGGGTTTGGGTAACTCTCACAACAGGAGGCAAAGAGCCAGTTTGCCTAGGAGTTAAGCTGATTGTAGATTTGGCATCCAACGCACACTACTGAAGACCACTTACTGAGATCAGGGACCAGCTGTAAATCCACAACTATGACTTCTAATAGTAAACTCTTGCTTTCCCTGAAGCCAGCTCTACAGACACTAGTACCAGAAAAGGAATGGTGCTTCATCTAACTGAATTTTTATTCCTGAGTGATAGGCATCAACTGGAAGATCTCTATCATTTGGAATCTCAGCTACTTGCCACACTTTGTATCTCAGGAGATACCTGTGCTTGACTTGTTCCAACTCTTAATTCCAAACCCAGTTTCCTCTTGTTGACAACTGCACAGATAAACTGTATAAAAAATGTGCAAAAATACAGCTAATCCCTGAGAAAAACTGTGCTTCCTCCAGAGAGCTGAAGAATAAAACTAGGCTTCAACAGATCTGAAACAACTGGATGATAATATATTTCTCCAGAATAAAAGGGAACAAAAACTTCAACAGACATTAAAAGACAGTCTTGTACCATCATCCCATTGAAGCTACAGAAGGTATTGATCTAATTCAAAACAACCCAAGAGCTCCTGAGCACAAACACACAGAGGGCAGCTACAGGCCTGGGTCGGTATTGACAGAGAAGTTCAGTTTTCCACTTGTAAAGCCTGCTCCAAACCCCTTGTCTCCTCCACTAGTACAGGGACACAATTCTACTTTCTGGAGAAACCTGCATCCAGGTTAAGCTGCAGTGACCTGCCTCCTGGAACTTCGTTTACTCTAGCCATTATGAGCAAGTTAATAATTTAAAGGAGAAAGTAAAGCTAGCATTCAAGTGGTTCTCCTCTGAAACTGCCAGCATAAAAAGAAAATTGATACCATCTGTATGCTATCCCTTGTCATTCCTCCCTTGAACCTGACTAAGCACTTATGCTACATCTATATTTACATTTATACACTAAGATGTGGCTTGGGACAATCTGGCTATTTGATGGCTCTCATAGTCAGACAATAAATCAATGACAGTTTTATGCAGAATTTGGTAAATGTAATTTCACTCCGCTGAAAAAGAAAAATAATTTACTTCAAGCAACAAGACCTCAAAATCCAAGTTTTAGAGTATTCCCATAATTTAATTTCTGATGTTTTGTCTGCATTTTATTTGCTTATTAAACATTGCCCCTTAGCATCTCTCACCTTCATTATACATATCTGACCCATAGACATCAGTGTCCACTCACACCATGCTTCAACTCAATGCAGATAAAACTCCTGAGTTTCAGCTACTGCTTGGCTGCAAAAACAGTGCACTGTGAGATGCACCTTCAGTGGTTGAAGGCAGTTCATTAAAATAGAGCAAATTGCATCAACCATTGTGGCATTTGTTCTGGCATATTACTGTTGTGGCCTGAGATTGGGTAGACTAGATTAAATGATACCATAGCATGTCTCACCAAACAAACAAAAAAATCCCACAGCCACAAATCACTTCTGAAGAGACTTCTGATAATACTACCAGACTCTTGTGAGATGCTTTCATTCAGAGGTCTTAATTTTTGAATAACAAAAACTAGATCTCCAGTTGTAAAGTACAGATTGAATTTAAAGAAGCAAGGAAAAAATTAAAAAGGCACAAAAAGTACTCTGTAGGTAGATGAGAAAGCAAAGAATGCACACGTGATTTTGGGCAGGAATAAAAATTATGTACTCCCACTGATTCAGCTGATCCTAATAAGACATAGAGCTCTATCACCACTCATGGCCAGAAGTAACACTCTAGGCCAGCGCTCATTAATTTCTCTGGAGTTCAATATGACAAGCAAAAGCTCTTGCCCTTAAAAATAAATCCAGACTTCTATGTACCCAGATACAAAGCCAGTTTAGAAGGAGTGAAGAGATACAGCAGTCTCTGAGCAAGCTTTGCAAAGAGTAGCAAGAACATCAAGATGCTGGACAAAACCACAGTCACAAAAACATCAGGAGATCAGACTGCAACATACTTCTTTTTAAAACATGTGCTTAGCTATTGCCTCAATTTTTCACTGCAAAATAAAAACATGGTACTACTTAGGCATATGTAATGCAGTACAACAGGACACAGAAATCCATTTCTTCTTGCTGTCAACTTATTCTAAAGGCATGTCATTGTGAAAAGTCCTCAAAAGAGTATTATCTGCCTATTTTGAGGGAAAAAAGAATGCAAAAAGACCTTAGAGAATTTCAAGATTCTTGGACAGATCTGTCACTTCCCAGGTAAACATCTCTCCCATAAGAAATAAGAAATAAGAATGAACCTACATTCCTTTTACATATATTTTCCACACAAAATCATATTCCAGGTTTTTTAAGTCATGGCTTTTACAGAGGTAATAGTGAATAAGGAAAAATCTCCACTGCTTGCTATCAATCTTTCAGGAGTGATATTTCTTATACAAAGCTTTCTTGAGAGTTACCTAAAATAAACTGAACTCCCATCCTTTTGCAACTTCAACAAGCATCCTGTCCTGCAAGTACAGTAACCAAATGTCCTGTTCGCACCAGGACAGTTCTGCTGAACACTATGTTATCATTTAGATCTTGGTTAAAATAACCCTGTTTGCTTACAAAAGTTATTTTGCAAAAATCGGTCTTTCCTTAAAAGGGGTTATCCTCAGTTCATATGCCAAGTTTAAGCTGAATGCACTTTAACAAATAACTTAGACTTTCAAAACTGTCAGGACAGTACTTTTTTTTTGTTTACTTTTGCCATCAACATACTCAATGTCAAGTATGTTCCCTGAGCACGTGAATAGGCCACAGGCTATTTCCCTCCCAAAAAGTAGTCATCAAAATAACTGAACACAATCATCAGTGGAAGCCTCTTCTCATAGAGTTGAGCTAGAAGAGTAAGATGATTCTTACCCAGCACAGATAAGCACTGTCAGTAATCCCAGCACACGCTTTGATGAACAGGCTGCGTTACAACACAAGCCAAGTCCTGAGACCTTGGACTTTCACTCTGAAAGCCAGAGGGACTGAAAAAATCAGATTTGCACCACTAGTCTGCAGACATATTCCCTCCTATCCCCCAGACTTCCAACATAGTCTCTTTGCTTTACTGATAACAAATTACTTCATGTTACAGTCTCTTTGTCATGGTTACAAATGGGATGTTTCCTGCTACCTGCCACCTACAGCTAAGAATGGAGAAACCCTAAAAACAGAGGCAGCAGTTTCTTGAAAAAAACAGATGTTCCTCCTGTAACCCCAACAGCTGCACTGTAGGCAATGAATATAGGGCTTTTTAAAGAATGTACCTACCAGACACTGAGAATTGCTTTTAAAGACCTCATTGCTGTCTACAACTGCCTTGTGAGGGGAAGAGGAAGGGTAGGCACTGATCTCTTCTCTGGGGTCACCAGCAGCAGGACCCGAGGGAATGGCCTGAGGCTGTGTCAGGGAAGGTTCAGGTTAGATGTCAGAAAAAGGTAATTCACCCAGAGCTGGGCACTGAACAGGCTGCCCAGAGAAGTGGTCACAGCACCAAGCCCAACAGGGCTTGAGAACTACTTGGACAACACTCTTGGGCACATGGTGTGACTCTTGGGGTGTCACTTTTAGTGCTGTGTAGGGCCAGGAGTTGGACCTAGTGATCCTTGTGGGTCCCTTCCGACTCCCCTTTTCCTGTGATTCTCTAAATAAACGTCCGGAAGAATCAAGATAATTTTGGACCCTTCTTCTCCTGGCCTTGGCTAGCAGAAGGAAAAAGGAAGTGTGGAGAAACATTAGCAGAACTCACTGGAAGGTGCAGGATGCTGAACCACATTATGCAGGTTCTCAGCCCTACCCCTTTACACAAACAGCATTGTAATGAGATTTGGGATCTTTCCTTCCTTCCACCCACTCTTTCCCCTCACTTTGCCTCAAATGCAGATGGGCAAGATCAGGCTCCATACTGTCACAAAAAACTCCAGTACTTGATTTTGGTAAGCCAGTTCAGCCTTTAACAATTATTCACTGTTTTGCCCCCAAAAAAACAGACGTCAGCCTCCTGACTAGCATCAAGAGGCCCCATTGAGAACCACCATCCCAGGCAGTTTTGCTGGTTTAAAGTGTGGTGAAAGCCAGAGACTCAGCTGTCATTCTGGATCCCGCCTGAGGCAGAGACTCTGCAGCATGGGATAAAATTACACTTCCACACCCCATGCAATACCTGTTTTGTAAGTGTACAGTTTCAGTTTCCAGGACTATCAGTTTAATGCCCTTAAAGATGCCAAGTTCCCTTTTCTTTCAGGTATCTTAAGTTTGCTTTGGGTATAGACATAGTAACAGACAGCAACTGAACTAAAAGTTAGACAATCTGAGTTTAAAAAGAAATATATATTTCACTAATAAATGCAGATCATAGAGACTAAGCACCTAAACAGTCATGACAGAAGAAATCTCCCCCATCTTTCTGGAAGAACACAACAGTGGCAAAATGTGCTGGTGATCACTGACATCACTGTCATTCACCAAAGGACTGAAAAAAGCTCTTCTCTTGTTTTCAAGATGACAAATAATTAGTGCTACTGTTCAGAAAGCGAAAGCATATATGACTAGTTTTGTACTAACAATACTCACTCAGCAGATTAGAACTACTCTCCCTTGACCAATTTTAAATAAGCAGGACAGTGAAGAATTCCATTGCTAAGTTAATTGAGACTTTTCACTAATTTGTCATAAATGTCATAATTATTACAGTTATTAAGTATTCAAATCCATAACCCAGAAGGATGAGTAGTATTCTTCTAGTCACTTCAAATGATAGTTTTAAAAATACATTATCAACCATTGAGAAGGTCTTGCTTCTAAGAGGAAGGAGAAGATGCATCACTTAAAAATTCTATAAAATTGAGTAAGGTTTTAAAACTACATCTAAGGCACACAAAATGAACAGAGTAGAGGAGGAAAATCCTAAGGCAAATTGAATTGTTTGTGCCAGAATTCAGTAAATGGCTGAGGCTGAAGTTCACATACACAGGATGGATACCTGTAATTAAACACAAATCTACGGAGTCATATCTTTGTGATTTACGTACAGAACCACATACACACACTACCTTCGGTCACTGAAAGAATATCTGTTTTACTACACATGCTTTAAGAAAACATTGAGGCTGTTAAATGTGTGGTTCTCTTCCTGTTTTGTCTGGTTTCTTTGTGAATATATCTGCAGAACTGCTGGAAAACTGGGTAAACCAAAAACCAATTCCAGTGCAAAATAAGCTTCTGTAAACCTATAGAAATTATATTTGAAGAGTGCACTAAGTAGCAAAATTCCTGTAACAGGAAAGGAAAATAAATACTGTTAATAAAGGTAAAAAAGTATACTCAAAGTAATTTCTATTTGCACTCTTCTACTACATAACAGGATCTCAAGACTCTGCTATAGTGGGTGCCATACAGATATATAACAAAAAAGCAGCCCTTGTCCCAAAGACAAGAGGGGCAAAGGAAGTTAAAATATTTGTTGAAAAAGCAGTGAATGCAGTTCACGTCAAAGGAAAGGAAGTATCAGGAGCACGTGGCTATAAAGATCACTGCAGGCTTTTAATATCTCCAGACTGAAAAGAAAAATCCTTAACATTGTCATTATTTGTTTGCACTGGAGAAACAAACTCATTGCCTACCTGACTTCTCCAATTACAATGCAGACAGCCAGACAAGCAAAGGAATGGCCAGTATCAAAATCAATTTACAGAAAACCTCACAAATGTCAGCCACTTTGAGATCCACATTAATATTTGTTTCCCAGATCACAAAAACAACTCTCATAAAAAGTCTAATCAAGTCTTAGTACTCTGAGGAGACCTGAACTATGAAAATATTGATTATTTTAAACCTTGTGATGATATTCAAATACTCTTAATGGAGGAAGGAACTTCTTTACTTTGCAGTATCAGTATCAGATCCATTAAAGGCCTCTTGTGTTTTGAACTGCTGTACAAAAACAAGTCCAGCACAATAAAAGAAACTGCAGACGAAGCCAACATTTAAGCCATCTCACACAAAGATGACACTGGCTTAGAATGTGCTAGAGAAAAAAAAATTAAAAAGAAGCATTTCAGCAGCTGCAGGTGCTTGCTGAGCAAACAGGACAGGTAAAGAACTAGGACAAAACAAATTCTGTAAAGTAGGAAGAGAACAACAGACACTAAAGATTCACAAAAGCCCCACATGGGTCCATCACACAACCAGAACTGCCCCTGAGTGACCTCACTTGGTACCAGGTGACAAGAACAGCACCCTGAGTACATGCATTCTCCACTACCAAGCATTCCTGCCCAACCCACCTAATGGCTGATAACGTTCAAATGTACAAACAGCTATTTACCCACATGTATCAGTGTGCAAATGGTGCTGTTCTAGAGACACTATGAGCCATTTTAAGTATTTAGTAAACTGAAAAGCAAATTAAAATAGCTTCAGAATATTTTAACCATTTCCTATATTATTTCTCACTGGGAGCAAAGGAAGCCAAAAAATTTTTTTCTTCTTAAAGCCACGTGCACTTGTTTGCTTGCTATCTGTGCTCCTGTTCACATTCATCTACTTACATTTCACAGCAACAAGAGAAAATAAAGGAATAATCAAAAATCAAATTTCAGTTAAAACAAGAGAGACAAAGGATAAGCACATCTGTATACCTCCTGCAAGTAGAAAAGGGTAGCTAAGTCAACAAGAACTTTTACCCTGGGAGACTATCAGTGCTATTGAATAAAACCAGGAAAATTATTGATTTTTAGCTTTATGGACTGTTGACTCTGGAAGCCATCCAGTGGGTGATAAAGGAAAGTAATATGCTTCTTAAAACATTAAGAACTCAATAACCTCACACTGGAGTTTGGATCTCCATTTTATATGGGCAGTTTCAAACACACAGAAGAGCAGGTAACTATGTACACAAGACCCTAACACAATAGGCATGTTAACAATGACTAGTAATATTTTATCTCAAAGCTCCAACCAGTTAGGTTCTTTATTATTCTGGGGGGGGGAAGGTACAAGCTTGCAAACTCCAAAAAAACCCAACAAACAAAACTTGAGATGTCAATTTGTTTGTAAAAGCTACCAAGCTACCTTTTTCCTTCAGAAAAAGAAAATAATCATTTAGCTGTAAATTATTCAGCTCTAATAAATACACATACTATAAATTTGTTATTTAAATGCTTTCTAGCCTCTCCTGTTACATGGTAGAATGGTAACATCTGAAATTTAAAACAGTGTCTTGAGGCTACAAACTAACATTTGTTTTGTAAACAAAAAATGATACAATCCATCCCTTCCCCTCAAAACCGCAAAAAGGAGGGCTCACACACTTGAGCACAAGAAATAAGAATAAAAATTCCAGTCACAATTGTAAGGAGCAGAATCCCTGCCAGACCAAGAGAAATTAAACACTAGGATCCATGTGGGAAACAGTAATTACATGATACAAGACAGACAGTAGCTACGCAGGCTTGACAGACCGGCTATAAATCAGTGGCCATCAGCATCCCTCTACCACCACTGCTTACCTACCTTAAACACCATAAAAATTTTTCTTTAACAATTTGTTGGGTTTGTGTTTGGGTTTTCTGTTTGTTTTGTTATATTTCAGACTTATGAAAGTCAGCATATTTGAAGAATGTGTATTTTTCTATACTCTGCCAAAGGCACACTGCCCCTCCCACACATGAATGGAAGTATAGACAGTTTCACATTGTCTTTGGCAAAGCTGTCTTCCATAACAGCCTGGCATTGCATTCTGTACTCTCCAAGCCTACAATCACCTTGTTTTTAATAGTTATTCATCCAGACTGGGAACAAAAATCAAAGTAAACACACAGAAACTCACTGACATATTTCTGACACAGGACCCTTATCCTTACCAGAAGAAATGTGATTAATAACTAAAAAGTATTTTTTCTTCACAGCCAAAGCAGCTGATTGCATAACAAGCCAGGGGATTTAAATACACCTATCAAGCACAGCACATTTGTGAGTGCCAACATGAACTGCCAAACTGCACCAGTCATTCACAGACTCTCTGTAGCACACAGAAGAGCTAATAAAACACTGCTGTGCCTGCTGTGCAGCATATCCCACATGCAGCCCTGATCACACTGCAGAACTGCAACGTACCTGTCAGTCTTTTGGAATTCCCATTTTTTTGCTGCTCATCCTCTTCATTAATGGTGAATAAACCTGGGGGACTTGGCCTGGCACTTTTCTTCAGTCTCTCTTGTCGGAGGGCAGTAGATAAACCAGGCATGTTGCTGTTGCCTCTTGCTTATTAAAAAAAAAGTAAGAAACTCCAGCCCCTGGTTAGCCACTAGCTGCAACTCTGTTCATTTGAGCACTTGTAACAGATCCCCTATGGATAAGCAGTATGCAAACAGCTGACAAATACCAATATCCAGTCGGCAGCAAAAGGCTTGCAGTCGTTCCCCCCCTGCCTCCCCCCCCCTTGAAGAAAAGCCCTAATTAAAGGCACATTGGTTTGGATCCTGCTCTTCGCTGTCTTAACCTGTTCAATCAGATTCGAGCCCACAGCTCCAGGTTCCTCGATGCAGCACCTTCTTCCCTGCGACCCTCTTCCAGCCACAGCACACTAAAATATTCAGCACGCAATACAAGAGGAGAAAATATGATACGTCGCTGTTAACAGTTGCCCTGACAACACTGACACATCCTAATCAAAGGAGGGTCTATGAGGGCTGTCTCCTCAGCTGCAGCAAGCTGGCCTTGGGAACGCTGTCTCCCGCACGCTTGTGGAGAGCTGGAAGCACCTCGGCAGCAGGGGCTGCTCCTTCCTCCTCGCAAGGCAGCGGGAGAATGGAGCTGTGGTTGCACAAGCAGATGAGCACTCCGTGAAAAGAAGCCTGGAAGGCTCCAGGCATGAACCTGCTTTTTGCTCAGCCGCTCGACTTATTCAAGTTTAGAAATTTTAGCCTAACCTAAAACAATGAGGATGAGTCCTCTTCTATATTTGCTTGTGTTGGGTGTCATGTGTGCCACCGCCCCCCCCCACCCCCCCTTAATCACCTTCTTATGCAGCACATACCTTTTGCATTAGGAATGCATTACACCCACAATTACAGGCAGGTGTTGGAACATTATTTTTCACGTGTGAAAATGCAAAAATCAGAATTTCTAGCTTGTGTGGACAACATGGGACAACAATATTTAGAATATTCTGTACCACTGTTAGTTTTACAGCACCAACCCTTAACATACATGAACAAAGTCCAAACAGCCCGAGTGGTTTTAATTAATTGATTTCCCTCATATGCTGGCATTGCGGATTTTCTTTTGCCATTTACGACAGAATGCTTGCTCACAAGTTTTGCAATCTGAATGTTCCATCCTTCACAGCTCCAAATGCCACTATGCAACATGCCGGATATTTCACCTGAGAGACACCTTAATCTTCATCCGGTTCCACCTCAATTCAGTGTGTGCTCACCATTTCAAATCGCTACCAAAGAAAAACTTCCAGCTAGAATCACTCTACAATGTTAAAAGTACGTGATTTTTCCTCACTTCAGGGTTGTTTTGTTTTGGTTGGGGTTTTTTTGTTTTCGTTTTTTTTAAGAGAATCTTGCTGTAACCTGATCAGCCACCACAAGATGGCACAGACATGAGCTGACAAGTCCGCAGCTGGCTCAATGAAAACTGCGAGTTACACAGATGTGTATGATCTCCTCAACGACACGGGCAACAATACCGAAGAAGGGTCAGAGTTTTTTGACACAAACTATGTTGACTGTTGCAGTGTCCCAGGATGCTATTTACCGAGGACTCCTGGATCCTGCTCAGCTGGCAGGATAGCTCTGTTCTCGCACATCTCACGCTCACAAGCCAGAAACACAGAGGATGGAGAAGAACACAGCACCACCTGAAGGCTCAGCTGCACCATTCTTCCCTCTCCAGCACAGGCACAAAACACCCAACCGAAACAGAAGCATTTTGCAGGAGGACACCATTTCTAAACCGAGCCCAAAGCCCACCTCTAGTACGTATTTCCTCCTGGCTACATCCTGCCTCTTGGCTACACCTTGGACTCTGGGCGTACACGGAAGCTGAACGCGATGACATTTGTCTACAGTTAGAGACGCTTTGTACTACAGGGTGTGGACAAAAGAGTAAGGGAAAAAAGCTCTAACACAGGCTGTTCTTTGGTTCAGCAATTTGCCTTCTGGCGTTCATACAGGCACTACTACTTTATTCCATATAGAGCAACAGCTTCATTCCCCAAATCCCATCCACCTAATGCCTCCCACAAATACTACGTAGCAGTTCACACATCGCCACAGAAAGTAGTTAGTGGTTAGTACTATCACTTGCCAACAGAACAAAAGTAACAGAAAACAGTATTTATATGACAGCTTAGATAAATATTTCTCCACTCCGTTTCGCTGCTTTAAGTGATTAAGTATGGATTCCTACCTTTTTTTAAATTATGTTTATCACCTTTGGTTGCTAAACTCCTTAAATAGGCATTTCAAAACATATAAGAAGTATTAACACACAAAAACACACCTGACTGGAGTGGCTTCTCAGCATACAGGTATGCTGACTGTTTCAGCATCTCCAATTCCCTATTATTGAAGGAGTCATGCAGAACAGCTACAAGATGGACTTCCTTGGTCCTTGTAGGATCCCTTACTTGTGCTCAGCACAAAATATAGCAATAACGAAGTTTGTTGCTTCAGGGGCTGGTGAAGATGGATTGGGGCAATGACACACAAGCAACCGAGGTGTTGGTACATATTTCTTCCTGTTGACTTACTAATGCAGAAGTGACAGAGACAAGTATCAACAGCACATTCAGCTTATGCAGCAAGATTTTATTTCAAGGTCCTTGTGGTTAAAAACTATGCCAGCTCACAACATGTTTCCAAACGCCTAATAAAATGCAACCTGTTGCATAGAAAAGACACCTATTATAATAAAAACTACCACATAACTTTAGGCACCTGGGGATTTTTTTTTTTTTGGTGAAAAACATTCCTAAAACACTATTTAACATACATTAAAGGTACCAACAGTGCATAAAAAAAGACTGTACTGACAACCCCCCCCCTTCCTTAGTCCACTTATTTAGGGCAGAAAAAGAAGTTCCTGAGGTATTTCTAGCAGGAAAGCTTTGCTTTTTTCAGTCTTGTCTCATCTACGTGGGAGCTTCTATATCAAAACTGGGATGAAAGCAACATTCCCCTGAGGGAACAAAGTGGTGGATAATTTTAGTAACAAGGCTGTTAAACTCTTTAAAAAACAAAAGACAAACCAAAAGGAACAATTTTCTTACATAACCCCATCATTGATTTTTTTCCCCCTCTAACCATTAGTCATCCTGTGTACTAAAACAATCACAGCTGAGCACTCTTACTGATGGGGTGAAAATGTCTCAAGACAGGGAGTGAGGGCAACTGTGTATCTTGAGGGCAGTGTGTCATTTTTGGGTTTTTCTCTTTATAACACCTGCAAACTCATTATCAGACAAACCATTATACTTAAATGCACCTACTTTCATCCACGGGATTCTATAACTACCAGCACAAAACATCATCTGATATGCAACAATCTTAAACAGCAGCTTGTGACAAGGATTATTAGGACAATTATATCATTATATGGGAAATGTAAATATTTATGACAACATGCTGAGTGATATTCCTACTTTACCATCAGGTATTCACATTTGATATCTTTATCGATGAAATGAAAAGCAAGTTGAAGCCAGTCACCATGATATCTAGATGCAGTCTGTTATGGGTAATCTGATAATTTGCCACGGTTGAACTTTGGATTTGCTATCTTCTTCCATTAATAGGATCATTTCATTCCCTATAAACTATCCAAACTGTACATGAAGCTCATTACTGTGATTTAGGGTATAATGAGCTGAACATAAGTTTACATGCTACAGTCACTGCTTTGTGAAATCTTCCCCTCGACTTACATGTATTTCATACCAAGAAATAAATCAAGTACATATATTTTTTTAGCATACATCCCTTTAGAGATTGCCACTATTTCATTGTTATTTCTGATTTTCTTAGAACTAAGAGGTTCAGGGCAAGGTAGGTATCCATCTTATATGAGAAGAAAAATATGGAATTCTGCTTTTATAATCATGTTTTCCCTGCATGGAATAATAGGGTTCCATTGGGAACTTGGTCTCAAGTTAAGGTGCAGTCAAAATCTCCCATCCTGTTCTGCAAATACATTAAAAAATTTCTACATACCTACTCAGCAAAACACACCATCATATTTTGTATGGACATTTTCAATGTTAATCACCTACGTCAAAAGCTTCTTCTAAGAACTCATTTAAAAATTCATAATATAGGCAGTGCTAGATCATATAATATCTCAAATTTGAAGGGATCCATAAAGATCATTAACTCCATTTCCTTGTCCCTCACAGGACAATGTTGGAATACACATACACTAAACTCCAAACTCAATTTATCCCTAGTTTCCTTCAGGAGTCATATGTCTGTTTACTTTCTGCTTCACTAAGTTTTAAATCAGGAAGTCAAGCCAAAAAGATGGAGAAAATAGGGCCTTTTTTCCCCCTCCTCATGTGAGAAAACAGCTATTTACTCAGCATCAAAGGACTGGAAACCTTCTTTTCAATGGCATGTGAATCTAGGACAAAATAAACTAGCCTTAAAAAGACAGGCAGGATTCCATCCTGCACCTGGTTTTGTGGTTTTTTATAGTAAACTTGGAAATAGCAAAAATAGCCACTATATCATAAAAAACTCTTGCTTCCACTAAGTCAACTGCTGTCTCATACACCTAATTTTTTCCACTACTCCTATTTTCTCTTCCTTCTACCTCCTATTTTCAAAAACAGGACACATAGTAACCTTGTCTTTACAGAGGTTTCTAAGTTTCTCTTCAAAGATATCTCTAAAGCCTCACTTTGATATACAAGATAATAAAGGACCAGGCAATTATTTTTACTTCAGTAACTGTTTGGGTTTTTTTTAAACAACCTCTATATATAAACATCTGATACAATAATTGATTTCTTCTTTTCACCTCCTTGGAAGACAAAAAATGTCCCTTGCATTAATCGGTAAGATGGAATATAAAATGCTAGAGAATAAGAAGGGAAACCTTCTTCCCAGTTTGCCGTCCCTCTGACATGCAGGGCCACACACTGGACCAGGGGCTGTTAAGAGCTCCCCAGAAGTGACTAGACAGAAGGCGAGTGTTAACTCTTTTCCCTCCTGCCAAAGAAAACTAAACCTGCATGCATTTCCATGCATAGGAAAATTTAGGAGAAGGATGGAAGCCCTGCCCTATTTGAGTCAAACTCATTCATCAGCACAAAAAGGCAGATGAACACGAGGAGTTCATCAAGAACTCATCAAGAACTTAATCAAGAGTCTCATCATTCACAAACCCTTTGCACACACACACACCAATAAAACAATCAAATACAAGACTTACATTAACAAGTCTGTTACATTTTTAATTAAATTGATTTGCATAGTGTGAGTAATCATAAACATTGCACAAGGCATAAAAAACATACTGGATCATTCTTAGTCAACATTCTTCATTTATATATAACAGAATGATATTGGATCAGGCCCTATAGTAGAATGTATCATGTAACTTCAAGTTTTAGTCAGTTAAATAAGGAAAGGCAGCAAGGAGTTCACAGGACAGTAGGAAACAGGAATTCAGTAGAAGACAGAGGTTATCAATTCTAATTGCCCTACAACTAATAGCCAGGGCAATGCTGCCACTGCTTCTGTCTGTAAAAGGCTTCTTTTTTAAAATACCTGGGTTTTATACATGTCAAGAGAACCAAGCACTTGTATAGCACTCAAAATTAAGAGCACTTATGTACATACTAAGCTTTGCACTAGAAATGTGAACATATTTCAAAGAAAAGTCTCCGAGCTTTTTCATAGAAATGTAGACATGAAAGAAAAGGCAATATGCCATGACCAAATTAACATTTTTTTCCATTGTTGTATTACTGACAGTATCTGATGGATGGAGTCCTATGAACTACTTCATTCCTTGTTAACTACCAGTGCTTTCCTGACATCTTAGTTACCAACACATTCCTTAGAGGGTGACCAAGATGTCTGAACTTTTGGATGGGGAGAACACAGAGTTTCAGACAGAGACACAAGAAATATTTGGACACATCAGTACTTTATTTTTCCCCTTGATAATCACGGTGATGCTCCTCCTGGAGCATAAATCATTCTATCACCTCCCTGAAGAATCTCGCTGTCAACAAGAGTCAGGGTCTCAAACTCCATTCATTTGAACAGTGAGGCAGCCTAGTCCTGCATGTCATCTTAGCAGAAAACTTATGGTTGTTTCCCTTGAACTCTGACAGAGTATTCTCCTAGAATACACATTTCCAAGATTTCTCCCTAAAGCCAGGGAGAAGAGTATAAATACACCTTCTACTTGTTTTCATGAAAGCAAATATGGCATGACTCTAGAATCAACACTCAGGAGGGCTGCAGAATTAAATTTAAACCAGTTGCAGAAATACACCACTTCTCACGCATATGTGGGGTAAAAAAAGAATATCATATAATATACACATAGCCTGTTCTGCCATAGTTCTTACCAGGCCACTGCATTTCTCTAATAGAAATCACATACAAGGAATTCCTTTCCTAAAGGAAGGACAGATATGCAAAGAGAGTTACCACAACAGCAGTAGCAGCAGACTGTGGCTTGTATTGTGGATATAGACTTACACATATTTTTTTCAAGTGGAAAAGAAAATGTGTTGTTGCAAGGTTATACAGTATTTACATAATTGAGGCAATTATTGCTCTGGTCATTTAATTACCTTTAACAACACAAATAGTTTTCAGCTGTAAAGTATTCAATTTGTTTATCTGGGGTAATAATAAATCATGCAAATAAAATATTAGCCATCTCAGAGAACTGTAAATTTACAATTTTTTTGCAGTTTGAAACAGCACATACATGAATACATCCCTTTTCAAAATTAAGCCCAAGGAATACAGCAATGCATATTACTTCAACTGGATTAGTAGAAGTTCTCTTACTGTATTGGAATTACCAAACAAACCAGGTTTTTTTTTTTTTTTTTTTTTTTTTTTTTTTTTTTTTTGCTTTGTGGGTTTTGTGTATGGAATTAGCTTGGTTTTGAATTTTTTTTCTTGGGATGTTTTTTTGGACAGGGTTGGATTTTTCTTGTTGAGTTTGTGTTTGTTGTGGTTTGTTTCACACAAACACATCCCTTTTAGTTTTGGTTTGCTGGTTTTTTGTTTCTTTTTGCACTAGCAGTGCTGGGCATAGGTGGGTAGAGAAAAACAGCCTGACTCTCATTACACAATAAGCACATAAAAAGGTTTGTTTGAACTTTTCAACAGTGTGTAGTCCTTGCACAGACCTTACTTGACCAATGAGAGATACCAAGACTCAGTACTTGTACAGCTTTCTAAAGCTGAGGGATGGCTTCTGAGGATTGTAACCTACATTTAATTTAGTTGTATTATTTTCATTCTACAAGGTACTGATAAATCTGAGTCTCTGTGCATTCAGTACTGTCTCAAAAATTATCAATGTGGGACCAAAGACATAATCATAAGGTCTGACACACAATTTCAAAGTTTGAACAGGTTTTAATCAGAGGGGGGGGCAACAGAAGAATCACAGACCCACAATTCATATTTTAAAAGATGGGAAGCACTCGCAATGTACTAACGTTTAGATAATCATGGCTGGAAATTAGAGCACGCCCACAACACGCGAGCTTCAACACTTGCAGCGTTTGTAAGCACATACCCTTGGGGCAGCGTACATTTGGCTGCAGATCCCCGTTTCCTCACGACACCTGGCGCTCCCACAGTCGCTGTTCACAGCACGGGTGAGCGTAAGGAGCCGCGCCCGGGGTGACCCTCGGGCGGTACCGCAGCCTGAGCTGGAGCGCCGGGACATCCCCCGGTGCCGGTGGCTGGGCACGGGCATAGTCCATCCTCTCCACGGCCACAGCGACACGGGAACACCGCCACCCTGCACCCAGCACCTCCCCTTGGAAAGAACATGAATCACCTGAGGCGGCCAGAGACACAAAACCCTCGTGTCACAAAACCTCCCCAGAAAAACACATTAGCACCACTGGGAGAGATCCCCCAGAGCACGCCTTCAGCTCCCACCCACTGTATGCTTTTTGTACTTTCGTGTTTTCCCTAAGAATTTATCTATTCATTAGAAAAAAGTAACACAGTAAAATGAAATTTAATTTGTTCTCAGATGGAGAAAATACCAGTATAAGAAAGCAACAGATACAAAGCCCTCTTAGCAGTTAAAGAGCAATCACCTCAAGTGTTCAGCATCCACAAACCACCTGGCACTGACATAATTTAAAGTGCATATTTGTTTTGCTGCAAAAAGAACAGAGTAATATTAAAACTCACTTAGAAAAGAGTACTAACTACAACAGTACACAAACACATAGCATTAAAACTTCTTTGCAACACTACAAACACATTGCCCTCTCTGGTATCCTGGCCAAGGCAGCCCAGAGCACGTGTGGGGAACGCTCACAGGCAGAGGCATGCCTATGTTTATGGGTGGGCAGCCATAAAATGAGGTGCCTCAGAAACTTCTCCATGTGGTGTTCAACACAAGAGGGCCCCCCACATCTCAGGAATCACTGAAGAGCTTCTTAGCACTATGAGATGCTCAAGTAGCTACGACTAAAAAATTCTAACCGGTGTAAGTCAGCATATCCCCTGAACAGTGTACTCATTTTGCTGTCTATACATTTGTAAATGGCAGAGTGAAAAAAAATCAAAACCCGTCACCCAATAATTAAGCCAGTTAAGTGCAGCAGACCATCTGCCCAACAATGAAGGGAGCCACCTGAAACAGCTCCCTGCAAAGTCCTTGTGGTGATGTTCAAGCTTTCCCCAGGATTAGCCCTGAAAAATCCATGTGTGTAGCCATAGGAGGCAAGGAAAGAAACAAACCAGATACACACCACAACACACACACACACACACAGAGCTTTGTTTTTTAAACGGAGGCAATACCTCAGCTCAACCAGTAGGTAATTTCACCAAACACGGATGGGATGTTGACCTTCCTGAGGAGCCGGATCCAGATACAGGTGTTCTGCTTGCAGAGCAGGCTGCAGCCAAAGCCATCTGCATGGCTCTCCCTGAGCACACACATCTGCTCGCTCATGGATGGACCAAGGAGCCGCAGAGCTCCCTGATGTGCTATGAGGTTGTTTCTGTTTGTGAACGCCTGGAAAGCAGCCCCTGTGATAACTCAGAGGCCTAAAAGAATCTCAACAGACAGCAAACAGCCTCACAGAAGTTTAACTCTGACATTTCACACATGAGGAAGTTTCAAATGAACTTTGACAGCACAAAGCAATTTAAATTCAAAATACTCAAGAACTCATGCAAGCAGATCCTTCTGTCTAGAAATGTGTCCTGATGAGTAAAAGTTCAACACAGCAGCATAAAATAAAATCATAAAGCAAACTCAGAATAAATCTAGACAGGGAAATCCTTTTAAAGCTGTACATATATAAAATACATGTCACCTGTTGGCTCAGTTTCAGTAAGCAATTAGAAAAAACTGTTCATGTAGTTTTAAAAAAATAAAATCACATCAGCAACATAAGGTAGAGAACTTGAAAAGAGTTTGTTAGAAATGGATTTTAAAATACACTGACAGTTCTTCCCATGGAAAGTGAAGTCAATGCAGATGAAAACTCTGAAACACACAGGAACCCAGATGCACATCCTTTCTGAAGGTGAACTTTGGAGTGATGCCTGGAAGTGACTTGTATGGATGTCTGAACAAAACCACTATATTTCTATGTCTAACAGAGACAGCACTTGGATGGGTCTGCCTACAGTCATTGCTTGTAACTGCATGCCCGCGTTACATAAAGTACGTATTAAAAATATTACACTGTGGAAACACAATCAATTAGCCAACAGCCATATGGCCTCTTCATATGCTGTTTTGATAGAAAAGCTCACTTTTTGATTTAGAGATAAACTTGGACATATGTTAGAGACGGACTAGCAAAGGGTGAGTGGAATTGGACTGCGGAAAAAAGGAGAGGACTAAAAGTTGGAGTCAGACTTCACAGTCCAGCAAGCAGCAAAAGCAAACAGCATCCGCGCCTACAACAGTGATACAGCGGTCGATCCGCTTGCGTAAGCCAAAATCTCCTCCCTGCACCCTCCTCGCCCTTAGGGCCAAAATAAAAGCGAGGTAAAACGCTCTCGCAGTGTGCATCCCTCCTTTGAGAAGACGCAAGGACATCTGCCCGTTTCCCTATAGGAAATAAGGGCTTGCAGCAGCCCGTGGCTCGCACGCGTCCGAGGCACAGCCAAACCCCGGGGCCCCGCAGAGGGCCTCGCTCGGCAGGCGCCGGGGCGCAGCCACCAGGTACCTCGACCGTGCCGAGACGTCCCTCTGCCCTGGCCGGGGCTCACCCCATCCCCGCTGGCGGCGTGTTGCGGCTATCCACCGCCGCTTACTGCGGGAGCTCAGCCCTACCTCAAGACCCGACCAAAGCCCGCAGCCCGGCGGCCGCCCCCTCCAGACCCCTTCCCCGCCGGGCGGCTCGGCACCCGCGTTAACCCTGTCGCGGTGCGGACGCCCCGCAGCACTCCGAGCCCTTGGAGCGAAGGGTTCAGAACAACCAGCGATGACCCGGGAACGACGGCGCGGCCCCGGCGGTGCCCCTGCGCGGAGCCGGGAGGGGTCTCGCTGCTACAGCGGGCACAGCTCGGGTGCGCCGCCCCCACTGGCGCAGCTCTGCTCGCCGCCCGGGCCGACCCTCCTGCCGTCCCCGGCCGGGTGGCCGTGGGTGCCCGGGAGAAGGCGGGGGAGCCCCCGCCCCTGTTGCGGACGAGGCCGCCGCCGGGCCCCGCCGGGTTCCC
>VZTX01003203.1:138595-264972 GCA_013400915.1 Pardalotus punctatus | reverse complement strand
GCGCCCGCGGCCCGGGAGCAGCCGCCTCTCACGGGCTGGAGGCGCTGATGCGGCGGCGGTGCGGGGGCGGCTGCCCGCACTCCCGACCCCCGCGGCAACCCAGGAAGCCGAGGTGCTGCTGTTCACACAGGTGTGATAGTTTTTAATTTTTTTTTTTCCTCAGAGCGGTTCTCGCCGCATTGGCACAGCTCGTTCGGTACGGGCGCGGAGAGAAACAACAGGTTTGGGGATGCTCGCCATCTCGACAGTAGGTGGGAGGAGTGGCGGCCGCCTCGCAAGCCCAGGCGATGCGCCGCATCGTGTGGGAAAGAGCTGCACTGCTGTACACTCGTTCCTGCGGCACGTGCTCTTAAACAGCCGGTTTTAAAGCTGCCTGCAACGTCTTGTGTCCAAAAAAAAAAAAGGCTCTGTGAAGAACTGTCGATATATCAGTCTTTTCTGTAAAGGTCATGGTCCTGTTACCTTTCCTATGAGTTTGCCTAAACTTGCTCTATGCGGCTTTTCAGGGTTATAAGAGTGTTTCTCTGTAAAATGTTCTAGTCTGCACCAAAACATCATTTAATTTTGCATCTTCTTGTAGGTAGCACCAATCATCAGAACTACAGGTGAAGAAGGGTGAATGAATTGGGGAACTCATGGGATGCAGGCAAGCAGGTGGAGAGGGGCAGTTCCCTTAGTCTGGTGCACTTGGACAAAGCCAACTTCAGCCACCATGCAGAACATCCTCTTTTCACAAACTGCTAAGTTCAGAACATGAGGTCTTCTGGGGGAGAGAAGATTCATATTTTATTGCACCAAGAGCCATTTGTGCTCTAGAACAAGCAGTTTGGGGCTTGGGTGATAAAAATGCCCTGTGGCTTGTGGGCACGAGAGTGTCTGTAACAGAGGAACAGGCTGGATGCTAGGCTGAAAGGTGCAAAAGACAGCAAAATCAGTTGTGCCTTGGTCAAGTCTTCACTTCTGTGTTCTCTTAAGGGAGGTGTAAAGGTGTTTTTCAGTCAGCCTGTATTACAACAGCACTGATCAAGGACCAAGAGGTTATCCAAGCTCAAACCCAAGGGTATGCTCTACGGTCAAAATGTTCCCCTCAGCAAAATCCTGCACTAACATAATCTCAAATCCCTCACTTGTGCTCCTTGTATGCATCTACTCAGCAGCATATTCTGGGAGCCAGGCTGAAGAATCCCAGGCTGACCTGTCTGATGCACTCCATCCCAAAATGTTTTTTGCATTTTGTTTGAGGATGTAATAAGTAATGTGTCTGGCACAATCTATATGAAGTAGCCTGACATAGGGATCTTGCATAAGCTTTGGTGCACAGACCTAGTACCGGTATGGTATATAAGCTGTGCTGCTCAGGGAACCACATTCAGACCAGATCACAAGTGCTCAAAGAGCATAAGTGTACAGGGCCCAGCCTGAGCATGGATCAGACCCGGCAGAGTCTCGCCGTAGAGAATACAGAACTGATTGCTGAGCAGCTCTGCAGAAGCCACCTCGGCTCTGCTGAAGCAATGAACTATAGGAGTTAATTCCCAGCTGGTGCCAGGCTAGGTCTCACTGAGACATTCAACTGAAACCTCGATCATGCTCCCTCCTCTTATACATAGTTGGCATTTCTGAGCAGCCTGAGTCATAGAGAACAGGCTGCATGCTTTCAAAGCAAACAGAGCAATCCAATTACCTTCTATTTCTACTGCATGAAACCAGAGGCTTTCAAACCTGTATCAATACAGGATAATGCTTCACACAAAAGTCAAATTATGAAAGTTATTGTCTTAGGGTCAATTCTCAATGGGTAGAGTTTTTTTTATGTTTCTTGGATTTTACAAGGCAATCTCCACCCCTGGTCTTTCTAGTGTTTAAAACTACCTTGAAAATGTACTGGTTTTTCCTGTAAGAGCAGTAGAAATAGGTAAACACTAGCTGTGTTTCTCGTAGTGTAGTAGTTACATTTTGCAAATGAGTTGAATATATCTATGCCTAAAAATCAGTGGAACCATCTTCCGAGTAAAAAAAATCTGACCAAAATTATTTAACCTACTGTTTTTCATTTAGCTTATTCTTTTAATACATAATTGTTGCATTTTAGTCAGCAAAAGTTACCATATACATGTTAGAACAACATGTTTATGTTTAAAAAAATATTTCATTTTCTTTGAAAATACCTGCCAGACCTGAAAAATTAAGAGCATAAGCCTTTTACTTGTTACCAAGGCTTATGAAGAAAGGAGCAGCTTCTTGTCTGGGCAAGCCTTACTCCCAATGGAATTTCTTGCAGCTGCCCCAGAAGAATTTGTTGATAGAATGTTGATAGAACCTGTGCTAGAATGGTGGAGTGACAATGACAGTGGATGGACAGGGAACACCCACCATTCTTTTTCATTATGTGTAAGAAAAGAATCATTGCATAAACAAAAGCAGAAAAAGAAACAACAGACCACAATGACTCTTTAGTGCATGGAGGCAGGACTTTTCATTTTTCAAGTCAAGTAGATACCCAGAAAAGAATTTTGTTTGGTCTTGGCTTGTTAGTACAGGAATTAGACTGAATAGAAAAACCAAAAAAATATTCAATGCTACGGTATCAGACTCAAATCACAATAAGTTTAAGATGTGTCAGAAAGGTTCCCTTGATACTCGGTACAAATATTTTTTCTTTTTTTATTCCAATATTTTCCAGCTCTACACCACTATTATTTTAGAAGTCAAAAAATATAGGAAAAAGTAAGTGTTAGGTTATTTTTATTTTCAATAGTGTATGTCAGAGATAGCTTTAGAACAAGCTAACATTACTGTAGTTCAGGTGTATACAACTGGTACAGTTCAGTAGTACATAAACAACTCTAAAACAAATGCACCATACAACTTAAATTACCAAAAATAAACAATATTAAACTATGTAGGGCAGTAGGTAAAAACAATTACCTTTAGGTCTTGCACACTAAAAGAAAAATATCTAATTATGATTGAAATTATGAAGCTCTACTACTGATAATATTGAGATATATTACAAAGAAATTGAAAAATTGTTGTCACATTTTGGTTTTGTTCCAGTGATGTACAGTTACATGAAATCTTACATCAGTTTTTCATGAAATTAACATCTGCTTACTTTAACTACAATATATCATGAGTTTATAACTTTTTCTGTGTGTATGTGTGTGTTTTCTAAAAACTTTGGAAAAACTTGCATGTAAAAACATTTAAAGTAAAATAATGCTGCAGGTTGTTTACAGATTCCTTATGGATTATAGGAGTAAAAGCAGTCAGGAAGCTGCAGTGTTTTTAACATTGGTAAACAAATACTGGATTAAAGTGCAACAGTCCTTCTGACAGCACACCTGCTCTGGCTGAAAGGAAATCTTTTCATCTCTGCAGAGAAGCAAAGAAAAATTTCAGTGTCAGGTGTGTTTCTCTCGAAAGTCAGTGACAGCCTTCCAGAGTGTGCATAGCATTCCTCCTCTGTAAAGAAAAATCATAAACACAACTCAGGTACACAGATACTCTCTAGCCTGAAAGCATTTCAATTTAGGTGCTTTCTGATTTTCTTGCTCTGGTTTTGATCAATGAAATTCAGTGGGAAGGCTGATCAAAGGTGAAACTCAACATGCATTACTCAAATAGAGAACAGAGTCCTTTTCTGATTGCAGGACAGGGCAATCTTTCCACTTGGCAGATGCCTGCTGTCTGGAATTCAGACTTCTGGTCCAAAGGACTTGCATAACCCACATCTGATTTCCAACATGACACAAGTTGCTGACCCACACACCTGGCATAATTAGGTGAAATGTAGTCCATGAGTAATGTTTCTGAAGTTTGATGATGATAATAAACTACTGAAAGTTTTGCTAGCTCTACTTTTTTAAATAAAATAAAGGCTCTAATGGGATACCCAGTGTCACCAGTTGTAAGGCAAATGCTTTACCTTAAAATTTTGCCTTCAGTAGAAAAAAATAATTTTAAAATTTAAACAGTATCAGCTGTTTAGCAGGAATGTATCAGCATGCAAAGACCTACTGGAAAGTGTTATTCATTTTAAATTAACACTACACAATGCAATAGAGACTTAGTATTACTTATTTTTTCTTCTTACAAACCACAGTTCATTTAACTGTGAAGCGTTACCTCAGTCTCAAACATTTCAGATCATCTCGTGTAACATGGCAGAGAACATCTGTTAAGGTATAGTCTTCAGCCAAGAACTGCAGAAAGAAGTTTACATGAACATTTTGTTACAAATATTATTTAAATTCCTAAGCTCATCTTCCTAGGTTCATCTACTCCTAAAAGATAGGTTACATTTGGGAGAAATTTATAATTGGACTGGGATGTGGTACATGTAACAGATTAATCCACACTGTTTCTACAAATCCAGATGAAACTACTTCAATTTTACACTGTATACTCTGCACTAGCATACCAGGCAGAGCTTGGAAAGTGTAATGATTTTACCGCTACACAAAATCTTTGTCAACTGGCATTTCTATTGTTACCACTGACATCTCAGAATCACAGACTTCACTGAACACAAATTAGATGATAAGTAATACCACATTTAACCCATGAGGAGACTAAAAGCAACAGTCAAGACCTCATTTTTCAAAAATTACATCTAAATTTGATGTAATCAAACTTGGAGGAACCTCTGATCTTATCTGTAGGAGTGATAACTACATGCAGGTATTCCTAAATTAGCTGAAATCCTGAGATGTTCAACACCTCTAAAGTTATATAATTTGCTGCAGAGCAGACTGATCTACTTCAGGATATTCCACTATAACACAGTTAGCTAAAGGTGAACACATATCCTGTATCCAGGATATCATCAGCAGGAGCTGCTGCAGTGTGTAAAGACACTGAAAACCCAAGAATGTCTGTTTACCAGGACATTTTATTGCTTTATTCATAATCAGATTTAGGAACTATTAATAGTACTCTATGTCTATGAAGGCCTTCATATTCATAGCTTTTTCCTGTCCTCCAAAAACAAATTAATCTCTCAAAATGTGCTAAAGTAATTACAAACGTTTGGTATCTTCTTAAACCGAGTCACAAAACAGTATTGCAAGTGTGCCAGGCAGTGAACAGAATCATTGCTACCTTGTTTATCGTGGCCTCATCAGCTCCATGAACTCTCAGCCAGTTTATGAGATCAGGGTCTTCAGTTCCTGTGCCAGTGGAATGTTGATGGCAGACAGACAATCCAGGAATATCTGGAACAAGCATTTTTGAGGCAAGGTTTTGTGTTGCCAAGGCAACCTCTTGTAATTTTTGACTCCTCAAGCACTTTCGTCAGTGAGCTTTCCCTTCAAACTTAGAATACCAATATCCGCATAAATAAAAATAAATGCCAATTCCCAAAGAACACACTTAATTACAATTTATAGCCAGTTATACACTGATTTCTCTACCTGGTTAAGGGTACAGTTAAAGTAGTATGAACATTGACAAAGAGAAGATTTTTCTGCCCTCTTCTGAAAATGACTTTACTAGTACAAGGCACATCAATTTCATTGTCACTGTTTCTACAGTAAGGTTGTTGCATCAATTAACTGAACTGTTCAGTGTAACTCATACAATTGCTGGATAGGCAATGCCTTCAGCTGAGGATCAGCTGCTTTTGAGAAGCATCACTTAGAAGCACATTACACAGAAACATCAACTGGCATTAGCACTTCCACCTTCTTCAGGGCAGACACAGCAAACTCAGCTTCCCTCAGTAACCTTTAAGTTGTATTTGCATTTGACCGACTAGATCCTCTTGAACTTTCAGTGTAATAATTGGAACAGTCTGTAATTCAAGGAACACCTTCCTAAACATAATAGCTTATCCTCTTTAGGAATAATATTTATTCAGTAGGATATGAGCCTTGTACTCTTCCATATAATCACAAACAAAAATATTTAAATTGTACCGTTCCTTGTACTGTGATTAACAAATCCAGTAATTTGTTTCCACAGTGTACATTCTTGCTTCAGAGCAAACCCTACCAGAAGCAGCACAACAAAGCATCTTTGCTGAGACTAGCTCAATAAAATGAACAGAAGTTTAGCTGGCACCTTTTCATCTACAGCCAGTATGGAACTTTTCATTAAAAATTCTTCTCACCTATTGGCTGTGACCTGAGCTGTAGGTTTCTGATCTCTTGATCTTTTTCTTCTATAGCTTGATGTAAGAGGACTTGAAATTCTCTCTCCTTTTGAACCAATTCCTCCAATAACCTGTGAAATAACGGGGAAAAAACATTCATTTCCTTAGTAGCTTCAAATTTTCATGAAAGGAAAGACCTTACCATACTTAAACTGGAAACCTTCCTGACAAAGACAGACTTCTTCAGCTTTCATGGGTATATTCTTTCACTATAGATTTATTATGACCTTTATCAAGATGTAAACATTCATTGGCTCCTACAGAAGCCCCAAAGACACCAGCCTCCGTATAAATATTCACCCACTAAACAAGTGGTATGGTAGAAAACTTCAGTAAAATTTCTACAGCCCGTGCTCTGTTTTAAACAAAACTGCAACTGAGAACAAATATCAAAGTGTTTCATAAACTAAGGGGTTAACTTTGTGAGGTAATCCTTTGTAAGGAATAATGTCAGTTCACTTCTCTCTAGCAGACATTTTCAAAGGTATGGAAAGGGTAGAGCTGTGATGAAAATGTGGCAAAAACATATGGCTGCATTTCATAAATATGGAAAATAAATTCTCAGCCACACAAGGGCTGTCCCTTCCTCACATAGGAGGCACATTGTGCCTGCCCTCCCAGACTATATTAAGAGTGAGAAAAGAGGAGGCAACATACTTGCCTACTCCTCCAAGGAGTTACTTTTGAGAATGTCAAGCAGAAGTAAATTGACACTCATGTTTGACCTCCTTCATAACACAAGCCCAGAGAGAAACCTGGAGAGATTCAGTGGCCTGCATCATTTAAGCTGATCAAAAGAAAACAGTCAAAATATAGTGGAAAATCAGTGTGTAAAACAGCTGCAATTTGTTCTTTTAGAAAAGTGGTTTAGTAAAATGCAGGATTTGTGAACAACGTGTTATCAGGAACTTGGTCAGAAATTGGGCATGGAGAGCACACTCATAAACCTATTCTTGTCTCCCGAGTATTCAGAAGTTCTGCCTTGGAAGGACTGCAGCATCCTCATCCTTTTCTTGAAACCTCTGCCAGCCTGAGAACTATGCAATAACTGTTCCATTTTAGCATGTTTCCTTTTATTTATTCATGTATTCATTTTTTAAAAAATGTATACCATTTGACCACTGCTACTTTTTTTCTGGGACACTGAAAGACAGGAATTCAGTTAGAAAATGTGCACAAAAAGCCCCCTACCTGTCTTTGCACAGGCGTGAACTAAATCCCATATGATTGCTTTCTAAAAACATCTAGCCCTACTTTTAGCTAGCATGCAGGCCTACCAACAGCATACTTGAGTGCTTCCACACCTGAGCTAACAAACCTCAACAAGTCCACCCTGCATGGGAACAGAGCTGCTTTGTGCATCTCCAAAAACCCACAGTTTGGTTATTCTCGGTGCAGACTGATATTCTGTCCAGACAGTCACCTTTCAGTTAACTTATTCCTAGTCTATCTATTCTGGTTGAAAAAGGCCCTCAGAGCCAATAAAATAGTCCATTATTTTCTCCTGATAACTGCCTGCTGCTTATGCCAATAAAGCTTTCATAAATATTTTAAAATTTGTTTGTATTATTTATCTCAAAATTTCTTCATGAATGATTGGATGTGATTATTTGGCCAAAGGCTTTGCATTTGAGAAATTTACAGAAGCAAAGTGCTAGCAAGAAAATATCTCTACAAACTGATCACTTCTGAGGTTATTCCTCACCATAAACTCGTGAAGTAAAGTGAGTCAATCTAAAATATTTATGTATTTCTTTAGGTATATAAAGAAGACAATAAAAACATTTCTCAGTGGTCACAAGTAAAAAAATTAATTGTAACATCAGAACCCAAAAATACTGATATTTTATTAAAAACAGTACAGTCCAATGAATTGCTCTAATTATGACAAACTTCTTGGACATATTTAACAGTAAAGTGCAATTTAGCATTTTAATTTCAGTTGGACCTATAGCTCCAAAGAATCTTCTACCAGCATAACGACTGCCTTATTGAAGACGTTCTCTTTCTATCAAGGTCACATTCAAAATTTACTGAGCTCAGTACGAAATCCAATATCATAAACCAGATGCTGCAAAACCTAATTACCTAATTTAACCAGACTGTTTGGTATATTCTAAGGAAAAGATTTTGGATAAAATAATGGAGACAGATTTTTCTCTGACATTTCCTAAAAAAACCTCAAAGAAACACTTTTCAGGTTTAAAGTGCAAGACATATTTCTGAAAAAATACAATATCCAAATTTCTGGCTCATTTCTTCTTTTAAACAAAACACCTAGTTTTCCCATTTTTCTCTGATGAAAAGAACTCATTTAATAAAAAGGTAATGGCTACTGGTAAGGACAGATCCTGCTTGCAGTGATATCTGTGCACAAAACAAGTCTGAAGCAGTTTCTCTGTGGAGTTTCTGTGTGGCTGTCTATTAACTTGAGTTCACTCCCTGAGAATGCTACAGAAAAGAACACCAAGTTCTGCCTCAATGGAAACAAAACATAACACCATTCATCAGCCATACAGAGCACAGCAAGGAGAGAAAAACCAGAAGTTTGGCAACAAGTCAGTTTTTTTCAGACCTTCCTTGAAAGGGCACCTGAAATCAAGACTGACCTTAACTTGCATCACTATGGTTTTGTTGAAATTAACAAGACTATGTAAGTGATCAGTCACAGCTAAACAAGGATCATCATTAAAATGAGCACCTTAGAGTGCTGTGGAATTTTGGTAATGTCACTAGTATTCTAGTATATTTATTTTATAAGCTAAACAATACATACTGCTGTAAGCAGGCTAGTGTCCCTGTCTCCTGATGTCCAGACTTACCTGTTTGTCTCTAATTTTAGCCTGCCCAGCTGGACACTCAGTGATCTGTGAGCAGCCTGGGAGTCGTGGGACACCGTAGAGCTGAGTGTGCTTACACCTGAGGTAGCTACTGCATCTTCCAAGACAATGCAAGGTTGCTGGATGGTTTGATTCTGAGGCTGTTCATCTTGATCTTCAACTTCTATATCATCTTGATCAGCTGTATCACTTTCAGATGCAAGACTAAAATGTGGCCTCAATTCTATTAAAATATAAGCAAAAGAAAAAACACTGAAGATGTTAAACATTAGTTAAATATTAAAAGAAAAGCACACCCAAGTGACTATTTACAGATGATCCTATAGCTTTGGTTACACCAGACATGACATTTTTGTAACAGGAGAACAGATGATATTTCCATAGGGGTTTAAGATCCCTTGAGACATAACAGCACCTTGGTTTATGCAGATTCCTATTCTGCCTATTGAATGTTCAAGAGGTGTAAAAAACAAACAGCTAGATGAATGTGATTCCAGGTTTGGCTGGTATTTCATGTCAAATTGTGCTGAAGTATTACGTACAGCAGAGTTTCTTTTGCTTCACTCTATTCTCAGTATTTTGTATTTTCTTGTGTGTCTGACTTGA
Source organism: Pardalotus punctatus (assembly GCA_013400915.1). Taxonomy (NCBI): domain Eukaryota; kingdom Metazoa; phylum Chordata; class Aves; order Passeriformes; family Pardalotidae; genus Pardalotus; species Pardalotus punctatus. The sequence continues at coordinate 255,372 of VZTX01003203.1, read as the reverse complement.
AACATTTCATTAAACAAATAACCATAATTTCTTTTATATCCAGCTATTCCTGCTGTTGCTGTTCTGACATATTTAGCATTATATAATTATAAGAATACCATATTTACCAAAAAATTGCATCCAAAAATGGAAAGGAAATTACAAAAAGGCCCCTCTCCCAACAATTAAAAGCAGCACACTTCCCTTCTACTTATCAGAAGGAGCACTGCCTATTTTGTAATGATGCACATCCAAAAAACTGTGAACACAAAGCTATACCCTGGTTTCTGTTGTTTCATGTTTAAACTACCTACCAGAGCATACCAGGTATGCAAGATACGTACACAAGGTCTGACACTCCTACACAACCTATTATTGGAACAACATCTCTTTGTTAATTCTGACTATTTAAAATAAATCTTTCTTCCTTCCTTCCTTTGATTGTGGATCCTTACTGCTAAGAATGCCCTCTAGTCTCCTCACCAAAATGTATTTTTTTTCCTGAATCACACTTGGTTTATGCCCTTTCTGCTGAGTAACTAACAAGTACATTTCTCTTCTTTACAAAAGAAACATTTGTTCCTTGATCTATTTCACGTCTTCATTTCAAAGCTGCATACCTTTTCCAAGGCTGAACATATTAAGATCAACAGAACTGTTCCTCCTCTAAATTAAAGAAAGCAGATTTATTATACAGCAGTTACCCAAATATTGCTAGGCAAATATGTCTGAATTTGCTTTGAACTTCTGTTCTTATCAGCATGTTGCAGAAGTTCTTTGCCATTACTCACCCCCAGGAAGCATAAAATCAGCATTGTACTATTCCTTAAATATCCCATAACTTTTGGAAGTGTTAAGGCCAGAGATAAATCTTCACATCATTAAAATAAAAACAACAAAAACTTTAAAAAAGAGTAGACAAAGACAAGGGAAAGCAATCAGAAGTAGGATAAGGCAGATGATCAGTGCCCAAAAGCTACTGGGACACAGAGGCTTTTGTTTAAGCTTGACCACTTAGAGTTGGCACTGAGCTGTATGGGGAAGAACAGACTATTCAGGAGGAATTCTACAGTTACTCCTGTTATACAGCAGTTGAGTACATGCCTGTTAGAGGTGTTCAGCATTCTAATCAGAAGACAGATTTTCTTTGTGGCTTGAAGGTAACACAGAAACCTTATTTGTATCTTGCTGGTTGTGCTAAGGATATGGAAAATAAGGAGAATAGGAAGAGCTGTAACTTTTGTTGGAATTTTCAGATCCCTTTATTGATAGTTTAAGACATAACCCACTGCAGCAAACAGGAATGTAAGCATTCTGACTGTAGACTGAAAGCATTAAATGATATATTTGAAAATATCACCATTAGTTCCAGTGTCAGAAGTCAAGAAGCAGCAGAAAAACTAATTCTGGAAATAGGTAGAGAAGTAAGAGAATGGGCTGGAGTTCAGTCTAAACAGACCCCTTCCCTCATCGAAGCCACACATTCTAGTTCCACAACATTCAAACTACAGTATACAAACTGCAGTCACTGCAGACCTGTTTGTTTGGGTTTGGCAGGTTTCAAGGGCTGTTTGGGTTTTTTGGTTGGTTGGTTTTTTTTTAGACAGCTTCTGACTATAAGCAAAGGGGCAACATTTTGCACCTCCAAAAATTAGGTCCCAGAGCACCTTAACCTATTGCTACTCACCGTATTGCAGAATCATTTAGATTACGCATCGTGGAAAGGTGCTTTCCAAAATAGCTTGAACAATACACAGATTAGTTTTTGAATTGCAAAACAGACAGTGAACAGGAAAAAGGCCACTGCTGGTTTCAAAATCTGAAGTGAAGCACCATATTCACAACTCTAAAGCATGTTTAAAGAGATCAGCTGATAAACATTTGCTGAGTATTAAGAATGACTCACCTGGGACTAGAATTGTAATAGCAGTCTGCACAGCTTTTCTGATTATGCTGTCCAGTGCAAACATCCAATGTGGCTTAATATTATGATTTCGGAGAACTTTATTGACCTAGTAAGAAAAAATTCAGTTCAGATATTACATATCCCACAACTCAAAATGATAATATCAGTCAGCCTTATATAAAGTGTTTAAACTTATAGATGCTGTATCCAAGCAGACAATTACAACTATTTCTTGATAACAACATTATTGACTTTGTCCATTTTATTATAAGTCATGCAATATTTTGTATTTTTCATCAAGTATTAGTTTCTGTATTAGATGACTTTTGATGTCTGTGATACTTAAGTTACATGGCTGTGGAGAGAAACTTAAAAAGAATGTGAGCAAGACAAATAACAAGGATCATTTATGAAAGGCTTGTAGCTGAAGCTAATTTATCTTGTTACTTTTTTTGGCATCATTTTCACTGCTTGCTCTGAGCAATACTTGTCTGTTCTAAAGTACAATTGTAGGAAATATCAAAGAACTAATGTAATGCTGCTCCTACTTAATTCTGAAAATAGTTAATTAATGTTAATTTAAGAAGTTAGGGGACTTAATTTGTGTGCTGTACCATTTTCTCTTTCCTTCTACTTCTTACTTTGTACAATCAGATTGTTTTCTGCACTGGGTTGCTCCTAATTGCCTACAGGCCTGCTTTCAAACTGCTTTTAGCCATATTCTCAGATGCCTCTATGGCTGCTCCGTGCCACTTGCACGTACATCTCTACCACAGGGGAATTGTTTTCCAGCTCCCAAATCACAGGGAAGAAGCAGGTGAGGTGATAGTGCTACAATTAAATACCTAGCCAACAATAAGCAGCAACAGCACGAAACTCAGTGCTGTTTTCCAGCCACAGAAGCAATCCAAAGCAACAAACTCTGCAGGAGCAGAACTTAAACAGTTTCAGGAAGCAACAAATGTAACTGTGTTTAGAAGTTACAGCCTTATAAAAAAAGGAGAAACTGCTGATGGCTAAAAAATGTGGCAAAAAGATATTTCAATGTTCCAAAAATAGGAATTAGTTCAATTCCCTCATATTGTGATTACCTTTCTGTAAAAAACGACTGAAGTTACACAAATGATGCCTTCAGAGGAGATGTAAAAGTTATTAATCATATTATTTTCACTGCCAAGAAGCAATAGTTTTCAGTAATGCAGTAATTTATGCAGGTACCAGCACTGGGTTTGGTTGGGATGGAGTTAATTTTTTTCACAGCAGCCCACACAGTGCTATGTTTCAGACTGGTGACTAAAACAGCCTTGATAACACACTCATGTTTTAGCTACTGCTGAGCAAAGCTTCTGCACTGCCAAGGCCTCCTCTGTTTCTTATGCTGCTCCAGCAGCGAGGGGGCTGCGGGTGGACTAAAAGCTGGAAGGGGACACGGCTGGCACAGCTGACTCAGCTGACCGAAGAAATGTTCCCTTCCGTAAAAGGTCACACTCAGCAATAAACCCGAGGCTGCTCCTTTTCCAAAGGAGCTGTTGCTCAGGGATTGGCTGGGCACTAGTCTGCTGCTGGTGACTGACTGCTTTTGCGACATTTGTGAGATTTTTTTCCCACCTTCTCTAATTAAACAGTCTTTATTTTGATCCATAAGTTTTCTTACTTTTGGTCCTTCCAATTCTCTCCCTCTTCCTGCTGCTGGGAGGAATTGAACAAGTGACTGGGTAGGGGCTTTCCTCTACCTGCCAGCCAGGGTCAACCCAGCTCAGCAGTACCTATGTCTCCTCAACTTTATTGCCTGTGGCCACGAGATGGCACTTGGACACTGGGTTTGGATTTGGGATCTGTCAGCAGCGCCAGGGGAGTCTGCCCTGGACCTGACGCCTAGGCAGCAGCTGCCCAAGAGCCCCAAAGGTTTTGCCCACTGCCCCCAACGCAGCGCAACTCCCCTGTGCAATCACTTTGCACCTTCCCATACTGACTGCTACCAAGACAGTGACGTGTTTAGCTAAGTGCAGCTTTTTTGAGAACTGAAGAAGCATAATAAACTTTGTCAAGATCACAATAATCCATAGTAATGTGATTTAGCTATTTATATTACACCACAAAATTATTTTTTCTTGCTTTGTCTGATGAGGATGTTGTGATTGTTAAACATTAAACCTAAGATCACCTTATTAAGTCCCAAGAGTAAGGGAACTACTTTCCCTCACTTTTAGCAGTACCTCAGTCTATGCAGTGTCTGAGTATCTTGATGCTGTTCTGGATTTCAGCATAGTGCTATAGAAATCTACTATATGGCCAAAAGAATTAAGATTGTGCACATATAAAGCAAAGTTTTTCTTTTAACTTTCTGTGGGTTTAGTTAAATAATAGAGAGGTAGTAATGAAAGAAACACTTACAAGTTAAAAAACAGCAACTTGTAATGATGAAGTGAACAGAAAGTAAATTTCTTATTGATAAGAATACAGCTCAGGCAATTACCACCAAACAACATCAATACAAGTATTTGTACTATTACCCCCTCCATTGTTTTTTTCACCTTGTATGCTTGGTTTTTTTCTTGAAAGTGTCAAAAGAGTACTAATATAAGACTAAATAGAGAGAGCTGAAAACTTACTCAAAAGAATCAGAGAAAATTTTTGATTTGTAGGTAGATCTCTTTCACAGACTCATTTCACACTTTTTTTTCATAAACAGCATCTAATTCCTGTTAGTGTATGCAACAGCTTATATGCTATGCCATCCTTCCTGACAGCTCTTCTACTTGTCAGAGTACTTCAGGTTTAAATTCTAAAAGAATCATCCACCTCAAATGCCTACCTGGATTGTAATTTCATTTTAAATCCATGACTTCAGTCTGGACAAGTGATACTCAGCACAGCTGCACCCTCCCATGTTCATTAGTCATATTAATCATTAAGCCTAATTACTTGTGAACTAACATTTAAATACATCCCTTAAAAAGAGAAAACCTTTGCTTTTCAAAACTACCTATTTAAAGACAATCCATGAAGGATTGCTCATCGTAGGAAATGATAAATCTTGCATTTATTATTGATAGAAAAATGACCATTCTAATCCATCCTTATCCTGCTTATTATAAATTGAAATTAAAAGTTCTAGTTTGGCTGCTAACCAAAAATACTTCAATACAAATGCAATACATTATTACAAAGTAGACAGACTACTATTTGGGGTAATGCATTAGTTTGGAAGAGAAGCTGAAGAGATCTATATTTATGTAGGATAAGCCTGACATTCAGTATTGGTCTTATTTACCAGAAAACCCTCCAAAATGAGATTTTTTAAAAAGGTTTTGCTGCTTTACTATTATGACCCAATATTCACACAATTATGCTGAAGCTTCCATATCTTTAATCAATAAAATCTCAGTAGTTGTGTTCGGGGTCTGCGTCCTGCCAAAGGATCACAAGGCAACCAAACCAAGCCACTGCTGTGAGCTCAGATTTTGCTATTACAGGTTCAAAGCCCTCAAATATTATCGTATCAGTAACTCTGGGTGGAAGTTAAGCAAGGTCTGCTTGCTCCTGGTTTGTTTAGGTTTTTTCAGTTTAGGTGCACAAATTTATAGTAAAAAGGACAACTTACAGCATCTTGAAATCCAAACAGCACAAGCTGCACTTGACTGATACCATGGCTGTCAAAATCTAACTCCAACTTCAGTTTTGAAAGAGTGGTTGCGATGATTTTGCGATCAGTGGACCGTATAAACTCTCTGAGGCTGGAAACGAGTGTTGTGATATGTTCCCATTTTAGCTTGGGTTCTTCAGCTCCCTGGCAGAAGAGAGAGGAAAAGAAATAGTTTTGATAGTCATCTTTTGAAACATATTAGCCAATAATGTCAGTTGGCAATATGGATTTTCAGAAGATCTACTGCTATGGTTAAGGGAAAGGCGCAGCTGCAGGTCAGGTAATGGGGACAGTATAACTGCAGCAGCACAGAGCTCTGTGGCTGAGCTCCCTGGGAATGCAGGTAGTACCTCGATGAACAAGTAGCTGACTTAGTTTTACACCAGTTGTTGAAGAATATGTGCACACTGTAGTGTGTATGTTTCTTTGTGCAGTAATGAAAAGATATGAATAAATAAATATACTGTGCACTGGATACTACAAATTACTCTTAATTGCAAACACACACTTACTTTGCACTGCTTCTAATGGCTGCGTGCCCCTCAGAGACAATGTGCAAAGTCCTATAGCAGCATTTAAAAGAAGGGATTAGTCAAAGTTATGCAGGAGGCTCACAAAGGGACTAGCTTTTTCTTATATAAATTTCCTAGTTTCCCTTAATATGGAACTTCTATGCTTGGCTGTTCTTAGAGGAGGTCTACAAAGATCTCACCTTTCTAGTACAAATATTGATTTGCCTATTTTTAAAAGCTTTTGTGTTTTTTGCATGAGCTACCAAAGTAGCAAAAATCTCAAAAGCATTCACCAGAATAACCAGACTAAGTAACTAGGAAGCAGAGCACTGTATTTGCTCTCATAAATTATGCCAACTGAATACAAATTTCAATTCCAAATCTTAAATTAAGCCAAAGTTGTTGTTCAACATGAAGCATTAGATGCTTATTCTGAAGGAAGTTAAGTAAATATTTATATAGAGTAATGATATCCAACATTGATTTCTGTAAGAGAAGGACATACGGTGTTTGGTTCTATTGCATTTGCTGGTTTTATGCCACGCATGTTATGGCTGGCCAGACACCAAGAACTCTTGTTTGCCAGTAACACTGAGCTTTTAACTATAGTCATTTTATTCTGATCAGGAAGAAACAAAGATAATTTGATTACTTGAGAGCGAAGCCTAAAAATAAAGCAAAAGTTCTAGAGCAGTCAAAGATACCACTGACTAAAACATCCACATGAGATAAAAGATCCTATCCTCTGATCTTGATCTGCTTTGGAGAATCCACCTCATGATTTTCTATATGGTGCTGGATCTCTCACTGTCTTGCAGTAGCCAATCTTCTTTTCATGTAAATAATTAAAAAGCCATTAGGGCAGATAGGTAAATACACACCGTAGCCCTGGACTACAAGATCCAAGTCCATCAAGGCACCAGGCACTATGGGGACAAGACAAGCAGTATGACTTGCTAATTAGAAACAGTGACCCATTTTATGAGGGGCATTCTCCTCCCCAGCCCTCATACCTAATTACTTCATTGAAATCTTTCATGTGAAACGTTTTTGTGAAGACAAAAACTGTATCAAATCCTAAACCCTGATGAGGCCCAACAAGCAAGCCAGGCTTGTTCTATTAGTAATTTCTTGCATTTCTCAAGGGACGAAACAGTCTTTGGGAGTCAGAGCTCTGCATCCTTTTGAAGGGCAGCCAGTCCCACAAACGTGAGCTTTGAACTCTCTGGCTCTCAAATTCTGTGTCTCTGCTTCTTTCTCAGGCTGCTCCAACCCCAGCTGAGAAAGGCATGGGACACCAAGCACACTCTCTGGGATTTATGACTGAGTTACAGCCTCTTACAATCACTGATTGTTGCTTACATACACATGCAAAAATTGTGTCTGTTACAGCAACACTCTTTGCAAAGCACAGATCACAAGTACCTCTCTCTCTGCCTTATCTTTTAACACTTTCTGAAGGATAACTGTGTTACTCTATCCCCCCTCCCAAGAGTTAGAAGCTGTTTTTATTTGCATGGCAGCAATTTCCAATTACATTAACTGTAGTACGTACTAATCATATTGGTTTACATCAGTTTCTAAACAGTGGTGTCTTTAGAAGATGAGTTGTCATGTTTTACACAAATATGTTTTAGAACAGTAATACTCTGCCTTGAGAAAGAAGTGAATCAATTAACTACTAACACACACACAAACAAGAGCAAAAAGATCCTGTCATCCAATTACAGTGTTGCAACATTTAGCAATGTGGTCATGATCTGTTATTTATTCAGTGTTGTCCTTAAATGATCCATCATCATAATGAATCATCCCCACAAAGGAGTGCCAAAAGGTCATTCTGCAATTATTTTGTTGTTTGCTGTAGCTTCCACCATTACTATATCTTCCCTCCATATGTATTCCCAACTGCACTGAAGAATAGCTGCAATTTATTTTCTTCCTAGCTCTCTCTTTCCCCTGTTGTGGCTGTTGGCTGGAAGGCAATGGTGTATCTGTCAGCCCCATTTTTCTGCACAATAACCTACCATAAGGCCAGAGCAGGCCAAATGACCTAAACCTCCCTCTGTCAAACCAGTCAGCCAAAACACAGAACTTTAAAAGGGGGTCAAGATAATCTGCTCCTGGAGATCATCTACCTTATGTGAGTAGGCCTGACTCAGTCCACCTGGAAAATCAAGGGCAAAATAGAGTACCATGCAAACATGCTTTTCTGTTGTCTTGCCAGTAGTAATACCCGGGTGTACAAATAGTAATTACAAAAAAAAAGAAAAAAGGCATATGTAATGTAGCATCAACAATTACAAAACCTATTTTTAATAGCCCAAATAAAACAGTAACTGTGAAAGCTTACATTGTGCATGCTTTCTTGTTTAATCAAACTTTATTTTTTAATTGCTTTACTATGTTTAATTTCAAGAGTTTCAGGTAACTGCAGAGAAAGAAGTCTTAAAATTCAATTAAATTCTTGCTACCCTCTGAAATTACTTTACCTGAGTCAAAGCTTCCATCAGGTTCCTAACCACCTGCTCTTGGTCCTCAGTTAATATCCTGTGAAGGGTGGCTCTCCTTTCACTATCCTTCTTCAGCATGAAAAACCCAGAATCTTTCTCTTCAGGTGAAGGAGGTGCACTGTGATCCTCAAAATGTTCATCTGGGATGCTGAATGAAAGACACTCAGTGAAAAGAAATGTTATAAAAACCATCCCAATGCACACATTCCAAATCTACTGAGTAATAAAAATGCCAGGTAGCTCTTTACCTCAGAAAAAGGGACCGGATTCCCTTCCCATCTTTTTCTCCACAGGATTTGGCTCTTGTTTTGAAAGAGAATGGATCGATTTTTAATTCAGTATCAGGTGAGACAGAACCATATTCACTGCTGCTACTTGTATCTTCCACCAGAACAGGGACAGGTAAGGATATGCTCCGAAGATACTCTATTCATATAGGAATATTCAGAAATTTGGATTTAGTAATACCATCAGTTTTGAAGTGAAGATTATTTTTTCAAAGGAGACAAAAGAACTCTAGTCTTCCCACACACCAGTACAAAATATTAGAAAAAAAAGACAAAAAGCTCCTAATGCTTATTCATCTGGATTAGAGTTATCTTTCAGGTATCTTTTTATTTCTGAAAGATGGAAATGCTAGGCTTCTTGCAAGTTCACTTACAGAGCTTCAACACTGAAGTGAATGTGCATCTCCTATCATGATTTCCAGCAGCAGCAAAATGTTTTTATAGGATAAGTTGTCCAAGCACCTTCCAAGATCTTAATTTTATGAGTGTGTATATAAATATGTACATCTCTATATATACACTACATATAAGTATATACACTATAACACATATAAAATGCATTTCTTCATCAGATTAATTTGTACAAGTTTAATTAGTTCATAATCTTTGACTAAGAACAGTAAAAACCATACAGTTAAATCAAAACTTTTAGTTTTACATCTAAAGCACACATTAACGCTGCAGGAAACTGTTCATATCTATTTCACATGTGCATATTTCAAAATGTACTTTGATACCAATTCATCATGAAGGTAACTATGTGTGTGTTCAGTTCCCTCCTGCACTGTCCCAGTTCATTTCCTGAAAGAGATGAGTATCCTGTATCCTGGTCTGACAAGGGGTCACAAACGCATTCTGATTTTTCAGTTATAGAATTTAGTCTAATAAAAATCTGTGTTATCTTTCTCTACAAACCTTGACTCTGTTGCTACTATAAAGCAGCCCTTGGTTTCCACCAACTGTCCCCATAAAAAACGGTATAGCCCTTCAAGCCTGTAACACCCACCTGCCTGGACAATTAAGCCATACTCTGGTAGGACTAAAACCAGCAGTTTAGATATGCACAATGAATTAGATTTTCCTAACAGAGAGAGGTCACTTATTTTCATAATTGTGACCCCTTCCCAACTTTTTAGTAATGACAAATTATACCAGAATAAATGATAACTCTAGTATCTACACAGGCATGTTTTTGATAGAGAAGTGTGTTAAAACTCACCATTTGTGTTAGCTGAAAGGACTGTGTGAGAAAAGAAAAGAAAAAAAAGAAAGTTAAATACTCTGAAATTAACTGAGAAAATAAGAAGTCTAAAGGGTAACTTTCCATTTTTATGGACTATCTCAATTCTCCTGTCTGCAGTCTCCAAAAGTGTAATTTATTGCAATTTAATTTTATTCTGAGGGGGTGAAAACCACATTAAAAGTGTTCCCATAATACTATCTCCTTTATCTGATATTTTTACTTCTGTAAGTATCATGCCAAAAATATACAGAAGATATTTTCCTAAGTATATATTCTCACACAATAGAATATATTATTCCTGCTCTCAAAACTATTTTGCTACTTTCCATAATTTAGAACACTACAGGAAATAAACATTTCCTGAAAATTAAATTTGATGAAACAAAAATAATGCAGTGTATGCACATCTGCTATAGGAAAAAGATTCTTTTTCTCATGTAGAAAACTCCACTGAGGTTTAATAACATGTTCTAACCTTATACAAAATACACTCTATATAAATATTCTTTCAATGAAAACATATGCAAATTAAAAAACAAACAAAACCAAAACAAACAAAACCCCAACAACCATAAAAGCCACAGAAAATCACAAACAGACTTTTAGAAACTTTATTAGAAATAGTTCTACAAATTGACTTCTGTGCCAACATGGTAATAGAACTCTGCTACAGCAGTGTTTTTGCAGCAAGCTGCCGGTAGAGAAGGTTACAACTGAGCATTCATCTGGGGTGGAGGTCTGCTGTGTTCATCTCAAAGACTAAATCAGCAGTTTCAGGAAACAGCACCATGGGCAAGAGAAAACTTCCAGATTGAATTTGGCAATGCTTACCTGAGAGCTTTGAAGGAGACTTCCTTTTCTTGCTTGAAACCTTCAAGAATTCATCGATAAGTAGCTCATGAGCAAAAGCTCGTTTATCAGGATCTGGTTCAAAGCAACGCAATATGAAAGCCTTGGCTTCTGCAGACATGGATTCTGGAATTTCTGGGTGTATTTTAAACATTCCCACCTGAGACAAATAAAGGGAAAAACAATGGCCTAAACTGTTCTTCCCCCAAACACTAAACAACATTAGAAACTGTTTAGATAGTAGAAGTGGTATATCATTCTCAGTTTTTTATATTAACCTTATACAAATAGTTTATTAATTCAGAGGAAAAGAAACCCTATTAGAAACTGGATAAACAAGTACATTTAAAAAAACCCCACAACTGCAAGTAGAGGCTCTTCACAAAGCAGCAAAGTGCGTCTTTTCTCAGTTTGGTGGTGTTTTTCCTTAAATACCCAGGCTGCTGAATAGCTGCTATTGCTCTCCTAATGTATTCAAAAGTACACAGCACTCCCTCTCAGTTGAATCAGATTATTGTTCTTAACATCCTCACAATCCAAGCACTTCCTTTATCTTCTTTTCTTGCAACCTCTAATTCCAGCTTCTCCAAAACAGTCAACAGATTTCCCATGTGTACAAATAGAACTCTGAGCTGTACAAGGAAGAAGTCTGACCTTAAACATGGCTGCTTGTGGTTCTCCCAGTTCATAAAATGGGGGTTTCCCTGTAGCCATCTCAATGATGGTGCATCCCAAAGACCAGATGTCTGCAGCCTTCCCATAGCCACGTGGCCCTTTGTCTATGATCTCTGGTGCCATATACTGAAGGGTACCTGTTTAAAACATACTCTTTTTTGTTTATTTAGCTGTATTAATGCTGCAAACAGAAGCTAAAGGACAAGAGGAACAAAATCACTGATGAGTGAGCAATATTAGGAGAGCTTAAAAAAACCCTTTTTATTATTCAAAATTCAAAAATTTCCATGTGCATTCTCTATTAAATTCAAAATATTACTCAAAATATTACTTGTGCTAAAAGCATTTGGTATCATTTACTAATCTGGATATTGCTTTTCAAAGTCAATGACAATTATTAAATATTTTGATGAGCTTTGGATCAGCCATAGCTTTCATTATTTTTTTATATCTTAACATTAAAATATGGGAAAGCACTCTGAACTGTACCAGAGAGGCAGAGAAACCTGAAATGTCAACCTAAAAAATTAGGTTATATGAACATTTTTTTTCTGAAATAAGGGAATCAACATGACACATCATTCTGCATTCTGTTCCTTTCACAGAAGCAATGGAAGAGCAGAGGATGAAATTAAAATAACATCCACTTCTCATTTTACACAGTTCTTTAATACAGTACCACTGCAGGACTTAACACCCAAATCAAATCATCACGCAGAAAGAGGAGCAAGTTAATGACAAATTCTGTAGATAAGTGATTCTGGAGACGAAGCCACAATGTCCAAGCAATCATGACAGAAAAAAAATCAGCAAGATGAAAAAGCCATGCGCAAAAAGGAGACAGACTCAAATCGAGCACAGGAGAGACACAGCTCTTCTGTTGTAGAGGACTTTGATGTCACAAGTGGAACATCCAAAATGGCATTCTCTTTGAACAGCACATATAAGTACAGCATATAGCTTAAGCTATCCAAAAGATATTCTTCCAGTAACCTTTTAGACTGATTTGAAGTCAATGAAAGTTCAGTATCTGTGGATTCTGACCCTACATACACAGTTCAAATGAGGATAAGAAAGTCTCCTCTGGGAACATACCAGTGAAAGTTTCAGTACAAGGATTGATTCCTGCAAGCCTCTTTGAAGTTCCAAAGTCCGAAATCTTTAACACTCCACTGTATGTGTTGATAAGCACGTTATCACCCTGAGGAACAGAACATGCAGAGCAATTATTTTTCTCTGCAGACCCTTCATCTAAGACTTTTTGCATAACCTGTTTCTACAATACACTCATTAATAAGTGAGTGACTTCTTAAGAGAGGAGATGAAAAAGAAATCAATAGTGTTCCTGCCTTATGCAATCCCATTAACGGAAACTTCACCTCAAAGTGAATTTCTCCTCTCACTACAGGAGACTATAGAAATTTAGTTAAAGAATACTAAAAGAGGAAAAAAGGCTTTTTAAAATAAAAAAACAAAACACTTTTCTTCTTCACTCTCCTTGGGAAAGAACTTGCTGATTATCCTATCCATAAGCTTTTTCACTTCTATCAGATTTTATAAAAGTTCAGTCACGTATTTGAAAATAGAAAAAGTATCTATTTTATAACATTTTAAGTTGCTATATGTCAATTTTCCTAAAATAAAAAAAACCCAAAACATATTTTGTTGGTGCAAATTGAAATCAACAACGGTTCACCTACCTAACCCATGGTTCTGAATAACAGAGAGCTTTCAGGAAAAAAGTTTTTAAATTACAGGACAAATAAATAGTTGCACAGTTACACAACACTATTAGGCTTAATTCCCAGCAAACTCTTACCTTTATATCTCGATGCACTATTTGATTATCATGGAGGTATTTTAATCCTTCAAGAATCTGCTTGGTGTAAAAGCCAATTGTCTGCTCATTATTTTTTAATGGTCCCCATTTTGATCGTAGAAGAGCAGAAAGACTGCCTATAATTTTGGAGAGCAAAAAGTGAGAATAAAAATCCAATTAAATTCTGCTTTCTCCCCCAAAGGAAAAAAGTAACAACAACATCAATCCCAGTACAAGTGTAGGCATCTCTTCTATAACCAAAGTCCTCTCCAGTCAAATGCTTACTTGCATCACCACTGAGCAATTAAAGAGAGTCTTAGTATTTCTGCTGGCCTCAGCTGCAGCAGCAAAGCATATGCTTCCTCAGGCACACAAATCAGAACCCATTTAATCAATATGCTCACCTCCCTCCTATGCCTGGAGAGAAGTTTTCCCAGGAATGTTGTAAAAGAGTGAAAAAGGGTGGATGTGCATATGCATCTCTTATGTACATCCACCAACTCCACAGTTTCTCAAAAAGCAAAGGTCAAGAGGTGGGATTTTGATTGCATCTGGCTCCTGTGAGTTCTTTAGTAAAAAAGAGAAGCGCCAACAATCAACCCCCTTTCTCATGTTGTGTACCACTGGAGACTGGCTGCAGTTGTTCTGGTAGGACAAGCACAGATCATCTCTGTCTTGTGTTGGTTTTGCATGGAAAGTGTTTGGTAGCAGGAAAGCTATTGGGGGGATTCTGTGAGAAACAGCTGAAAGCTTCTCCTGTGTCTGAGAGAGCCAATGCCAGATGCTTCCAAGATGAACCTGCAACTGGCTGAGCCCCATCAGCAACAATGGCAATGCCACTGGGATAACAGATGGGAAAGAAATATGTGCAACAATTGCAGATAGAGAGAGAAGTGAGAACATGTGAGAGAAATAGCCCTGAAGACATCAAGGTCAGCAAAGAAGGATGGGGAAGAGGTGCTCCAGGTACCAGAGCAGAGATTCCCCTGCTGCCTGTGGTGAGGACCATGGTGAGGCAGAACGTCCCCCTGAAGCCCATGGAGGCCCCTAAGCTGGAGCAGGTGGATGCCCAAAGGAGGCTGGGAGACCACAGGAAGCCCATGCGGGAGCAGGCTCCTGGCAGGACCTGCGGCCCCATGGGGAGAGGCACCCATGCTGGAGTAGGTTTGCTGACAGGACCTGTGACCCATGGGTGAACCACACTACTCCTGAAGGACTGCACTTCATGGAGGGGATCCACACCGGGGCAGTTCATGAAGAACTGAAGCCCATAGGAGTGGCTTACATTGGAGAAGTTTATGGAGGACTGTTGCCCTTGGGAGGGACCCCATCCATGCTGGAACAGGGTAAGGATGTGAGAAGTCCTCCCTTTGAGGAGTGAATGAGTGACAATGTTTGACGAACTGACCACATTTCCTGTTCCCCTGAATCACTGGTATGAGGGGGGAGAGAAAATCCTAAATGAATTTGAGCCCAGAAAGAAGAGAGGGGTAGGGGAAAGGTGTTTCTAAGATTTAGCTTTATTTCTCATTATCCTACTCTGATTTGGTTGACAATAAATTAAATTAATTTCCCCAAGTCCATTTTGCCTGTAATGGTAACTGGTGAGCGATCTCTCCCTGTCTTTATCATGACCCATGAGCCCGGTGCTCCGTTTTCTCTCATCTATCCAGCTGAGGAGCAGAGTGACAGAGTAGCTTTGGTGGGCACCTGGGCATCAAGGTCAGTCCACCACCAATCTCTAGGTAAAAGGAGCTCACCTGCTACAGCAATGACCTGAGCTTTTTCTGTAGCATAGCCTAACTACTGCAGGAGATGTCTCAAGCAGTTTGAAGACACAGTTTTCCCCATTTATTTTAGAAAGAGATGTTAAAGAATATTACACCTTCATGAAATATGTCTTGTGGCAATATTACAGGTTTTTATACTTTTAAAATGCTAAAAATCCAAACAAACCTATTAACCACCAAACCAGTCTCCCCCAAAACTTACCACCAGGCACCTGTTCCATGAATATTTTGATGAAGCCATTCTCACTAAGAGAACCTAAATACTGGACAATATTCTTATGTTTGAGGTGCTTATGCAAAGCTATTTCTTCATGCAGAGGTTGGGAGTACCTGAAAAGCAAAGAAGCAGTTTATTCTTCATCTTGGTGAAGAAAGCCTTGAAACGGTTTACATGACTATTTGTTAAAATGAGTTTAACAACAATGGTTGTGACCACCACATACTAAAATATTATGTAATCATATGTAAATACCATATATAAAATATACATTATATTGTGTATACATACACACAAAATGTTACAAACACATATAGAGTGAGGAAAACAAAATTTGTGGAAAATAAACTCCACTCCAGTTTAACTCCAAGAATAAATGATTGTGAAAGTGGTTGAATTAATATTAGTGCCAAAGTGAACTAGTAAACTATAAAGCTAGTGTATAAATAAAAACACCTCAATAGTGAAAATGAATCACCATTTAAGTTTTAATTAAAGTAGAAGTCTTTGCTGAAGGTAAGATGGGATATCAGAGTAAGAAAACAGAAATAACTTAATGGAGAGATATTTAGAAGAATAGATCAAAACAATTTCATTCAATTTAGCCCAAGGCAAATTAATTTTCAGAGATAAGCTTTTCAACAGCCTCTTTGCCAAGAAAATTTCTGGAGTCAAGATCTTCCTCCAGTGTGGAACACCACCAGAGCTCAGCAGCTGATATGCAGATCTGATGTATTAGGTCCACCCTGACGCTCTTCCTAACTTAGGCCTGCCCTAGTAGTTCCTCTTGGAGGTGGGTCAGCTGCCAAATTCTGTGTATTTTCTGGGTATTTCTGGGAAAATGTAGACAATATGCTGTCAGTCTGGTGGCTGTCTTCTCTAAAGTACTAACATCTGTGGCCACACTCTCAGGGTAGCTGAAATAGATGAAGGACACAGACCTCCTTCTGTCAATCCAGATGTGAGAAGTAGCTGCAGCATTTGCAGTTGAAGTTTACAGAAAAAGTACCTGTGACTTCTAGAGGCAGCTATCAGCTGTCCCTAACAACAGCATCAAACTACTAGTGGACGCTGAACTCTTGAAAAAGTGGAGGAAAAAGGAAAAAAAAAAGGTCATCTGAAAATCCTACTGGGGAACAACTGTTGCAGAAAATACTCTGAATAATAATAGTAATAATAATAATAATAACAACAACAACAATTATTACCATTATCATTATTATTTCCACAACTTGGAAACATCTAGTTACAAAGATACAAAACACTACTATATATCACAGACAGGTAATTTATTGGCAGCTTTGTAGAAGAGGCACTCTTTGATCAGCAAATTGATTAATCACGTTAATGATGAAATAATGTAACGCACAAAATTTGGATTCAGCCACAGTTATTATACCTGCTGTCTCTCTCTGGGATTTCTTTAATCGCAATTCTGACTTGATTGCTCAAATCTCGTCCTGCATACACAATGCCGTACGTTCCTTTTCCCAGAATGACTCGCTCACCATTCTCATCATACTCATAATCATACTGCAAAGCAAACAACAACACGAAATGGAACAGAAGGATAGCATTTATTCCATCTGACCCTCTGATCATAACTAAGGCATCTAGGATGCTAGTAGCTTTCGGCAGAGCACCGAAGGGGAAAAAAAACTCTAAGACAACAATACTGTGCAGGTATTGGAATACTGTGGGATACCGTGCAGACACGCCTATGTTTCCCCACTGGCTCTAAGGTAGCCTTTCCAGGGAAGTGCGTAAAGCTGAGCGAAGCTGGCCTGGACCTGTCAGTGCAGTTCCACTTCGCGTCCCCCTGAGCAGCATCCGCAGTTCTGCGGGCAGGCGCTGGACAGCCAGAGCCGACGACAGAGGGCACTCTGCGCCAACGAGAGCCCGGCAGCTGCTCAGGCACAGGGAGCAGGGCAGGACACACTTTATTCGTCCCAGCGGCTTTCCTGACCTCCCCACAGCTTCCAAAACCAGCAAAACCTCAATTCTGACACTGCCGAGTCTGCCAGCAGACTGTGCCAATGGAGGTTAGTCAGGACTGCAGTGAATTAAGTGTAGTTTTGGCTGAGTTTGATTTTCAGAGAGTTTAAGGCCGGTCCAAAAACATTTGTTAGAGAGATCACCTGATCTGTCCTCTTGTGAAATTACATACAGACGTATAATTTCACAAACTCACTCCTATGCTAAACCCTGTAGTTTCTACGTAGTTGAAGTATTTTTTATTTTCCTCCGAATGAAGACAGCTGTTTGGTTTTTTTTTTATTAAAAGAGAATCCAGTACTTCTTTTAGTAGTTTGCTTCAACAATTAATTATTCTCATGGTAAAGTCATGCCTCTTAATTCAAATTTTTTTGGTGTCATTATTTAATTACAATTTTTATTCAACAATAAAGAGACCTGTAAAAATACTGAGTCACTGTAATGAACTCACCCACTGCTTTTCTTTTTTTTTAAATAAACAAGCAGGCACTCTAAGGGTCTCAATAGAGGCTCTTTTCTATGCTGTAAGTCACTTCAGTGGTTTCTCTTTGTACAATCTCTGATTTCAGATGTGTTATAAAATGCCAACATTAAAATTGGGACAGAGGGCTGTCTCTATTTGTTACACAGCACTGACTCTCTCAGTTAGTTATGGATGTCTCTAGAGCTTTGGGACACCAGATTTTCATGTGATAAAACAGGAGCTTAGGTATCCTATCCTGTTCCCTCCCACCTCAAAGAAAGCCTAAACGCCTTAAGTGCTGCATTGCACCCAGGGCCTGCTACTCCCTTTCCAACAACGTGTGCATTCAGGTAAAACTCCAGGTGAGAGCACAGTGTGGATCAGTGCTCTCAGCCAAGCTATAACGTCACTGTAGGGGCACCCTAAGCTTCAGTGGGGGCTTGTGAGCTAAGGGTATAAAGAGACTCCCAGCAGCAGCAACAACACCATCCCCTGATTTGATTGTGCTGTTCACTGCCATGCTGCCTGCAGTCACTGGCCAGAACAAGCCCTCCCTGCTGCAGTTATAGCCTTCCTTGTGCAGATGATCTGCCAGTAATCTAAGTGCACAGTTCCAGTGATGCATGAAACAGACAACAAATAGTCTTTCAAACTTAAACAGATCCTAATGCTGCCTGACTCTGAACATACTCTGAAATAACTGTTCCAAGAGTTGCTCTGCAGTGAACACGAATGCAGAACTCCAAAGCTGTGTACCTTCTAAAGCAAGTTCACTAACTGAAATACAAGAGGTTTAGCTATGCTTGTATAAAAAACTACATGAGGACCTTCACAAAGAAAAGAGATAAATACTAGAGGATAAAATTGTGTAAACAATAACTTTACTAATTTCTCCCAGAAAATGGATGAATAATTTACTTCAGTGAAGTGCTAGACTAGGAGGCCAAAATTTTGTATGTTGGGGGGAAAAAAAGCACAAATACCTCTAGAGAGTCTCCATCACACTCCCCTTCCTCTGTAGTCTTCCCTATTTCTTCAGTGATACTGTTCACCATATCAAAAAATCTGTACCAAAAGAAAAAAATTTAAAAAATAAAATTAAAAAAAAAAAAAAAAGGAGAGAAGAAAAGCAAACACACACTTGAGACAGTAGCCTGAGACAGTTTAGGAACAAAGAGAAGGCTTCTCTCTAAAATAATGAACCAAGAGAGGACTTAAGCACAGTCTTATTTATATCATTACATATTATGTAACAATAATGTGTAGATATAAGTATATATATGTGTGATTTATACAGTAAGTATAAATTCAGAGTATGTTTGCTTGTCAGAAGAAAAATTTTGTTTACATGGAGATTTAACAGTAGAAATCTGCAGTTTTTCTACTTCTATATGTACAAGAAATCCATTACATCAAAAATTATTAATGGAATTAATATTACAAAATCTACAGCTTAGTTGAAATCCTTATCCTATACCACCATTTCTTTATGTCCATTGAAAGCACTGAAGCATCATGAGAAGTGCTGGGAAGACTTGCTACATTTGGAAGAATTTTTGTAGTGTAGGAATGCTAGCTTCAAGTTTTTTCCTCAAATGAAAAGGATGTTTATTTTTAACTTTTAATTTAAAAAATACTACTATATATGACTTCTACCTTTTTGAAGGAATGCAAGTACAAATGCAAGTGTTGCTTACTCATCTCTTAATAAGAACTCAGATGTAAAGGGGAATGAACATGGTAAAAGAACCTATATGAACTAGAATGGATTAATGAACAAGCTAGAGATTGGGCTGTGAAGTGGCCCCAGTCATTAACAGAGAGTATTGCAGTAATTTTAGGTGAAGTTGAAACCGTTTTTAGCACAAAAAGAGGTGATATTTCCTCTGGGAATGCCTCCAGGATCAATTCAACACCACAGCCTCAAGCTTATGGGGCAGAAACACAGCTTAGAGAAATTGGGACAGACACCCCTAATTTTATGCAACAAACCCTTGCCAAATTTCCTGCAAGGTCACAGGTACAATCTTACTTATGTAAACATATGCTAATGTAAAGGAAATCAAGTGAGTTTCTTCATAATTGTAAATAAAAATGTATTTACAGTTACACAATAATCTTGACCAGACCTTGTTGTTACTCCAAATGTTCCCCCTTCACAAAGTCCTTCTAAAGTATATGATGCTTTGTTGGATTGGAGGGCACACACTTTTAGTAAGCTTCAATATGATCAGTATTACAAAACTAATCCCAGAAAGGTGTGTGTAAAAAAAAAAATTAGATTTGTAATCATATTTGTTTCTAATGTGTGCCTGAGCTTGTTCTTTGACCCTTCATACATCAAATCTTGAGGGTGCTGTGTATTAAGATTTCATACAAAAGACAGTGATCACTGAGGACACTCAGATCAACTTTCACCATGGTTCTGAAACAGTCAGTCTCTGTTGTGCATGTAGACACCATCTACCCCATCACAGGCCATGTTTTTTTCTGAAATAACAGCATTAACCCACCTTCTACAATGCAGCTCCGTGCAGAAATAGATTTGAAAGTCATCCGAGTTGTGCAGCACATATAGGAAACAGCATCGTTCTTCAAACTTCGAAATACTGAAAGAATGGCCAAGAAAGTTATTGGAAATATAGACTTCTACCAGCTTTGTCAAACCATACAGATCAACCCATTTAATATTGGAAAGCACTAGATTAAATCAGATAACCAATAGTTTTTTGTTATTGTAAAACCACTTTCTTGTATCCTCCAAAGCTGACATTCTGATCTTTGCTGTAATTCAGCTTGCCACCCCCCCTCCTTCTCCATTGCCCAAGAAAAGAGCAGGAGCAAAGAAATTCGTAGGAATATTTCCATTGACCTGTGACATTTTTTCCTTCAGTGCATTTAGGAAAGGCACTTAATTTTCATTCCTGCAGCCAGGATGGAACATCCTTTCTGGATCATATTAGAAAGCTGGACTTTGAACTCAAATAATGAGTTCTTCCTGCTTTAGACATCAGCCGCAGCTCAATTGTGAACACAAAAATTTCTGCTCAGTTCCTTGTTAGTTGGTACATTGATAGTATGTTGGAAAAATATTTTAAAATTAAGTCAGCATCTAAATATGAGGAGAATTACTTTACTACCCTTACCCACTCACATTTTCCTTCAGTTTTGGTTTTATCTGCTGTAACTGTGGAACAAAGATAAAGAGGAGGAATGTATGCCATTTTCTTAGGGGCACATAGATGTCTCAATGGAAAAACAGAAGAGGTGCAAACTCTTGTACAATTGTCAGTTTTCCACCCCAAGCAGGCAGCAGTTTGGGCAAAGATATTCATTCACCGGAACTGCTTTATATGCATGTCATTCCTCTACTCCTCATAGAAAATATTGTTATTTGAAATAGTTCTTCCTGTAACTTTTTCAGATATTGAGTGCCAGCTGTCAAGCTAATGCAGTATAATTGATTCTTACTATATTGGAAAAGGGTGGGGGAAATGGCTAGGGGTGTTACAAGGGAAAATAATGCAGTATTTGAGAAACCAAGTCTCCTTATTAAGCTTATTAATATATTGGACAAAATCCACAGTCCTAGTGAAATCAATCTATTGTAGCTGGATCAAGACAGCCATCATGTTATTACTTAATTGTAGCACAATAAAGTAGAATTATGTACTATGTTGTGCCAAAGGATTGACGATTTGATTAACCTAGCAGTTTTTCTTTAAGTATCAGGAAAAGATACTTGGAATTTTTAGCCTTTAATAGGTGTCTAAGATTGTTTGATCCTTGCCTTCCTTTCTGATTCCTATATTGTAAAACCCTGTAAGTTTTGATAAACAAATGACTCTTTAGACAAGTTGGGTGATTTGCCTTTCATATAGCTACTTATGAGAAGAGTGAGCTTCATTATAAGAATATTTTTCTCTGGGTATGGTGACTCATTCATTTTTGTGTTAGGAAAATTCATAAGTGTTAAGTAATTTACACATTTGGGAAAAAAGTCACTGTCCCGAGTTTATAAACCAACTTTTAATTCAAGTTTTTCAAGCATATAAGTAAACTCTCCAGATATGGAGTAATTGATATTAACAGAATTACTCATTCATTTCAAGTTCCATGAACAATTAAACATTTTACTGACTAAACTGTCAGTTGAAACCTGACATGCCCAGAAACCATTGACTAACCACAGCAGCGAATAAAAGGGTAAGAATGTGGAGTGTACACAGAGGACAGGCAAATTAATAAATATTTAAGACCTTTAAGTGAGGGTTTATATTGCTTATATGTTGCTTTCCTCCCTGAAAAAAATTGTTAAACTGAAAAAAAAACTAAAAACCACCCAAGTTATAAAAAGAGACAGGATAATTTGCTCAGGAAATGCCTCATTCTGACAGTGCCCCAGCAGATGTACCCACTGACATCTGTAACAGCAGAACTGGGGCTGAAATCTCCAGACTCCAAAAACAAACAGGGAAGCAAGGGTAGTGTGGCTGTGTGCCCAGCTTGTGTACATCCAGAACACCCCTTAGTCAGTAAGAAATACTGCAAATGCTGTTACTACTGATTACTAGTACTTCCAGATGAAGGAGCAGATTAAACAGGTAGGAACACACTGGCAGGAATCACAGAAAGGGAGCTGTGTGGAACTTCAGTGTGTTTTCTAGAAGACTAGCAGAATAGGCACCTCTCATTGTTGTAATTAAGTCGATTAGAAGCTCCAAGAACTTGGGATTGAAGACAAATATCCTTGTCTCAAGTTTGTCTAAGTTCTTAAAAAGAAACTGGATGAAGATCTGAATCCAACTTTTCCACTGTTTCTAATACTACATACATCAGGATGACGTCTGAGGCACTCTCCCACAGAAACAACACAAGCAGTGGTTATTTCATAATCCAGGACTTCTCCTGAACAGTGAGTAAAAGCCAACTTGTTGTCTAGCAAACTTGAGCCTGCCACTTTAGTTTTTGTTTTTCAGTTGGAAAAATAAAGATGGTATCTTCTTGCTCATATGATGTCAGCTGTGCAGAACAGTAGGAACTTTTCTTGATAACCTAAGATGCAAAGTACCCTGGGGAAACAGCCATCTTATAAAAACTTTGATAAATCCTTTAAGAATAACAGCACTTTCTGGCCCAATTCAATAAGAAACATTTGTATTTAAGAGGTCAAGAAGGCATATCGCAAAAGCAGAGATATTTACATTGGCACACAAACCGCTAATCAATGAGTTTCTTAAACTAAAGCCAATTCCTATGACTTCCTGCATACAGAGTGTGATTTAGCACTGTTCTGCTCAGATAGCTCTACATTCTTTCCAAGTTGATTCGCAGTTCTTGAGAGCTGAACCCCATTACTTGTGAAACAAAATGCTGATTACACTGGCTGTTGGACAGCATACAGAAGAAGTGACTCTCTGTCACTGCCAAGAAGTATTTACCAAAAATGTGAGTCATTTCAATCCTAGATGTCTCTTCAGACCTGCTGTCTCCTTATGGAATGTCATAAATATTTAGGGAGGTCTTTGTTGAAAAAGCCTCCAAGATCATGTATGTACAAAGACCTGCCTTGTACATTAAGGCTGCATTTCTAAACTCTTACTAGTTTAGAAGGGCTGAGGATCCTCATAAAGCTGGGAACTCCCCCTTCCTAGACCACTCTAAGTCTAGGAGCCTCAAAGTAGCCAAAAATCGTCTTGATACAAAAATAGATTAGAAGAAGGCCTAGTCCTGAAGGCTTGCCCACTCCAAACAATACTTGCCTTCATAAAACTAGGAAAAAATCTTGTAAAACACTGAAAAATTAAGTGATCAGAAACTTGCACATATTTAAAAGAAAAAAAAAAAAACCCAAACTTATTCAACTTCATGCTTGCATAAGAGAAATATTTCCCTCTGCAGCTCCTCATGGAGGGAACCAGAGAGTTCTCTTAGCATTCACAGTGACTCTTGGCTCACTGTAAAGTCATCTGAGTTGTTTTGGACATCTGTTCAGATGAACAGATTGGAAAATCAATTGACAAATTAAATGATAATTCACAGTTTAAATAACAAATGCAGGAGGTTACACCAGAAACAGTTCTGACCACAGCACAGCTTCATAAGGGGTAGGAGGAGGGAAAAACCAGAAGGACAGTAAATAAATGAATTCTTTCTTCCCCTCTTTTTTTTTTTTTAGAAGCACACAAAAACATACTGTAGCCAAAACCCAAACCAGACTGAACTAAGCATATCATTGCAATTCTTGCCTAAAATAAGCTGAATCCCACAGGACTGAATTTTTGTGCCTATTGATAGTTTGGTGTTTTTAAGTTACTTTTTGGAAGGAAAAAGAATCATCCATCTGTGCAAAAATGTCCTGCAGACATAGCAACAACTCTGTGTATGGAACAGTTATTATTAGAACAGAGCAATGACTATTTAAAAAATGTATGTTTTCTGGACTTTTTTTTAAATTACACTAAAAGGAAAGTGGAAAGTTGCAGGATGACAAATATAGATAAATCCTAGGGAAAAGAAAAAAAGAGACTAAGATGAAGAATAGATGTGAAGAGGTTACAGCAGTGGTGGAATATCACTGTTACTCCAAGGTCCACAGTAGCAGCTTAATACAAAATTAATTCAATTACTCCTTTTGTTTCAAAACAAAAAAGGGAAACAACTTACCTTACTCCCCTGATAGAAGCAGCACAGAAGTTCCACTCGTGGATACCTTTCTGTAACACGCAGTAAAAAACAAATAAGTAAACAAAACATTCCTTCTTATGGATGAAGAGCCAGTAGGCATATCTTCCAGAATGAAGCTCATGAGATGGAATGGGAAACACTCAAATTACAACAGTCTATTTACTACCTGTTAACAGCTATTTTTCAAGGTATTTTTTTTTTACCTGAAACCAAAGCAACAGAAGTTCTAGATAGAAGTTTTGGGTTATTTCTTCACTGTTCATGTTGCAAACACAATTTACTATTTTAGAAAATATTCAAAAGAGCAGATCAGAAGAGATGCCATTATAGTCTCATTTGGATACTGAACTTGGAATCACATGTGATACTCTGGAAAGGAGGAAGAAAAATATTCCATCTCTGAGAATAACAAGAGCTTGCTCTGCACACTCAATCCTCTAGTGTGTGGGAAGGCCAGGCAGAGAAAGCTACAAGTAAAAAGTCTAATGCAGGAGAGCAAAGAGGGAAATTCTTAAAAGGTAGGAGGAATTGCTCAGGGAGGGAGCAAATGTGAAGGCAATGTGTCCAAGGAAACAGAAAAGAGATAATTTCACTAGAAATCCAGAAAAGAGCAATAAGAATGTACCAAAACCCCTAAGAGCTGCTGGAGCACAAATACAGCTGGAAGAAAGAAGCCATCCTATGAAAACACAAAGGGCCAGGGCCAGGCCTCACTTATTTTCAGATCTCTTAAATTTACAGCTGTGATGTTCAGCAGAACTGAGTTCTCTGTAGACAGTTATGTTGCTCTATGTTAATGTTCTAATAAAACTTTACTGTAGCAAACAGAAGCCTTTTGTGTCTTCTAAAGAAAACATTCTCCTTTCAGGAAAATGTGTAACTGCACCACCTCACAGCCCTGGCAGCATTGGGATCCCATCACAATGAGCCACATATTTGAAGAACCTTTGCTTTCTGCAGCTGAATTTCCTTTGGAATTTTTGTGATCTGAGCAAGGGCACAGTGTCAAACAGAAACATAATCAAATGTATTCCAAAAGAAGACTCGAAAATGTGTAGCTTATAAAATGAATAGTGAAATATACCGAAGTCAGAACAGATACACTGCTGAAATAGTTGCACAGTGTGCAAGACATGACAGTGGAAATTACTCTTCCAGCTATAGCAGCTTTCTATAAGGATTCATACATCAATTTTTTCTTCCTCTGCAATTCTTCCCTTCCTGCTCAAATCACATTAAAGGTAATGATGCTAATATGAAATGTCTAACACAATGTACCAAAAATATGAGCAAATATCTTTCTTGATGCACAAGTTTCACAGCTATTATAAGTGTAAAATATAAAACAGTAACTTCAATAGCTCTTCAATGTTAAATGGGGTAAGGGTTTCTTCTGTGGGTTAAAGGTAAAGGAAAGTAGCTCGATATCAAGAAAAGCTGGAATTGCATCTTGGAGTGGAAGTACTAACTGATGCTAGTTGTGGCGTGTTTGTGAAACTACTATTTGAGTTGCCTTGTTCTCTTGCATGAAGGAAGATTAACTGGATCCCTATGCAAATCAGGAGGGGTTTCTGCATAGTTTTTTACTACTCCCTTCATACACAAAATCTGCTAGTTTCCAATTTTCCATGCTTAGAAACTCTCTTCAGAGCTTAGCTACTGTTGCTCGTCCAATTCCCACTATTGGGAATAATCTAAAATCTAAATAAGTTAAAATGTACATCCTGAGAGGCAGAAAAGTTCAAGAAACATTACAAGAAGCATGAGTATTAGTTTTTTACCTGTCATCTACATGCAACTAATATCTTACATCTTAATTACCACACAAAGTTCTCAAGCAACGAAATAATACAAAAGTTATGTCCCTTCATGATCTTGCCAAGTTTTGAATACGTTGGAGTAAATATTTCAGGCATGCTATCCAAATTCAGCATCTGTTCTTTGGTTAGGCAAAAAAATCATCAACTACCCAAAACAAAACTCAGACTGGATTCAGAAGCCAAAGCAAAACAGAGACAGGCTGTTCTATTTCAAACTTACAAACAGTACTGCTGCATTCCTCTAACCCCATGTGGGAAGGGCTGCTAAAATTAGGGAACTGCAAAGCAAAGGTAATGTGCATTCTACAAAATAAAATGATGTCTGATTTTTCTAGGCATTTGTTTATCTTAAACTCAGTAACTTTAAAGACATAAATGTTAAAATATGTTGCTAAAAATGAATAGAAAAGGAAGAGGCTTCATTATTTATTGGTATTGACTGTCATTTGTCTATTTAAAACAAAAGTGCCAGCTGCAGGCTCCACTGATTTTAAGCTTGGATTTGAAATGGAAATTCAGCCTCTTTGTGCATGAAAGGAAGTTCATACACTCACAGATCTTATTCTTGGAGCACTGATTGAGTTCTGGAAAAAAAGTAGAACCATTTATGTGCCAAAATGAACTGAAATTGGAAGCATGAATGGCTGAAGCTCTGACAGACCTATGGTTGGTAGACTGAACTTGGATAGATGAAGTTTTCAAACCCAGCCGTCTAACACGCCCTTGCAGTAGAGATAGGTGGTCTTTGCTTGGTAAGCAGCCCCTAAAATGCTTGTTTTCAGGCTACTAAGGATCAAAGCATGAGTCTTCCGCTGTGCAGTAGACTGACAGATAATACATCCTTTTCCTTCACAAGATCTCTTAGCAAAGACAAATATTCTACTGGTTATATTCAGCTGAAAAGGAAGCTGGTGCCTCCAAATTCTTCTAGTCCTTTTCTGCCTGTAAGGTTTTTGATGGATTCTAAGGAGCGTGACAAATTGCAACAGGCTGTAGTTGTACAGCTGAAGGGGTAACTACCAAATTGCCCATTGCATTCTTTTGATGGGTATGATGGCTCACAGGGCAAGGATGTGCGCACAGAGCTTCAATCAGATTCCTGGCTACTCAATAAGTTCACCACAGTAAGGATTCTGTCCAGAGTAAAAGTACTAGGGAGTGCACTTAATGACCAATGCCAATTATTAACACTAGGACAGAAAAATAGGAAAACACTCTTCTGCAGAAAATACAAAGACGCGCCTCACATCAGGACGGAGGAAGGGAAAACGGAAAGAAATGTATAACATGCTATAAAGAAACACCTATCTTCTGAACAGCAAACAGATATAGACCAATACACCCAAATCCTTCTCCCAGCCAGAGGATAACTGGGCAGTCAAGCAACACAGCTATGAAAAATGCCATTGCTGAATGTACCAAGCAAAATATCCCAGGCAGCTAAATGATAAATGACTGCAGCATGGAATACACCTTTTTGGAATATGAATGCACATGCTCAAGCAAGGTTAACTCAAACTGGAACATGGGAAGTCATGGCAATGAGGTGCCATGTGTGGCCAGTACACCAACACTACTTGTTTTGCCTAAAAAGAAACCTACACAAAACCCCCACACAAAGAGATATTAGAATTCTCCTTTAAAAAACTGTAAGGTAAACATCAGAGAGAGAAAAAGGAACTGCTTAATAAAAACACTTCATTAGCAAAAGAACAAATGTGTATGAAATGACAACAAAATTAAAATTGAAAACTAGAAGACTTTAAAGTATCTCTTTTCTACTTCACCTGCAATATTTCACTATTGGCTCTTCTAGAGTTGCAGTGGAATTCTCAAACCACTTTTCAGCATGATTGGTCAACAGTGAAACCTATACTAATATTTAGACAGAGCTTGATCACTTAATGTGAAACATTATATGGGGAGAGTATCTGCAACAGAGATGAATAGGACTCAACAGTCCAGAAAATTCCTTCTAGTCCTATGTTCCTTCTTACACTACAGTTAAGCCACTTAACAGAATGGAAAGCATTGTTTGGAGGTGAACTAAATATATACAAAAAAGAGTCCACAAAAGCAAACCAAAAAAAAGCATGTGCAAGTAGTCTCTAAAGAGACTAAATTTTGAGCACAGAAATACTTTCAGAACAGGTATTTTAGAATAGTAAGATTAAGTCTGTATTATTGACAAATAATTATTTACTGAATGGCAAATTTTTATTTTGCCCTAGAATTGCATGAATTTATTTTTTAAATTACTCTCAGAGGCTGAGCCTACTTCAAAAAAATCAGTCAAAATAAACCACAAATAAATAGAAATTTATTGGTCTAGGCAAACATTTCAGTTTGTTCTCTAAATATGCTATTTCAGCTGCCATTTACATTTTCTCATGAACTCACAATAAATATTCTAAACAGCACAGCCTCACTGTATTTTGCATTCAAAAATGTTTCTCCTTTCACTCACTACTAGCAGGGAAGCTGAAGATTAGACTTGGTGATCTTAAAGAGCTTTCAAAACTAAGAAATTCTATGATTACCTGAAAAACAGGTCTTCATTGTCCTATCTTGCAGGCAAACGAAATGCTGCCATGGAAGAATGAACAGTGCTAATTCTTACAAATTGCAGCATCCCCCAATGTTTTGCCTCCAGCTGACTCAGTCTCCCTTCACTCTTCATATATCCCCCCATGTTCCTGTGCTGACATCCTTCTCCAAGGTTCCATGACATCCTCCCTGTCTTCCCTCTTACCAACATTTTATTTCCTAAGCATCCCAGAATAACCATTCTAGGTTTTCCTCTCCCCTTCCATCTCCAGATTTTCTAAGCTCCTTTCCAAATATGTCTGGCTATCTCACACCTTGACATACAGACTTCCCAGAATTTTCAATTTCTAGAGCACCCATCTATCCTTCTGGCAAATACTTCTTTGGCATTTGATTGACTCTGCTCCCATTTTAACATACCAGTCTCTATTACTTTCATATTAAAGGAGTATTTATCACAGCTGACACATAAAAATTCAAGTACAGAAGAAGATAATTCTGCTAGAATAAGAAATTTTATGCTACATTATTGGTATGATGACAGTAAATTGTAAATTACTCATGAAATCTTAAGCAACAGACTTGTTGTATACAACAGCTGTATACAACAGCTTAAAACAACCTGGAGGAAGATGCAAGTTATTTTTAAAAATTATGGGAAACAAAAGATCCATTGAAAATCAGGACAATCCTAAGCACAGCAACATATCTCAGCATCTTCCTGTGTATTACTAAAACAATTTTCTGCTTTCCAGAATCATAATTAGATGCAAGCGGTCACACGCTACATGCCTTCTGTACCATGCCTACTATAAAATTGTGAAAAAAGTTACAACTACAGACATACCTTGTCATCAGGCAGCACATGCCAGATGGATACCGTCTTCTCCTCAGCTTCACTGTTGATGGAGAGATATGAGGGCTGATAGATTTTTGTTGGTTCTAATATTAAAACCTTGTAGAAAAAGATAATTTTTAATAGTTAGTGCAAAACCTGGAGAACTTCAAAAGATATTGAAATCTGTTAGAACTATTTCTTTAACCATACCATAGCAGGAAAAACAGAGGAAACAATGGAAAGAAAAATTTTAGGTCCTGGGCTAATTTAGTGTGGCTGACAGTAATTTAAGATTAAAAAAAAGCCAACTTTAGTTTTTTATATAAGACTACTATGTGTCAATTGGTACCATGTATCAATTTTATTTTTTTATTTTTTTTTAACTATCAGCTTTTGAAATCTTTCTGCCACAATTCAGGTCTCCTACAACACAACTCTAGAATGTCTATCTCCCATGTGGAGAAGACTCATGATATACCTTTATCATCTTTTGGTAAAAGCATATCTCAGTAAAGCAGAGACACAGATTATCCTAGAGCTAAACTGAACTGCTTTTGCTTTAGACCACCATGAACTGTAGCCACTAGATCAAAGCATTTTCTCAAAAGGAACAAGTACCACTGCAAGAGTCTGACAGCTAAAGAATATAGAAAATGTTGTGCAATAAGTGAAACAAAAACTAGAAGCATCATTTAAAAGGGATGGAATGCAATAATGATAGACTAGGGCAAGTAGGTCTACATCTATTTTAAAAAAAATATATAAACACCCAAGCAGAAAGTAATTTCTCACTCTAAAGGCCAAAGAAAGGGTGATGACACTGATGCTACCAGATAAAAGAGTAACTAACAGCTAAGCTGGTGCCCATGGATATTGGCGTTCTTGAGGTCAAGCTCTCAGAACAATTCACAGTAAGGAAATATGAAAAAAACTTCTTTTAGAATAAATTAAGTACAATCTGGGAGAAGGGAGGGAAAAGGAAGTTTCAACTTTTCATTTTGTTGACTTGTTGAACTGTGTGATTTTCATTCTGAACTGGCACAAATAGAATTTTTGTATTATGAGAAATCACATATGTCTGCCTGCAACACCAGTGTAGCTGAGTCACAGAATAAGAGAATAGTCTGAGTTGGAAGGGACTCAGAAGCCTCATTGAATCCATACAGGGACTGAAGCCACGACCTTGGCGTTATCAGCACCATGCTCCAACTTCTGTACATCATCAAACCATGTGAACACTGGGTTTATCTTCTGGCTCATGCTATTGCAGTGATCAGCTTTGGTTTGCCTCTTAATATACTAAAAATTCAAACCATTTTACTTGGGCAGTCTTATAAGTCAGAGCCTGCTTCACGTATCTAATTGAACTATTTCATCATCGAAAAGCTAAAAGGATGTCTCGTACAAAACCCAGAAGATTCAAAATATCTTTTGTTTCCCTGCAAAACTTTCTAGCTGTTCTCAGAAACTCAGGCTCCTTAGACAGTCTCATGTTATTTTTACTTCACAGCCTCAAAGTCTTGCTGTTTAGCAGTGAAGTCTTCCTTATGGTTTATTATCACATCTACACATGGGAGGTAAAAGAACCGTACAAAACAAACTATACGCACTTTAACTATCTGGGAGGCAATGGCAATCGCGGTTTAAAGCAAAAAGTTTGTTTTGCCGATGGTTAGCTAAAAGAAACACCCAAGATATTATTTCCTGGACATATATAGTTCATATGTACAGAAAGCATAGACCTTTTTACAGTATACTTTAAGGATACGGTACAGCACTGGGACATCTAATAAAAATTCTCAGGCAAAATTTTCTTGTAAGAAATCAGAAATAAACATATATATACACACTTAGAGCACAATGTTGTTGAAAAATCCATTTTCTAGCAGCTAGAACAATAGATTTCTGACTGTTTGGGCTGATTTTTAACCTCTGTGAGGGCACAGTCTTAATTGGCAGTAGAGTATGCAAAGCCGGCTGGGCTAGAAAAAGACTGAAATTAATTAAATATCTTTTCTTCAAAACATAGTATAGTTAATATATTATCACCTGGAGTACACTGCAAATATTTGCTTTAGAAGTATACTCATTGGTATAGAAAGTATACCCATTGGATAGAAAAATTCTATCTTGACTTTTTTCCTCATTACTTTCATATGGAACACACTGTGCAGTCCTGTTTTACCCCTGTGCATTCAACTAAAATCAATCTAATATGCAGGCCAAATACACTTCTCCTGGACAAGCAGTTTATTGTCTGGCCACCTAAAAAGAAACAGTGTTTTTTGCTCATTTACTTTACATCACAATTTGTTTAAAAAAAAACCCAAGCTCCAAAAAAACTACCAAAAAAAGTCCCCAAGACCCAACAAAACAACCACTTACTGGAAATCGAACTACAGTCACATCTGTCTTTGTGGCTTCAACAAGGAAGTCCATCCAGAAATCCACCAGTTCCTGTTTGGCCATATGTTGCTCTGGAGTCAGTTTCTTAAAATGTTGGTATATCAAAATAGTCTCTACAATAGACTTCAGGTACCTGTGATCATCCAAACATACACAGATAGTAAATTTAATGCAGCTTGTAAGTAATAATGTATTTACTTTTAATCACAAATGAAGTATTCACCATTGCAACAGCAAGGTTGCCAGTAGCATTTTTCTTCTGTCAGACTGCATTTCAAAATAAAAATTCCCGATTAGAATTGGAAACATAGCTGCTATATTAGGCAACTGAAATAGAAATGAGTTCTGGAACACTCTTTTCTTCACATATTCCTGATACCATATACTGTCTTTTATCCTAAACCATGAAAACTTCACAAAATAGCTAAATCCTCAACCTAAGGACCAAACTGAGTCTAAGTCCAATCTGTTTCAGTAGCAACCTATCTTAAATAAAAACTCAGGTGAAAAGTCCGCTAGTTTAACTTTGTACACTGTTCTATCTTCTATATTGAAGGCAATTATTCAACACAGATTTCTAAAACATAATGCTTCTAGAACTGATTATCTTACAAAGGTGACAACAGATAGGCTTTGGTGTTGCAAGGGAAGGACAAGAGCAGTGCTGAATGTTTCCCCTAAATGCAGCTCATCCCTGTCTCTGCTGTTCTACTTTCTGGGGCTGACTTATGGGGCTCCTTCATATCATTGTTTTCTCTTGGCATTTTCAAAAAAAGGGGGGAAAAAAAGGTTGTAGACATAATCTCATGCAATTTTCATGAATACTACAGCAATAAGATGTACATGCTAAAAGAAGATTTATTACTGTTATCACTTAATCACAATTAGGCTATTCATGGAAACTTTTGTTCCAGGCATATGACAAGAAGATAGAATGTAAACTCAGAGGGTCTTTAGTGAACATTTCCATAGCTGTGCAGTTTCCAATAATCCTTCTTAGGCCATCAGGATAGCTGGTTTAAAGCACTGTGTCTACTCCCACTTGCACCGAGTGGGCCCTGCTATAAAGCAGCAACAGACTGGGAAGGAATTGCTCACAGGAGAAATTCTTCCTGAAGCACAAATGAGTGAGCTTTATTTTCAGAGTTTAATCCACAGACTTAAAACCCCAAAGGCACTGGGGCACATAAAATTCTGACAACCAGGAATTCATAAACTCCAGAAAATGCTACCAGGAGACTTCCAGAGAGTGCTATCCAGCTTCTTAGTAAAATATACACATAGTAAAAATGACAAATCTTGCAAATAAATACACTGTAAATAGCATTTATGAAATATTCTGTCAGAAGATTGAGTTCTTAATTTTGACAGTTTCTATGTTATGTCAATACGGAAGATTAACATTTCCATATTTTAGCGTCCCTCTGGTCACTTTTCTGGAGACATTTCTAGCCTTTAAAAAAGCTAAGAATACATAGGCTGTGACATTCACTCTTTCAATTGGCAACGACAACTTTTTAGTCAGAAAGAGTCTTGGTTCTCCCCAGCTGCAACAATCCCAGCCCTTAATGAGGAGGTGACTGGTCCTTAACTACTGTCTATATCCAAAGCAGGTGCTGGGAACCTGCTGTCAGAGCACACATCTCTTGGCCGTTGCACAACAGATCTTGATACTACAGGGCTGCCCTTAACCTTGGATTTATAGCCTTTCTGTTAATTGGACTTTGATCTGCAGTCTTCTCAATCATTACAAGATGCAGCTTGCACAAGACAGCTTATTTGTATTCAATTCCTAAAACAACTGGTATGTACTATATCCTACAATATTTAAAGGTATGGTCAGGCCTCTCTATGCATTCCCCAAACCTTCAGGCAGTTATGACTAAACTCCCAAGCCACTACCACGTCTCTTCAGCAATGTAGCTGCTGAAGTATGGTGCCTACTTCCACTTTGCCCTCAGAGGAGCCTGAAGTCAACGGTGAATCTGCCCTTCTCACACATAAAATTAAAGACCCATATCACATCTATCCCTGAATGAGGCAAAAAGGGGAAGAGAGTCAAATCCCTGGATAAAAGTAAGGTGAAACAATATACACACAGCAAATTCTGTTAAAAAACCCAAAACATATATTGTCAGCTAAATACAGTGCCTAATGTGAAAGCTGAAGGAGTCCAAAATTTTAGAACATAGCAATGTATATGGCCTTGTTTATCAGCTTACCATGCTGGTGCCTTTAGTTTAAACAGCTTTTCTGAAGCCTGGATCACTCTTATATGATCATTAGCCAACATACTCGCCCCCAGGAAAGATCCCACTTCCCAATAGCTTTGCAGTTTCTCCAAGCTCCCCTTTTTACCAAGCAGACTGCTGATCTTTACTCCTGTAGCAAAGAGAATAACAAGTCACAAGAATTTGTATTAAGGCAATTTTAAAATAACCATTTCCCTTATTCGAAATCTATTAATTGCTTAAATTATTATACCCTCTCAATTTTGACAAAATAAGGTGGAAATCATACTTACCAGTTAGTGTTATATGCCTTCTGAACAGTCTAAGAGGTAGAAGATTATTTTTCCCCACCCCTTCTTCCTACAGGCTTCGCAAGAAAGGAACTTTGAGACAACACTGTCAGGGCAAGGCCACAGTCAGATTACCTATGTTCTTGCATGGACCTCATCTGTAAAGGTAAATTGGGGCCTTAGGCTACACAACATAGATGCAAAAACTTAACAGATGCTGAAAAAAGCACCTATTATGTTTTTATCTGCTTTCATTTTTTGACTTATAAGCCCCAAGCCCCAAACTTACCTTTAAAGACAAGGTCCCATGCAGAAGGAACAGATGATCCACTGGGGTTCTTCCAGCAGTGATGTTCCTTTAACTGCCGCAAGTCCTACCCCAATGAAAGACATCTATTAATATTCAAAAGACCCTCAGCAACTGACGACTATGGAGAACCTAGGAGGGACTGCTGGGACTATCTCAAGCCTACCCCTAGCCCATATGGCCCTCCACTGAGCAAGGCTCTAAAAGCCACACCCTTAGCAAAGCCCAGCCAGCCCCTCCCACCAGGAAAAGGCACTGGCATTCCAAGATGTTTTGAGACATGCACCATCCAGTCTCTGACGGCACCCTGCAGCGACGCCCTTGCAATGCCTTTTCCAGTGCCAGTGTCCCTAGAGCTGTAGGCTTCACAGTTCTCTGAAGCCTAAGCCTAGCCCACAGGGCAGCTTGTGGCTGGGACCAAGTTGCCCACCCCTATGGTGGGTCAGGATCACAAATGTGTAGGAGCAGCAATGCTGGAGCCTTCCACGTTTGTCTTGGCAGGCCTTTTCCAGGGCCAGTGTTCCTGGGGCTTGAGGCCCTTTGTATCTCTCAACCCTAACCCTAGCCCTCATTAATTACTGAAACAGAGCACCTGGCTCAGCCAGCACAGAACGATGTAGGAGCAGCAATGCTGGAACGCTGCCGGGATGGCTGTGGCCTNACAGGGCAGCTTGTGGCTGGGACCAAGTTGCCCACCCCTATGGTGGGTCAGGATCACAAATGTGTAGGAGCAGCAATGCTGGAGCCTTCCACGTTTGTCTTGGCAGGCCTTTTCCAGGGCCAGTGTTCCTGGGGCTTGAGGCCCTTTGTATCTCTCAACCCTAACCCTAGCCCTCATTAATTACTGAAACAGAGCACCTGGCTCAGCCAGCACAGAACGATGTAGGAGCAGCAATGCTGGAACGCTGCCGGGATGGCTGTGGCCTGCCTTTTCCAGGGCCAGTGTTCCTGGGTCTCAAAGCTCTTTAGATCTCTCCACCCTAACCTGAGCTGCTACCAGCAACTTGGCACTGGGCCAAAAGGAGCTCATCACTATAGGTGGCACAGGTGACCAAGTGTGCACTTGGCTCTGGTGGCACCTCTTAAGCCCTGGATCCTCAGAACCAGGGATTTAACTCAAGCTTTTATTCCTCTCTCTTAGCACAAAGGAGAATTGCCCACCAGACAGACTCAAGAGATGAAAATCACGCTGAAGTTTACCAGCAAAAATATCAAAATCAAACGATCAATCATCAATGGTCTTTGGCAAAGAACGAAATACAACACTTCATTCAACATGAAACCACTTCTCATAGCGCTATGTAGTGTTACTTTAGCATTTACCTAGCAGAAACTTAACCCAACTGAGGAAAATCCTTTCAGTTCACAAAGTGCTATGTTACCCAAGAGTTCTGGGAAAAGAGAATCAGGGGAAAAAAGACAGGCAGAGAGGAAGACAGGAGGAGAGAAGAGATCTAGAAAAACACACACTTAGCTACCATCTCCTGGGAGGCCAGCAGGGCCAGGACAGGAACTCCGCGCAGAGTTCCACGCTGTGACCACGTGCTGACCTCATGCTCTGTCCTTTAAGCCCTACGGCCTTGGTGGCTTTGCCAGTCAGAGCCAAGGAGAGCACCGCCATCCCAAGAGTCCATGAAGGACAGGTCAGCAGGGCCTTGGGGTGGCTCTGGGGGGCACAGCAGAGCACTAAAGGCCTCACCCTTAGCAAAGCCCAGCCAGCCCCTCCCACCAGGAAAAGGCACTGGCATTCCAAGATGTTTTGAGACATGCACCATCCAGTCTCTGACAGCACCCTGCAGTGATGCCCTTGAAAAGCCTTTTCCAGCACCAGTGTCCCCGGAGCTGTAGGTTCCAGACCTCTCTGAAGCCTAAGTCTAGCCCACAGGGCAGCTTGTGGCTGGGGCCGAGGCGCCCATCCCCATGGCGGGTCCAAATCGCAAAGGTGTAGGAGCAGCAATTTTGGGCCCATGCCACGTTTGTCTTGGCAGGCCTTTTCCAGGGCCAGTGTTCCTGGGGATGGAGGCCCTTTAGATCTCTCAAGTCTAACCCTATGCATAACCTTAACCCTGGCCCTTAACCTGAACCCAGTATTATGGGTTTTCCAGCTCAGAAAGATGTAGGAGCAGCAATGTTGGGGCCCTGTCAGGATGGCCTTGGCAAGCCTTTGCCAGTGCCAGTGTGCCTGGGGTTCTAGGCTCGACAGTTCTCTGAAGCCTAAGCCTATCCATAGAGCCTCAGGGTTTATTTTGATTTTCTGTGGTTGCTGTGAACCCAGGCTCCTCTGTGGCCTTCAGGACGAGTTTTATTTTGTATAAGCTTCTAAGTATTGCTAACATGAGACATGCTACAACATCCTTTGCAAAAAATACATTTTGAATCCAACACAACAAGCCTCTTCACTACCCTAATCTTTTATTCACTTTTCCTACACTTCTGCACTATGACAGTTTCCCTCCCACCTCATCTTCCATTGTTGTTGATATTCAGTCTGAGTATTCACTAGAAATTTTAGTGCAGCTGTTGCTCTTATTTTTTTCCTTAACCTTCCTTGACTAGTTAGCAGACTAAACTTCACAGTGGAAGCAGGAATAAATATTCTCAAAATGGGTGTCATTACAGAAGCTACATTTCAGGCTACAAAGTTTATCTTGTTTTATCTCATCGTTCACATTTTTATGACATCAACATCAGGTAATAAAGGCTTTTAAAATGTGAAATTGTATCCAGGTGGCCTACAGCTTATTTCACATCTGTAATTCGCACTTTGTGCTTTCTTGCTAACAAGAAATTGTCATGTTTGCATAACATACAGAAAAAAATAGAACTTTAATCATAAAAAACAATATTTTCTTGCCTCTTGGGAAATAGGTTTATGCTATTCTTGACAAGAAAAACAGTGCCATAGATACAAAAAATATCTAATATTACAAAATATCTCTGATCTCCCTGAGACATGTCACAATGTCCATCACCACCATCAAATCCACAAGGTACTGTGGTGACCATCTCTACAAGGCTTTAAGCCAGGGTGCTACACAGATTCACACTGTCAAAGAGACTACTTGAAGATCTACACCTGCACTAGTCAGTGGAGGATGGGAGGGGGAATTTGTGTTCAAAGTGTTCAACTTTAGCTGGGTTCTAGAGAACAAAACCTGAATGCTATCCACAAAATACAGTAAATGGAAAAAATTAATCTCCTCCAGGACTTTGGAGTAACACTCCTCAGCAGTATCTTCAAAGGTCAAAAGGCTCTACTAGAATGTGTAAAACATTTACATGCATGTGATAGCAACAAAGAAGAAAAAAACAGACACCTACTAACTTCCACAGGTTTTTAATGTGACCTCATCACAAGGGAAGTAAGAAACTAGTATCACAGGGATATGTGGATCATTTCAGTTGGATATGCCTTTGCTGGGAGGATGGGGAAAGGGAGGAATTTAGCTGTGCATAGGGCCTTTGCTAAGCACTGGCTCACAACACACACTTGCAGTGGCCGTTGACCAGCTATCACAAGTTATTTTTCCACATTGAGCAGCAGCAGCACCAGTCTCTGGTTCACAGACGGACATGCTCTGCCATGCTTTCACTGCACCTGCAGGTACATACCATCACAATCCTTCCATGCTCCAGATGTGGGAACAGAGCTAAAGAGAGGTACAAACAGAGTGTGTGGGTTTGATGAAAAGTACAACTCACATGGGGTTTGATGAAAAATACAACTCATTACTGGTGTGGCAGGGACGGGTGCCTGTTAGGAGGGTAGGACTGGTGACAGAAACCAATTTGAGTCCCAGCACAGTAAAGGAGACTCACAGGTAGATAGTGGGAGAAAGGATGGATGTGTAGCAGTAATGACACCTGAGGACACCAAATCTGATAATCATTAATGTTATGTAACCTGGATAAAACGGAAGTTTTACCCAAGTATTCTGTGAAATAGATCCTATTACTTTAGAGAAAACATCACCCTCTCATCAAGTTCTTCTGAGAAAGATGAGGTACTTGGTGCTAAAACTCACTCTAGTTTGCTGACCATCCTCTGCAAAGCTCATCTACAAAGTTACTCATCCATGAAAGGCAAGTTACTTTTCCCTGAAATGCAGCTGCTGTGTGATGATATTAGCAACAGGTTCAAAAGACTGTAACTACAATTTAAAGAACTTGGGGGAGGTTGTTTTGGAAACTTACAAAGTGAACTTTCATGAATTTAATTCTGAATTTATGGTCTCCTTATATAATTTCTCTTTACTTAGTTTATTTTTATTTCATCATCTTTAAAAGATTTTTGAGAGTATAAGAAGATCCAGACAAAGTCAAGACATTCTTCCCTTCCATGATAAACTTGGCATTCACAAGGGGAGGGGAAAAAAGCAGCATCTGAATTCCAATATATTTTATAAAAGATATTTTAACTTTAAAACAAATGATCTAAAATAGAGGAACAATTAATGCCAGAAAAACCATTGTTTTTATAACACCAAGAATATACCCACAGCTTGTGACGAAAATAAGATACAGTAAGTAGATATTACCAGTTAAATATTACTATGAAGGCTTTATAAATAAACTGCTTTCCTTGCTCAAATATTGACAGAACAATTCACATTACAGGATCATTTGTGTGTCAAAGTTGCACAGCCTGCAGAGATCATTACTGTCAATGCACAACACTGCATTTCTGTTCTGGTCTCAAAGTTTTTTGTACAGTTAAGAAAGCAACACTACCCAGAAAATAGAAGGAGGGTTTTCTTTAATGTTGCATTTGCTCATTTAGTTGTGAAATATTATCTGACAAGTATAGGTAGGAACTTTTAGAAGGCAAATTTTCTGATCTGATGCAGATTGGTAAGAATTCTGTTGGATTTATT
Organism: Pardalotus punctatus; assembly: GCA_013400915.1. Lineage (NCBI taxonomy): Eukaryota > Metazoa > Chordata > Aves > Passeriformes > Pardalotidae > Pardalotus > Pardalotus punctatus. The sequence continues at coordinate 215,478 of VZTX01003203.1, read as the reverse complement.
CTTGTTTTTCCTGGAGTGATTACAATATTGTCAATGTAATCAGATATGCATTTTCTAATTACAGTCTCATGCACCCTCTGAAGAACTGTTAGTGACTACATCCTTCCTTAACCTTTCCCAGCCTAGCAATATAATTTCCATAGAACCTGGACTGAACTTGACCAGTTGTTCTTGCTTCTCTCCTGATCTCCCACCAGAAAGCAGAACTTCTCTAATTTCTATGTACTACAGATAATGCTGTGGGGGGACACCAAACTGAAAGCCTGGCAAATCTAACTACTGCTAAAAAATGATCTTGTACATACAGAGCTAAACAAGAGGTGACATCAAAAGAATAGTACACACGTAAGGCATATTTAGCACCAGAAAAAAGTCAAAACATTTTCCCACACAACCTCTGTTATTTTGCCTTTGATTCTGTTTAAAACATGAGCTTTAACCCTAGACAAAGGAAATACTAAATTGTTCTCAGAATCTAGCACAACTCAAGCCATCTGAAAAACCTTGTACAAAGATCACTTTAAGGTCTTGCACCTGGGAAATCATAATCCAGGAGTGCAGCACAGGCTGGGATCTACTCCTCTGGGGAGCAGCTCTGTGGATCTGGTGGTCCTGAAAAACAAGCAGCTGAATATGAGTGAGCAGTGTGCTTCTTCAGCAAAGAAACCCATCCAGATGTTGGGATGTATCAACACCAGCAGAGATAAAGAAGCCATTACCCCACTCTGTTCAGTTCTTGCCAGTGCACTCCTGGAATACTGTGTTCAGTTTTGGTTCCCACTATCCTCAAAAGATATGGACAGGCTGGAGAATGTCCAGAGAATGGCCACAAAGATGAACAAAGGACTGGAATTCTGCCATATAAGGAAGAGCTGGGTTTGTTCAGCCTTGAGGGGTAGGCTTAGGGGAGGCATTATCACCATCCAGTGCATAAAGGGTGGCTACAAAGAAGAAGAAGATGGAGACCCTCTTTTGACAAGGAGTCACATGGAAAAGACAAAGGGTAATGGTACAAGTTACTACTGGGGACTTTCCAACTGGGTACAAAGTGAAAATTTTCAAAACTTGAAGAATCAACCCTTGGAATCATCTCCCAGGGAAGCAGTGGATTTGCTGACATTGGACACATTCAAGGTTCAGCTGGACAGGGTGCTGGGCTATCCTGTCTAGACTGTGCTTTTGAAAAGAAAGCTTGTAGCAGATGATCCTTGAGGTACATTCCAAGCTGGTATTCCATGATTCTATGAATAGTGACCACAGCCTTATCAACAAGAAATAAATGACCAATGACACACATACAGCCTATACTACATATGTATTTGAAAACATGTTTCAAAATAGCTGAGTCAGCCTGAAACTAAAAGTATTTTGAAAATATTCCCTGTAGCAAAAAAGAAAGATGGACACCAGTAGCTAACAGAAGGGGTTACTCTATCAAGGGTTTCCAGCAGGCACCAACTACATGTTGACGTAAGACAGGCAAACACACAAACCACCTAAGGAACAGGATACTTCTGCACTAAATAATTCATCAGCTGTGGATGGAGACTTATGTAATAATGAACACTAATTTCTGTAATGTTCTTGATACAAACAATAGGGAAAACAACACTGGACAAATTCGCAAGAAGATCATACCAAAGAAATACACAGATTTCCTCAGTAAAATTAATTTGTACAGATCTAGTTGGCTGTAGCCTGTATGCAATTGAGAAGTTTCTTTAAAATGGAAGGGTTCAAATTAAACAACACAAAAAATATAGCCCAGCTCCATTAAACTATATAGTTTAAAGTTAGACCAGCTAAGTGTGTATTTGTAAATGCTATGCAATACGTAGAACATGTATTTTTACCTTCCACTCTGGCACAAGAATTCAAATTTCAGCATAGGATGTGAAAGCATTCTATGAGAAACAAAAAGCAAAATTGCACCTACTCACAGAAGGGCAAACTCAGTAGTTGGGGCAACTCTATGCAGTCTAACACATCCATATTAATACCTTCATTCACACCTGAGAATTTAAATTTCACTTTCACTCTTTATGAGAAAGTAATCATCTCACTCTAACCTTCATATTCAAAATTACGCAGGAGAGTACTTCCAGACATACAGTGCACACCTAACTTATGAACTAGTGCAGTGGCTGAATACAGATACATTCAGTGGTGTACAAAAAATTGTTTCTTTCTCACTTGACAACCTCCTCAGGAAAAACAAAGATAAAAAAAAAGACTTTACAGAAAGTCAAGAATCATACAAATTCATGGAGAACACCACCAACTGGAAGGCATATTATAACATTCAGTTCTTTCTCCCAAACCTTCCCTGAATGTATTACTGACTAATCTTGAGTTTTCACTCTCCTCAGATCCAGAAAATCACAAACAAAATGGTCACCTTAATTCTTCGTTCTTAAGCAAGAAACCTTTTATGACAAGGGTGGTGAGACATTGGACCAGGTTGCCAAGGGATGTGAATGCCCCACTGCTGGAAATGTCCAAGGTCAGTCTGAGCAACCTGATCTAGTGAAAGACATCTCTACCCACAGCAGGGACTTCCACTAGACAGTCTTTAAAAGGTCCCTCTAACCCAAACCACTGTTATTCTATGATTCTATGAACACAGACATTAAGAAACCTCTAAGAATTCATCAGAAGAGAAAGATTCTTCTTTCAACCCAACCCAAGGTCAAGTCAAGTGCTTGTTCCTGAATCTTAGGATGGACTTTTTGTCCATATTCCCTACTGTGGGTTTGTTTGTTTGTTTGTTTGAAAGAGTGCTGGATGGAACTGGATTCCCACTTCAGGTGTTCCAGTTTCACACAAATGATTCCTTTACAAAGAAGCTCAGTTTTTACTAAACTGGTAACCATTTAAGACCTTGACACTGAAACCAGGTCTTCATGACAGCACTCACCTGCAGTCAGGTGGGATCAGCAGTGGTGAGACAGACCAACTAAAACAGTCACGTGCTCTCAATCAAAGCTTTCATATACAACCATCAGATTTTTTTCCCCTATAACAGTGGGTAGTAGTGTACTTTCACCAGAATGTGATTTCACCATGAATTTGCAAGTTATAATTACCAACTTTCCGCAGCTCAAAAGAAGTATCAAAGCAATGTCCAGCTGCCAGGAGGAGTACTGCATAATTAATTCCTGATGGTAATGTTGGCTCTGACTCAAACGCTTTCTTGAACCTAGAAAAACAAACATTCAAATTTACTTCTAAATAATGCAATCTAGTTGGGGCATCATTACAGTTTTAGGTACTTTAAGTGCTTATCTTCTGTTTACACAGCAAGAATCCATGAAGGCAAAAATATTTTACTGTTTTCCACATATTCTTTGTGGTTATTTTTAGGAGTCTGTTATTCATACATCCTCCTCCCATTTCCTTTCCCCCCCCACACAACAAGCAGACCCTACTCATCCATCCCAGTAAAGTTACGGTATCGTAAAGTATTTTCTTTAAGATCAAATAAAACAGAATAGTACTATCAATTTGTGAAAGACCTGTTTCACAGTTATATTTATTAATAAGCTCATTAATTTATTCTTTAATATATTAATTTTCATTGACTTGAAACCTTAGATTACATTGTGGATCTGCTACAATGGCACACAGGGATATCAAAATGCATAAGCACAGAAACAAGTGATACAAGAATAAACCTCACATTTAGCTATGATTTCAGCTACTCCAAATTTTATTCTTTACTGACTGTCTTATTGACACTGTCCTTATGAGTCTATTCACAAAATAAAGGACTATACCAGATTTCACTCTCCTCAAGATGAGCTGAGCAATCAAGAGAAATGACAGAGGCATTCACCTAGTCTCAATCTTGTCTTAAAAGAAGTGGAGGTGCTTCACACAAACACAGCACACACTGTCCTCATGCTAGCAATGCTAATAGTTGTGACATCAGCAATAGCACATCTACAGTGCCTTTAAACTTAGTCTTCAGAATCAGAGCATCTTTGGTTGCATGTATATACACACATATTCACACCTCCATAAGGAGGCAAACACTACTATTGTATGTGAGTTAAGGAGCACAAGAGATTCAGTCAACACAACTCACTACAGTAAAAGCAATGGAGTTTAAAATTACTTTTTAAAAGATGAGAAAAATTCAGACAAACAAATGGAATACATAAAAAAAAAAATAAGGTTGTGAGATTAGTATATAAGGAAGGAAAGAAAAATAATCTATGCAAACCCTAAGAATTTGGCTTCTAGACCACACTTTGACACGCAAGAAAAGCTAAGGCATTTTGATTCCAGCAGGCCAAAAATAGGGCTGGTGTTAATTTGTTTGTTTGTTGTTTTTTCTGCTCTAATGGTTCGTGACTTTTCATCCTTTAACATAAGCTCTGCTCTCCAAAACTAAGACAGACTTCTCTTCAATCTGCTACATATATACACTTTTTATACTTCAGTTGTCCACCTCCAAAGAACTTAATAATTAGACAAGTGTCTAGTTCTCTAAAAAAAAAAAAAAAAACAGGCAAGAGAAGCAGAGAGGACTAGATCTTTTTCTTTCATCATCTGCCATTTCCTCTTGTACTGCAAGTTACAACAAAATGAGGAAGATAGGACATACAAAATATTTTTGTCTCACTTAAAAATCTGCAGCCAACACACACACACACACACACACGCACATACACAAAGACCACCCAACTTAAAAGCAAGCAAAAAAAAACCCCATAAAAGTCTGCCAATCAAACAGGACAACACTCTCACTGATTCTAAGTATATATATCTATGAGAAGCCTCTAGCTGGTATTATCTGTTTGGAGACATAGTGGTGTCAGGAACTGGACTACCTTTTTTGCCCATGCTGTAATTCTCACGCAATAAGAAATGGAGAGAAAAAAGATTGACAGAAGAAAAAAAACCTTGCAAATTAGTACTTTTGTTCCAGTACAAGAGAGACTGTACTTCTGGAAAAACGTTGTAGTTGCTGACATTTGAGAAAATGTTGCAGTGCAGACACTGAATTAAGGAGGCAGCAGTGAAAAGATATCAATAAAGACTCGGTAGCTTTGGTAAGTCTGATTCACACTGTCAGTGTGAAATGAGAAAGTGACAGTTAATAATTACTCTTTCATCTATTCACTCATATTTATATGAAAGGTGTCGTTTATTCTGCTTTCTAATTGTCAGAAAAGCTCATAGCTGTTTGTTTTTTTCCTTAATTAAATAGACCAAAGTACCTTGACATCGCTAGTTCTTGCAAGACCAGTGCTTTGGTTCTGCTGCCAAATTCTCATTATCTCATGCAATTCACTATACTTCTCTTACAACCTCATTTCTCTAAGACTGAGATAATAACCTTTATCTCAACATAACATAGCACTTCCATGGAGGCACGGTTCCTGCACACGCATTATCCTGTTGTGGCCTGCTGTAGCACGAGTAGGCCTGCTCCTTTCTAAGAGCTTTTCACTGAATTAAGAGTCAACCTTTCAGCCTGTCAAGCCTGCTGTACAACTAACACTAGAAATTCAAATCAATATCCAGTATGAAGTACAAACCAAGAGCAACTGGACTATCCGGTACAGCTTCCAGCCACCCTCCAGCTTGATTTAACAGAGACCACCTTGTTCTGCAGCAGCAGGTGCACAGAGCATTCTGTATTGTGTCTCACTTGCCAGAGACTTCAGGGATTATTTAGGGGCTGGCTGGCCAGCACCCTACCCTCTGCAGAAGCTATCAGCCTCTGTCCTTTCCTAAACTGGAATGCCTGCAATCACTTCCTGTCATCAGATCTATGATTATCATGCTTGCAAAGATACATCTATTCAAAGTGTGTTAAAATGGCTACATGAACTCACCACTGTCATACATATAATCATTCCTAGCTCAATTATGTTTGACACCGTCAAGGTTTATCTGCTCATAAGGCATTATGAACAAGGAGAAAGGAAGATGTACAACAGCAAAAGCAATTTGTATTTCATTTAGCCTGTAATAATGCCTAATATTTGTATACAGAACTACGGTTTTCTTTTTATCTTGTTCATGACATTTGCAAAACACAGTGTTTACAAAAGATCCCTGAAAGTTTTTTATGGGTGTTGCCTTATAGGAAATGAAGCTTTTCTTTAACCCAAAATTATGCTGGGAGGGATGACAATAATATGTTGCATTCCTGTTACTTCAACATTTTTTAAAAGTCCAGTAAGAACTGCAAAACCATAAAGCATGACCAAATTTGTATTCTGACATCATAAATGGTAAACAATTCTATCTTATCTTTTACAAGAGAGTTCTAAACTGAAGTTTACTGAAAACAAGTGATAAATGACAAGTGAAGAAGAATGCTTTCCATTCTAAGCATTTATTTCAACTGGCAGCTGATGAGCACAAGACCAGAGCTAAGATGTGATGCACAGGGCACATAAACACAGATTGTCTGTATCCTCATCTGAATGCAGAGAAGCAGCTCATCCTGACCAAAGTCTAGGATGGTGTCCCATGTCTTCATTTTTTAACCTCTTCCACATAACAGTGATTTAGTAAATTTCAAAAGCATTAATAAAACAAGGTTCTTGTCTCTAAAATGAGGATAAGAATTTATCGATCATTGACTACACTATTGTGTACTTCTTTGACTACTGATGCTACTGAAGTCCACTGCAATATGCAAATACAATATAGTGATGCCAGGCTGATAAGCCTGGAGTGGTCATATTGCTTGTGAGTTAAACCTCAGCACCTCTAAGCCTAGCTAGCTGATGTCTATCAGATTCCAGACATGCCAATAGATTCATGACTCTAGCTCAGATTTCTAAGAATGATATAGTAAGCAGGAGACTTCATATTTGGGGAAAATGAGGAAAATATACTCTGATGAGATACCTAAATTTCCAAGTCTCTGAGGCACTTCATGAACTTTGCAGAATGAGATGTGTGAACAACACAAATCCCTCATTCTCAACAAATAAACAAAGAAGTTCAGAAGATTCAGTCTATCCCATAAGAATACCAAATATTTGGAAAGAAAAACCATTTAAATATATTCTTGTTTGAGGAATATTTTCCCAAAGCAAACGAAAGGAAATAGACCAGGAAAATGGTACTCACCAGAACGTTCCTTTGTCCCTGCTTTCTGTGTCTATGAACCCAGATTCCAAAAACATGTCCTTGTAAATTCGACCAACCAGACAGTACATATCTGAAGCTACTTGGTCTTCCTGTTCTACGAGTGGAATCATAATTTCTAGAGCCTTCTGTCTGTCCCCAGGCAGATTTCGCCTATTGAAAATTAAAATTTTGATTTAGAAACCAATAAAGTTAAAAAGAAGTACTTTTTCATTACCATATTTTAATACAGACGTATGACTTCATCCATGTAAAGTGATGGATAGACACAATGGACTCTGTTTATAATATATACACACTTACCCCTCCTTTTTTTTTTTTTTTGTTTCATATCATGGGAAACCTTTATAAAAGGCCCCAAACATAATTTCTCTCTCTCATGAAGCATCAGCTAGAGCAAAGCACTGAAAACAGCAAGAGCATCCAAGAAAATTCTTAGAAAGATCATGTGTTACTTCCTTATAAAATAATATGAACCCTGGTTTCACATCTAATATTTCTTTCATTGTAATTCACACTCCAAAGGAAAAACGATTCAATCTTGTGTTCTGTGATTTTACTTTTTATATACATTTTGAATGTGAAGCAAAAAGTCCAAAAAGCAAATACCAGACTGAACTCCAATGATAGGGAAGGTTTAGGAGTAAAGCCAATAAGGCATTATTAAAAGAAGTACTTCAGATAAACAAAGCATATAATTGCAAGCATTAGGCACTTCCTGGTGAGTCACAGTTTTGATATATCATTCAGTATCAGAAATTTAGAATTTTAATATGTTTGTGTACTGAACAATCAGACTACTCCCTTTTCAACACTTCTACATCTTGTATCGACTATCCCTAATCCAGATTAATGAATTTAATGAGAACAAAACCAGTACAGTAAATAATGTTTTGCAACATGGATTATTTACACTTAGCTGGTCTTCAGAGACAGAGTTCCCTGCTTTTATTTCTGTTTACTTTTCCATCATCAATGCCCTCACACTTTCCTAATTTAGGTCAGACTAATCCAGACTAATTGAGCCGCTCCATCCTTCCGTACTAGTGACCTGGATTAGAAGCAAGAGACACATTTTTTTTGCAGCAAAGATTCAGAATTGCAGAGTTATTCCAGACCTGCCTTAGCTCACAAAACATCCTCTATAGTCCCAGTAAGGGGAAAGTTACAATTAGCCAAAGTAACTCCTTCATGGCACACAAAAGCATGAACATTTTCATGGCTGTCATGGCTTCTAGTTTAATGGTCAGTCTGGAGAAGAGAGAATAGGAAATCTCATCTGAACTCCTATGGAGATACTGTGTAGATCTTTTGTCAGATACCCTCAAAGGCTACATCTTAGAGTCACAGCTATAAAAAACAAACCTTTAAGTCCACAAGAAATCCCAACAGATCCAGCAAAGTATAAGAATATGCCTGAAAAGATTATACTGCAGTTTTGATGGATTTTTAGTACCTCAATGAAGTAGTCCTCTTTTCAAAGCTGACTTTGCTTCAGAAAACTGTGACCTTGAGGTCTAAACAACATGTTAAAACTCCAAGGAACACCTAGTGACCCTTGTGAAGGTGCTGTAGAAGTGGCACATGCATATAGGATTATTTAATCTGCAAAACTTCACATATTTATGTCAAAGTGGAAACAAAAAGGGCACAATATTTCAACCTTCATATACTTGACATAAAGGCACAAGAAAGGATCTGGACATTTTATTCAGACAAAAAAAGCAAGACAGATGTTTGGGGTTTTTTTTGTGGTTTTTTCCTTTCAAAACCAGGTTTATTTTATCAGCTAATTTCTTGGGACATGTTTTGACATCATTTTGACATGATATGTAGTTTTAAGCCTCCTCAATGAACCTGAATGACAAAATTCAAATCTATGAGAAGTGGAACTGTCTACAGACATTTTCTATATATGAGAATTTCAATACCTGCTGGCACCTGATCTACTCCTCTAAAAGTCAACAGCAAAATGTTACAGCAAGGGAGCAGAGAACATCTGAAATTTCCTCAGAAAAAAACTCCACCTTTAGTCTCTTGCTTAAAGGCCAATATCCTAGAAAAAAATCTAGGCTTGGCTTTCATTTAATCCACAGAAGTAGTGTGTGTTGCTCCATGTACCACATTTTGTCCATGTTATCAGAGAACATGAGCATTATTTTATTATTATAATACCATAAAATATTGATGGACATTTGATAAAAGGTCTGCTCCTGTTCCTGACATTACCTGAACACACACTTTATGAGATTATGTCTTTGGTAGCACAAATGCTGCAGCATTGTCACCCACACAGAAATGTTAAAAGTGTATTTCACAGGAGGAAAATAGGTATTTATTTGCCCTCATTTAGGTACTGAAACAAAAAATAATACAAACATATGGAAAGACAAATCAAACATGCTAAAGGAAAAGGAATGAAATTTGATAGTATGAGATAAAAAGCAGCTTAGATTTATCATGAAACTCAGAGTCCCCAAAGCTGCTTCAGTCAAAAAAATAGGATTGTGTATAAAGATTCCAGTACGGAGCTTCACACAGGATTACGCACCCCTTATGAAGTTTGAAGGTTTGATTTACTGTTCCACAGCAGAAGGGCAGATTCTTACCTGTTTAGCGCAAATGCATAGTGCAACCTCACGTGGTGGTGGGAAGCCAAGTCAAAAGTGGGCAGTTTTTCTAAAGTTTTCACCAGTTTCACAATGGAATCATAATCCTTCCAAAAGAAGGGAATAACAAAGTCTTAAGTGGCTGTACTGAGGTATGCCTATACAAAATCCTCCTTGACCTAAGCAATCATTATTTCAGACTAAGAATATTTTCAGCCCACTGTAAATTTTATGGATTTCAGTTTCTTCAGTCTCAAACTGTAATAGCCCAGCACTAATCAGAGATGGAAATATGCACAATAATTAGCACAATTGTGTTTCCTGTGTTGTTTCAACATGGTCCTGAGGAAATATTCATACATCTGTTTCATGATTAAAGTTAGCTTCGGGAGCTGAACACATATCAGTGTTCATATTGTGCAGACATTATGAAGATAGCTGCATCTGAATTAAGGCATTCCAAACCTCTGAAGTATGCATGAGCCACAAAAAGAAAATAACAGACTCTTCAATACCACAGTTTTTAAAGTAGCTTACTCACTGACATATTTAAGAAAACAAACAAAGAAAAGATTTTAAAAATCAAGCTCAAACTGCTTCATAACATTTAAGGAGCGACAGTTGAAATTATGGATAACTAAGTAAACAATTGCTAGCATCATTCCAAAAGCTGAAATGTTTATGAGTTACTTATGTTTCTATATGAAATGTCACAAACTTTGGTGACAAAGAATACATTTGCCTATCAATTGCAGAATGTTACCATAGCCTTTAACTACAGACTGTTCATCACACAGCAATGCAGAGATGGAGAATAGTTATATGTTGTGCACTTTTTAGGTACTGTTATAAAACACTTTTCTGATATGTAAAGGCAAATGGTGAAACTACAAAACAAAATAAAAACAACAGAAGACACCATAAAAAACTTCTACTGGTGTGCTTTATCCACAGAGATTGTTAAAAAAATCCTGCGCAAAATACACTAAAAAATTCTGTGAGAATGTAATTTAATTTTCTACTCTTAGTAGTGCACAAAATTCCTACCTGGATGTCTCTGTAGGACAGCAGCAAGTTTATTACAATGTCAGCAGACAAGACTTCAACGTTATCTACTCGCTGTCGAATCCTTGCCAGCTCTGCTGCAAGCTCTTTACCCGTGTAAAGCGTACGGGCTTTCCTGATGTCATTCAGAATGGATTCCCGGAAATACTGGCTAGAGAGGAACAACTTCACATCAGCAATTTCAGACAGGTCCACTGCACTTCTTTTTCTGGCCCCACATCTCTCCCACAATGGGTACGCAGAACATGTATTAATAGAGCAGTGTCAAATGAGAGATTTGGTCAAGCTAAACTATTATCAGTTTGTCTGAACAGAAGGCAAAAGAGCCTGACATTTCCCTTGACAGCAGGAATATATGCATTTTACATTGGTATACAAAAAGACAACTCACCTCGAACTGGCCTGCGCCACCTTCAAGAGCTGAATAAATCGATCCACCAGAGGTAAGCAGATAGGCCCAAGCAGAGACTCAAAACCAGGCGGCATCAGTTCCGTGAGTCCCTTCACAAAACTGCTATCACAGCAGTATACCTTGTTATGCGGAGTTATCATATAAGGAACAAATATGTAGTTCCCAGTGCACATCTGCAGGGAAACAAGATGCAATATTTAGAGCAGTTATGGCTTGACAAGCTCAAGTATGAAACAACTGCATAAACTACCTGCAGAATTCCACCTGTTAAAGTCAAAGGGAGACCTGCTGCTTACTTCAGCAAGACCAAGTTTTGACTCTTACATTAAGTTTTCATGTGAAATGTATTCTTTCAAATATACGATCTGCTTTCTGTAAAATCCGTCTTTTCAGAAGTATCAAGGTGACCTTGAAATTGTGATTGGCTCAATCATGAAACAATTCTCAGGGCACACCCTCATCACCCCGAAGAGGCAGATGGAATCAAATGAAGCTGAGGCACTCTCTTTTCAAGATACAGATGATCAGAAGAGAGCAGTACAATTAGGCTCACAGATATTGAAAAGAAACATGGTCTAGTTTCCTCATAACAGGAAAACCACAGAGAAAACTAATCCTCATATTAAGTTCTATTAACTTCCTCATATCAAGGAACCTATTAAGGTCCTCATATCAAGTTCTATTAAGTTCTCATATTAATCCTCATATTAAGAATAATTTACCATAAAAAAGCATATTAAATTCCCTATTATGTAGCAAATACTTGTCAATGGGACTTAAAATCATACATAGTTCAGAATAATCACTTATAGACTATCTTAGCATTGCTAAACTGTATTGATTTTTATGTATCAATGTATGAGAGATACTTTACAAAAACAAAAAAGGGAAAAATAAAGTATCTTCCAAGAAAGTGGGAGGCAAGATGTCTGGTGACTGTGGTATGTGTGTGAGTACAGATTTATGTACAGAGAAAATGGCTGGATATTTGTGGTTTTAAAGAGTCTTAACTATGAGACAGAATACCAACAAAATCAGGAGGAGTTCCTTCACTCATCTCTCAAAGCTCAGACTTCCATTACTGAACCAGCCAGTAGCCCACCAACAAAAGCCTTAAGGAAGCAATTCTTGAGATTCATCATTTTGGTACTCCTAAATTACTTCCAAGGTTATTTACTTTCTGGCAGCTACTTCTGCTCTCACAAAAGCCATGACAGCAATGCCAACATCACTTCAGGGACTCCTCTGCCTAGCTGAGCTCCACACATTGAGAGGGCAGAGACTGAATAGTTTTTGAACGCACAATAGCAGCTGTGTGCTTAAAATATGCATTTTAACATGCATCATTAGATTTTTAAAACATGGAAGGATTGAGGTACTCAAGTCTGCAAAATGTATGTGTACAGATATGTCAGTAAACACTTTTGTGTACAAATTAAAGACTGGCTATGAAGAGTACAGGAATTATTTTTTAATTACACCCATCATACTATGAAACTGTGAGTCCTCAATATAAAGGCAATCCCACAGCACCTTCTGAGGGATATTGACAGACTCTGTAAAATTTAAAAATAATTGGTGCAGACATTTACATGAGGTCAATTGAGTTCAACTAACACATAAGTTGTTTGGAGATTATTGCATACAGTGCCTTGCAGAAGGGTTTAATTTAGCCTTCTTTTCCCAACCATTGCAAACTACTGCAGCTGAAAAGCTAGGGAATATTTTTCTCTGTGTGACTGCAGCAATTCCAAAGGAAACTTGAGAACTGGGAAGTATACGACAAAATTTTTAACAAGTAAGTAAGGAGTGGGATGCCAGAACCCAAACTGGTTGTCTGTGCAACAGAGAAGAGAATGGATACTTCTATTCAAGAATATCCTAGCATGTAAGGCAATCACATGCTTTCAACAGTGAATGGATGAACTTTTTACCCTGCTAAAATCTAATGAGCCCCGCAATCAAATGCAGAGAGAAAATTATGAATTTGTTGGAACTAGTTTCAGCAATTACAAGAGATGGGTACATAATGACTGGCTTGAGAGCCACTATTACACATAGGCAGACTATTCCCCAACTTTCCTTTTCTAGAAAAAGTAGAAAAAGTTTGGGAAGTCAGAGTCAAGAAAAAGAGTGAAGTAGCTACAGATATCCAGAGGCAAGCATTTTACTTTCTAATGTTGATTCAGTGCATTAAAAATAAATTCAAGACTGCTTACAGGAAGGCCTTCTCAGACCTCTGGCACATTGCTTCCAATGCTCAGGTCTTAAATCAAAATCAAGTCTGAAAAAGGATGTTCCCATCTTTTGAAATTCACAGAACCCAAAGTTTAGCCTGGCAAAATGGTCAGGCCTCCTACAGAGACAGTACCAGAGTCTTAATTTTTAATTCTACAAGCAGAAAAACTACTCTTCCTGCAGAGGCCAAGTGCCCAAGTCCATTACTGAGTATGCGCTCTTAGAAATTCATCCAGAGCACATCTTCTGTAGGAAGTATGTATCTATTTCAGTGAAACGAGAGCTAGCAAAAGTTAGTTTATATGCAGTCTTCCTGTAAGCTGAGCCGGAGGGGGGAAGAAAAGCTGGTTATAATATAGAGCTTGGTATAGATGACATGCAGATCCAACACTCTTTAGAAGCAGTGGACAGGGAAGAACTTAACAGTAAAAGACAGGAGAAAACACTTTGTGGGAAGAAAAGAGAAAAAAAATAAATCAATTTACAGTTGTTCAGAGGGCCCCCAGGGATCTCAGGGAATTGTCTCAAGGTAGAATCTCACCCTGATATTCAGTAGCAAGTACTGTGAGAACACAGTGGCCTTTCCCTCAGCCAGGGCACTAATTTGATTCTTAACTTAACCTAGATAGTTATCTTTTGTGGGAGTTCTGTATCTCTGAAACCTCTCAAATTTGGCTGAAATCCATCAGACAGACAAACAGGCAGATACAGAACAAAGGTGGAGGATGCAAAAACAGTACAATCTCTGAAGTTTCATTTCCTTAGGAAATACATTCTTTAAAAAAAAGTAGAAAGAGAACACATGAAATAAAGCTAAGAAACACAAGAACTATTGACCTCAGCTTCACTTCCCTAGCTAAAGAGTACAGTAGATAGATATTTAACAGCTAATCCTAACAAAGGCAGACATGCAGTAGCTCTAGTATCAAAAGGAAAAAAAAAAAAAAGAATCAAAAGTTATGTATTATTTACTAAAGGTGGTGGTGGAAAAAAGATAACAGTGATGGCAAGGCTGCTTTTGTATAACAGTCTATGGTGTCCTACTGTGGAGAAACATATTGTGTCACCATTATAAATTTTAATTGCAAAGAGCCCAAGTCCAACTTAGGGCCTTTGGGCTATGATCAGGGTGGGAGCACAAGAGGACCAAGTTGTGGGGGAAGCAGCAGTAGAGCTCCTCTAAATGTCAGACAACTCCAAACCATTTTCTACAAAGCAGTGTGTGACTTGCTTCTTTCCTTATTTCCAGGTGATGCAACCTGTCTCAGTTACTTATACTTCCTTCTCATATTTTTTTTTTGGTCAAAATATAAGCTACACTAACTTAAGTCAGAAAGGATCCGGTGGTCTTTCTGACACACACTTCCCATCTGCTCACACATTGCTTTACATTTTGACTTAGTGCATATTACTACACTTGAAAGTTTAAATATATTTAGTTTTGCTCAATAACACTCCATCCCAACTCTGATCCCACAAAATCTGGCATTTTTACTAACCCTAACTGACTTAACTCTATATTCTAAGCTTGTTAAGCACACAAGACAAAATTATTGTTTTACTTCAATCCAGTCTTGTGACTTGCCATACCATGTATAATGAAAGTAACAGAAACAAGCCTTTCAATAGAACTAGGATATTTTTGAAGGAGAAACATCTTAAATCCAAATGTAATATTCTGTTACATCAACACCCTTTAAAAAACATGGGTTGAATACAGGGGCTTCCCAATTTGGTGGGAACAGACCCCCAAATCAAGAACAGGTGCTGCAAATTTCATTTTGCAACCACCTTTCTTTATAAAACCCTCATTATTTAAGGTCCAAAAGCGCAAATTACACTAGTGAAAGTTACAAAGGGATTGCCAGGCACCTAAGCTGGATGTTGAAAGGCATTGCTGAAAACACCTGAGGCTAGGACAGGCCACAAGTGTGCATACAGAGCATTACTGTGGTTCAGACTGACGCATGAGGACTCAGGACATGAGACAGGTAATCCAGGCCTAAGCTCTCAGATCAGCTGAGCTACTTTTATCTGGGAGATACCTACATCTCTTTGAAGGCCTTGGGCCAGCACACTTAGTACCTGGCAACATCAGGTCATTTTCTGACAAACTGTCACATCAGTTCATTCCATCAAATCAGTCAGAAGGCAGAAGTGTTGGCTGACGCCAGCTGCACACATAAATGCTTACAACTAAGTGACAGAATCTATAATTCATTTTTGCGAATGTTTCAATTTTTCTGTATTTTCCTAATGTCCATTCCTCACTTACTGAGGATTAATTTAACAATTCCAAAGTGTGAGTAATTTCAGTTAAATAGAGAATCATCTTAATAGCACAATAATTCTGGAATTTAAGATGAGGCTGCTTCTATCTAGAGCTACTGGTCACTGGAGCATTAAACACCTCTTCCTTGTTCAATATCCTTTCTCAGCTTCTGAAAATAAATTAATGTAGAGCCTATTTGTGTTCAAGAGACAATAAAAATGAAGAGCATATAGTTACATTTTAATGATTACAGTAGGAATACAAATCAGCCCTTCTTGCAACATCCCCTTCTTTCTACAGAACTGCTACTTGTGAAAAGGGCAGCCTTTGGAGCTTGGCTGTGGAGCCCATGTCTTCTTAGAAAGGACATTATGCCATAAGAGAAACACTATTCTCTCCCTCACAAATAAATCTGATGTAATACAGAAGATTTTTTTTCTGAAAGTTGTGCAGATTAAAAAGACAAGGTGCTAGACAAAGAAGCATTTAAGTTCTGGTCAATTCATTCTCATACCCAAAGTTTTTCTTTAAAAAGAGGGGAAAAACTCTGAAAAATCCCAGGAAGTCAGTGATGCACAGTCCTTTCAGTTCCCGAAGGCTCTTTACTAACACTGCTCTGTTGGAATCATTTAATAGTCAAATACTGTTGGAGGTTGAGGGGTATGGAATTTTTTCTCATTTCCTGTTGCTAGGTTACTAATGGCTGGATACTTAAGGATTATTAACTTTTTTTTGTAAGAGACAAAGAGCTGGCTTGGGCATGGGGAGGGGAGGAGAGATTTGGTGATCCTGATAAGACACTGGACCACGGGGAACGGGACAGGACAGCAGTGGTGAACTGCGCATCTCCCCAGCTGCCAGCTGCAGGAAGATCTCGGATCAGTGCCTCTTTTTCTTTCTTTGGTGCGTGAGCTTTGCGTTTGGGAAAAAGGGCGCGTTCCTGGGGTGCACATCTCCCCGGCTGTGCTAGCAGCTTCTACGGAAGGGGGCCAGCCGCCACCACCCCGCATTTCTTCCTGCCAGAGCAGATTGAGGAGTCCCTGCCACCTTTTGTCGGCACGCCTGGGTGATCCCGTCTCTGCTGCTCCAGCTCCCTGCTCTGAGTTATCCACGCCCACCTGCCCTGCTCATCCCGCTGCAGCACCCGCCTTCCTGCCAACCCACCGCCATAACCCCCATCCCCCAGAGCTGACCGCGCCACAGCGCCCCCTGCAGCCGCGCGGGAGTCATCGCACCCGCCCTGCCCGGCCGGGAGCCCGACAGCGCCCCTGCCGGCTGGGACCGGAACTGCACCGAGCGGGAAAAGCATTTGACAGCTCAGAGACTTCTGTCACCGCTTCTTCTGGTTTTTGTTTGTTTGTTTTTGCCACTGTTGTTGTTGCTTGTTTGCCCTGCTATAGATACTAGTAAAGAACTGTTATTCCTTTCCCCATATCTTTGCCTGAAAGTCCTTTATTCCAAAGTTATAATAGTTCGGAGGGAAGGGGATTCACATTTGGTGTTTCTAAGGGAGGTTCCCACCTTCCTTAACAGACACCTGTCTTCAAACCAAGACAAATATCCACAAACAGAGGAAAACTGCCTTTAAAGACAGGAAGTGTAAAAGAAAACAAAAATCCCCCAAGACAAACCCATGATACTTTAGCCATGGATGGGACAATCTAGCAGAATCCCATCTACTTGCCAAAGCTTCAGGTCAGCATCCAATGTAACTTTAAAAAAAAGAAAAACAAACAAACAAACAAAGAAAAAAACAACCCCACACTCCACCAACAACAAAAACAACAACAAAAAACCCCAAAAAACAAAACAAAAAACCCCAAACCCCAGCCAAAGTAATTAAAACAGCCGTGTCTCTCACAGTAGGAACTGTTCTTCCTGCTGACACTCCTCTAATTAAGAGAACTTTTTTCTGTTTCTCCCACTCATCCTTTTGAGAAATATCTGCTCTTATTTCACTTCTTCTGGTGAATTTTTTAAGGTAATTGTCTGACTGCACATGGTCTTATACACATAGCAGATGGCAAAATCATAAACCAAGTTATTAAATCTATTCCCTCCATCCCCCAAAACACAGTAAATCAACATGTGCTGATGTCTTAATGAATACAGACTCTCTTTGGGTTTACTTCAAATCCCACTAACACAAATTACAGCCTTACTACTGATTTGAAAGGGAATTTAAGCAAGCCTCACACCTCAAATGAACTGAAGCACAGAGACTGGATCTACACTGTCAAATACTTCTGTTTTTCTTTGAGAATATATTCTTTCTTTATATATCCAGCAATAGCATTCTATTGCAGCCATGCTGCATCCTAAATGCTTAAAAATCAGCTTACACCCTGTATGGTCCTCTCATCATATTCACATAGGAAAAAAATGTTACCATCTTCTTCCAAGGAAAGTACGTGTCAAATATATTAGTCAATAATTCAAAAAATTAAAGAACAAGCAAGAGATAGTGTTGTATCATAAATAATAAATACCACAGTTATCATTATCAACAAATCATTTACTGAAGGTTACTATACAGTATTTTTACATACTTGGGTATCAAAAATCAAACAAATCTCTTGTTGGCTAGATAAAGAGCATTAAAAATATTTACCCCTATTTCCATGGTGAAAGAAACCAATAGTTAAACATACACTTTGCTACAGTCTTTTAGCAGCAGCTATAAGGAGATTGTGGGCTTGCAGATGCCTCTGGAATGCCTTATCCAGATCAAAGAATGGGCCAGGTTGGAAGGGACCACAGTGGGTCATCTGGTCCAACCTCCCTGCTCAAGCAGGGTCATCCTAGAGCACACAGCACAGGATTGTGTCCAGACAGCTCTGGAATCTCTCTAGTCAGGGAGACTCCACAGCCTCTCTGGGCAATCTGTTCCAGTCCTTGGTCACTCTCACAGAAAATAAGATCTTCCTCATATTCAGGTAGAAATTCCTGCGCATCAGTCTCTGCCTGTTGCCTCTTGTCCTAGTCCTTGGCACCACTGAGAAGAGCCTGGATCCATCCCCTCGACACCCCCCCCTCAGATACTCGTAGACAGGGAGGTGGTCCCTGCTCAGCTAGCTCTTTTCAAGGCTGAATAGGCCCAGCTCCCTCAGTTTTTCCTTGTAAAAGATGCTCCAGTCCCTTCATCATCTTTGTTGCCCTCTGCTGGACCTGCTCCAGGAGCTCCATGTCTCTCTTGCACTGAGAATCCCAGACTTGAATGAATTCTCCCACTCACATTAAAGGAGTACTACATCAAACTGTCTCCATCCAACCTGGCTTTGAACACTTCCAGGGATGGGGCATCCATAACTTCTCTGGGCAACCTGTTCCAGCGCCTCACCACCCCCACAGCAAATACTTTCTTCCTAATACCTAATCTAAATCTACCCTCTTGGAGCTTAAAGCCATTGCCCCTTGTCCTATCACTACAATCTCTGGTCCCTTCAAGTGCTAGAAAAGGAGAACACTACCAAGGGTGCCTGGCCATACAACACTAACCCTGTTGTCCAGCCACTAACTCCTGCAAGTCAGCTGCCCAGCAGAACAATTCCCAGGGCCTCCAAGGGCCCTTCTGATCAGGCCAGCAGTTGTACTGCAGTCTCACAGCCCAGGCAGCTCCCGAGGTTATCCACTACCCCAACCTGGTGCAAGCAAGCAGCCTGAACTGAAAGATGTGCACTGTGTCAAGGTGTAACTTACTGCAATGGGTTGCAAACCACATGCAGAATACACACACATTTATACACTCTCAGATTCAGCAAGAAGTCAAATTTTTTTTAAAAATTGAATAGATCTGCAACTTTCCTCCAAAGGTGGTAAAATTTAAACCTTGGAGAATTATGATAGTATAAAAACTGGTCAGCTAAAACTAGCAAAGTAATCATGAACTGTAACCTTTATAGCAACATCGCATGACTGAAACTCTTTCTAGAATTTCTAGAATGCCCCTGCTGCTTGACTGACCTCAAAAATCAGATAACAAGAAGAACTGAACTTAAGTTTTCAACCAGAAAAGTAACTACCTCCTGTTAAGCTACCACTCCCTGTAAAAATGTATGGTTTTGGTATTACTGGAACATTTGGAAAAGGTCCAACTAAATAGCTATAAAACCACATATAACAGGAAATGAGCCAATCTTATCTTGTACTGCTCTGCCCAGACAGGCTCCAGGCAGCTTATCCTAGCTATGTAACATTGTATTGACTATTATTAGGAAGCACAAAAATCCAGTCAGAAGAACAAAACAGTTGGCAATGGATTTTTTTTTTTAATTTTAATCCCACTTATTTTAGGGATACAAGGTTCAGGAAAAGCAAATACAAGGCATTTCAGTTAGACAGATATATATAGATACACACACACACACTTATTTTGCAACCTTTTTAATCCCCTAGTGCCAAGGATACCATGGTCCTGCTATGGCTGATGTTTGCATGCTATTAAAAAACATTCTAGAACAGCAAGACTGAACTCCTTGTTTATCCATACATGAATTTCATTATTTTTTCATATTAGAAACCTCACAGGACTATTTTTAGTAAGGGTGGGCATCAGAGTCATGGCTTTTCAAGAACAAAACCTCTGTCACACCCATTTATCCAAGAGTCTTCTAATTTATGAAGAAACATGATTTTCA
The DNA here is from genome assembly GCA_013400915.1 of Pardalotus punctatus. Classification (NCBI taxonomy): domain Eukaryota; kingdom Metazoa; phylum Chordata; class Aves; order Passeriformes; family Pardalotidae; genus Pardalotus; species Pardalotus punctatus. Next base: position 195,129 of record VZTX01003203.1, on the reverse strand, counting down.
TGAAGCAGGTATTATATTCAATAGTTAGGCATGCACCAACATTATGAAAAGTCTACTTCCAGGTAATTTGGCTGACATCATACCAAAAAAATGAGGAAAATGAGAAAAATAAAATCAGTTGCAGAGCATCTAAACCCGTTTCACTGAATTCCCTGTTCTAATCCCAGGGAAAATACTTCCTCCCAGAAAAGATGTTATGTGGGTGTGCTTGAAAACATCTGAGACTTTCAAGGAACACACTCTTTTTCTGGCATACACTGAAACATTTCTAAAAGTGATAAATGACACTGTCACAGTCACCTATCCAAATTTAAATGGAAAACAGAACAATCTGAAACAGTCAAAGACCAAGTTATCATACCTCTCCTTGAGCTTCAGGGTCTGTCATCTAAAAACAGGACAAGACGACATCCCCCCTTTATTCTATTGTATCAATCATCTCCTGCTGGTTTCCTGCTAAGAGAGCTCTTCCCCCTACCCTCCCAGGAACATTACATTAGTCACACATCATTTTCCCTAGGTCCTGGGCCACCTGAACAAAAACACAGAATGTAATACATTCATTTACAAGAAAGGCCTTACTGTTCTCTTTCATTTTATGTAAAAGGCTTAACTGATCATTTCCCCCACTTTCATTATAGGAAGGCGAGAGATTTTTAGTCTAGCACATCTTTCATAGCCTTCTGTGAGTCTCTGAAAAGCACTTTTTGGTTAAGAGCTATACAGAAATTCTATAGAGAAACCTCTTTGCTTTTTTTTTTGTTTTTTAACCAAAAAAACCCCAAAAATCTGCAATTTAAAACACATTAGACCAAAGCTCAGACTGGTTTTGAAGCCATTTTAGAAACTTCATGCAGAGAAAAGAAAAGACTGCATCTTTTTCAGAGAGTCATATTTCATACTGGCAGAAGTAATTACTTAATCCATTAATTTCACTGTTAAATAAAGACATAAAATCTGGAATGCTGCAGTTTTCATGGCACTGTGGAAAATAAAACCTGGCCAATTTCTGAAATTAATTACTTCATATGCCCCCTAGAAAATTTTATTCAAATATATGGAATTGCACAGCATGTACATAACACCTCAGGATATCAGCACAGCACTAACTTTGGTGAAATTATATCTTAGCAAATACGGCTACCAGTAAGTCATGAAGTGAAGCCAAGAACAACTCAACATGCCAGATATATATTCCAACATGACTGGCCCTGCTGCTCCAGAACAAACCACAATGAAAAAACAGTGTTCTCCCAGCCACAAGTCTGCCTCCCTTGAGCTCGGGAATGAAAAAGGGAAGGCAGATTTGCAAGGTCAACCTCAGAAACCAGAGGGATGCCAAGGTGCATAAACCTACAGTTTAACGACTGGCAGTCACAGACAGAGCACTGGGATCTGCATTACACTTGGACTAACAGGCTCCAGGACTCAACTTCTAGAAATAAACACACACGTATTCTCTCTTTATAAATGTACGTTATATATATGTGTATATATATATATACACATACATACATACATATATATTCAGAGTGATAGCCATGGGTTTCTAAAATGAGCAACAGTTTCCAAATAACTCTACTTTCTAGTAGAGTATTTCTTAAAAACACCAAAGAACATTGCACAGAAAAAGGCAACAGAAAAAAAGAAACGATAATCAAAATGACAAAATGCAAATGGGTGCAAAATAATATGACAGACAAGTAAAGGCAGCAGGGAAAATACCACTGATAGAGGCAAGGTAAGAAGTGAGCCTGGTACCTAGCAACCAAATGATATACCCAGATTTGCTGCTAGAATTTCCAGAATTCTGCATCTAACTCTGTAAAAGACAGTAGGAGAGTGTTAAATGATTCAAGTGGAAAACAGAATATAAACAACATTAAATGAAACAGAAGTTTGGAGTGTTTATGATGTATGGATTTCAGTTGAATTATACTTACATTATTCTTCTGGCAGATAATTTCCTGAAATAAAAAACAAAATAATAATAATGTTGATAGCACTAGGAAAGATGTCTGATCTGTATGACTTCCTAATATTAACGTTTGCATACATGACAAGAAAAGGTTGGTTGATAGATGTTTTTCATGCCTGTCAAATCAACATAAATGAGGTATTGTCTCAGAAGAGACAAAATTACTATGGAACCAATTAGATGCAACTTACATACAACTTATATATAAATAAGAGCATACATACTGTCTGCATGTGTATATACATATATACACATATGTGCATGTCCCTCCATTTATAAATTTTCCTAGAGGGAGGATGTCCAGAAGCTGTCTATTACTAAACATCTATTCATATTTGAAAAGTTAAATACAGTAAGAAACATTTTGCTACCATAAGAAGCAACCAAAAAGAATTGTAAAAGCAGTATTCATATGAGGTTTTAAAACATTCCAATACTGCTTGAAATTCACTGGGCTCTAATAATCAGATGCAAAGAACATATCTTCACATTTTCAATGAGAATTTTCAGAGAATTAGAAGCACACATAGATGGGAAGAACTGATTCCTCCACACTAATCAAGGTGGTACAGCACAAGTGTAAACCACTTCTGAACAATTATCTTGCTTCCAGCAAGATTTGTCAGCAAGTTCTGATCCCAGGAATCAATAACCATAACAGATTTATCAGACAGCTATGCCTCTGCCACTGGGACTGGTGAGCAGCTTCACCAGCGCAACAGCATTAAAAACAAGCACAGCATCAAACCAAGGCGCCTCATACTTTCCATGTTGCTTAAGTCAGGCTTCGATAAAACTGCTCTTCTCCCAGTTGAGAGGCCATGTTTCACATATGACTGTTTTTAGCATTCCAAGCGTGGGTCATAAAGGTCTAGTCAAATCCCCAGCATGGACAGGGACATCTTTGACTAGATCGGGTTGAACAAAGTCCTCCCAAGTCAGGCCTGAATGTTCAAACAGAAGATTTCACCAGCAAAAGTTTACTTACATTGCTTGTGCCCTCACTAAATCATGTGCTGCGGTTCTGTATTTCCTTTCAGTTTTTGAATTCACCCCTTCTGTACAAGATTAAAACTGCACATGCTCTCCTGCATTGCTTCTACTCTTATCTGCTGGCTGTAACAAATGCAGCAACAAACACTTCCTCAGAAGATGCCCTGGCATGCCCATAACTACCTTTTTTCAGGCAGTTACTAAATAATATGGTCTTGCTCTTTGACAACTTTCCTACAGAGTATCAAAAGCAGAAACACAGGCCCAGTTCAAAGCTAAAGGAAACTGAAGGGAGTCTTTCAGTCAGGAGAGTACTGATGGCAACTGTAACATCCAAGTCTCCCTGCAGAAAACCGGGCTTCCAGTGATGCCAGTGGGAATCCAGCATGTGACCCACTTACAAGGCCCAGCTTCCAAACTAGTAAAAAGTTCTTCCAAGTGCCCAAGAAAACCTGGTGCCTCACCCCAAGTGATTTCTAAGGGGGGGTTGGGTATTTGCTCTTTGCCCAGTACAATGAAATTCTGCTCTACATATACTGTAGATCATTGTACTTACACAATTGAATTCAATTCCCAGATACATCTTTTATCATTAGCATTATTTTTACGGCTTTTATCTGTATACTCTGTGTTGTAAAAAGAAAGGGAATAATTGGATTGCAAGAGATCCAGTTGGCTGAGAAAATTTGGAGGGAAGAGCAGGGGGAAGAAACTGAGTCACTAAGCATGTCCCTCCCAAATAGAGGGCCAACCTGAAAAAAATGGGACAGAATCAAAATCAAATAGCCAGCACTTGCCAGAAGCAGTGGAAGCAAACCCTTCCTGAGAGCTGGTGGTGCCCAGACTGCAGTCTGACTCACCAAGCTGCTCATTCTAAATGTTTCTTCTCAGCAAAGCCTAGAAGGGAAGAGCAAGAGCATGAAACACCTCCTGAGCAAAACCAGTGCATCTGAGAGAGGGGAAGTAATCGAAAAGACTTCCATCCAAGTTGTCTATTCTTTCCCATAATGAAGTTACTAAACCTTTTGGATAGTTGCAGTAGGAAGCAAGTATCTACCCCTTGGCTGACACAATTCACAGCCCCATAGATTATCTTGAAACACACTCTTGCCTTAAAATAAAGCACCATACTGTGCGCTGAGGCATGAGTTCTGTTTTTACTGACTCCATTACACTGTTGGTAATCTCCAGCACAGCAATCCAGCAGGTACCTGATGCAAACAGCTGTAACTCAGCAAGACTTAGCAGAGAGTATCTGGAGGCCCCATAAGGTTTGGCAGAAAACTCCTAATTTAGAAAGAAGCTAAAACCTAAGGATTATTTTGCTACCTACATGTTACACTCTCACAGGTTTGTTATTACTGTAACAATTTACCACAAACACCAGTAATTCCCTTGAATGACAAAGTCATACATTTAGTTTCTCATCTCAAATTTGGCAAACTTCTATTTCTGTAAACAGCCATTTAACCCCTAGGTATTTAACTGACTATGATCAAGTAATCTAATTTTTTCTCTTTAGAAAACTAAACTGAGTTTTACAGCATTGCATGGTAGACATCTCTGCCAAGTCTCTGAATATTTTTGCTATTTTTTTCTGAACCACAAGTGGTATCTGTATTTCTTAAAGAGAAAACCTATTTCAAGTGTTAGACCAGCTGTGACTTGCCCCCCAAGCCCCTTTTTCCACCCAGAGCTACCTTCAGTGACTGCAGAGACTCTGCGTTTGTGTCACAGTACAGGATAATGTTGTTAGCCATGCTGAAGCTCTCTCTGACTCCCAGGTGGTAGAAGAGGGAAGGCTGACGGAAAGCATCACTCATCTCTACAACAGCAATATCTGCAGAAAGAAATGAAAAAATTATTGTCAATGCCACACTTTTCTGACAGTCAAATGCTTCTAGGTCACGTTTCTTCACATCATCTGTTTTGATAAGAAGCCCTGGCTTTAAGTAGGAAATGAGAGATCTGGAGGGATTTCCCCATTTTAACTACTATGCCTGGATTTTGAATGCAGTCAGCAGGATGTGGTTTCATTTTTTTCTATTTCAGTATTACTGCTCTATTTTTTTCTTTAAATGAGACCTTAAAACAGTAAAAAGGGATAAACCACTAATCAAGAAAAGGAAAAAAATTCATTTGCTGTCTTGAAGAAGAAAATCTGCTTGATAAATATAAACATGGTGACCGATAACCTTTGGGAAAAATAAAAGAAAAAATCTACATATGATGTTTTTACCCTCTGTGCAAGTTGCATTAAAATTTTGTGTAACTTACATACATCACTGCAGAACATACTGTATAGATTCTGTACTAGAACCTTGGAAGAAAACAAACTGAAAGGAAGTTCCAATATAAATTACCATTTAGATCCATTTTGATTCAGGTAGAAAGATGAGGGATAGAATGAGAAAAGGACAAGGTACGGATGAAGAGAAGCAAAGAGAGAGTGAATATGTAAAGCCAAAGAAACACCTATATAAGTAAAAACTTTACTGTGCAGAGAATTCTGTTCAGAATAAATTTTACCTGTGTGAATAATATCAAGCACATGCACAAATGCTTACAGAACAAGTAATGTAGTCCACCAGTTCTCTTAAATCATGTGCTTCTCTTGACCAGATTCACATCAATGTCAAAGTACAACAAGAGGCAATTAACTATTTCTGCTGACTCTTTGTAAGTCTTCTGTTATACCAGGCGGCATATTTCCACTGCAAAAGTCTTGTGGAATCAAGAGAACAAAACAAGAAAACTGATTCATCTCCACCTCTTCCACAAACACCTTTCTGTCTTTTCACCCAATTAATTTTTTTCTTATCTTTCAGGAAAAAAAATCTGAAAACCAAACCCAAACCAGAAAAATATGCTTCTGTTAAAGAGTAGAACAAGAAAAACAGCCTGGTTTCCAGTATCTCTTTATGCTTTCCCCTTCTTTTGGACACTTTCATGACTGAAAAGATAGATAGCAAGGCAAGCTCTGTAGGGAAAAAGCTTATGTACCCTCAAGTTTCCCTAATTTATCTAATAAGAGATTCTACGTCTAACCACAGCTTTTCACTTCCCCTGTTTATTTAGATCATCAAAACTGGAATGAAGATTTTCAATAAAAGATTAGCCTTGTCGCCATGCCCTCAACTGGGGAGGCAATGTCTCTTCAACTTGTTGAAAAGTAATACCTTTGAGACATCTACTTTTCAGTAATGATTTTCTGTAACTGGCCTACAGGCTTATAAATTATTAAAAACCCGTAGGAAGGATAGATATACTCAGGGGAAAGAGTTAACATTTGCCTATACAAGCTTAGGCTTTTCAAGAAACAAGATAAGAGAGGAGACTAACACGGTACAAAAAATATACTTTTCACACTTAATCTAATACTAAATTATGTTTTCTAAAAGATTCATAACTTGTGTCCTAAACATCTCCCTCTGTCCAATTTCACATAAATATTTTCAGTATGGCTTCTATCAAATATTATGAAGTAAAAAAGGCAGCGCACTGCTAAGACTACACATACACTCACTTTCATTAACTTTAGGAAACTGAAACATCACTAAAGCCAAACAAGAATGACAACACAGCTACTATATTTTGTTTGGGTGAGATTAGGGGTTTTTTATTTTCTTCAGAAAGTTGCCATAATACAAGTTATATTTTTAAATGCTCTTATTTATATAAAAGTCTAATCTTGAGCAGCTCTAAATCTATGGTACATATCTGTTATACCAAGCAGAAGGAAAATTTGCACAACTTGCCACGACTTAGTTCTGCAATCTTGCAAAATAATGTGCTGTCTCTAGAGTTGCAAAACTAAGATTAAAAGAGAAATATTGCTTGAGATGGAGCCTGATCAAAGCCATATTATAAAAAAACACTTGAGAAATCCTACGTTAAAATGGCAATGAGTTCTTAGGATCATGAAGAAGGAAAGAACAACTAAAAAAAAATGATATGTGTGTATATGTACTACTGTCAAGCTGGCCAAATCCATTGAACACAATCTGACTCAGGACCACATTGTAAGAAATATTCTTGGGTCCTATACCATTCCTATCACAATAATAATAAAATAAAATTTAAAAAAAACTCTCAAACCATACAAAAACCTTGAGTTACTTCCATAGAGGAGGGAAGGACCATGAGTAAAGAAACATTTGTATGAAAAATTACACTGAGATACTGGTATAAACTATTTCATGATACTTGTATTTCTTATGTAACTAAAGAGGATTTCTTTCCTTTGCATGTCAAGACTTCTGTGAAATCCAGGTCTTGTGGATAATCTCATTTGATAGATAAAGCAGTGTCTTCCTTAGAATAGGTCTATCTTCTGTGAGTTTTCCTGCTCACTCTGGAAGTTACATATTTTAAGATGAAGTTGTCACTCACAGTACAAAGAGATCAGATTTCTCAAGTTCCGGTTAGGCCTCAGGGCTGGTATCACAATTTCCAAGGGGAACAACCCAAACCTTACCTGCAATTCCAACAAGCCACAAAAAGTATATGCACTTTTGGGATCAGGTGTCTATCCAAATCAAAAAAACATGTATCCTAAAGTAGCTGTTCTGACAGACCCATTTCTGACATTATTCTTTCACATCAGGAGAGAAACTCCTCTGACCAAAGAAGGGATCAGTGTATGCAGCACTTGACAGAAGAGCAGAATTCAAATACTATGTAGCAAATGGAAGCTCACTTGGGAGGGGGGAGGGGAAAAAAAAAAAAAGAGAGGGAAAAAAAAACCACCACAGAAATAGGAGTGGTAATGATTCCTATAAAGGACCTGAAATGTACTGTCAAGTGCACTACAAAACAGCCAAACACTGTATTCAGTTACATAAAATAACTGATGGTTTTCAAGACAAATCTAAGTAAAAATATACATACATACATCAAAATTCTCACTAGTTTAAAAGAGTCGGGATTTAGATAAGCCCGAAAGAACTGTTTGGTCATCAGTACATAAACTGCCAGAATCCTGTTTATCAGGTTCTCACTCTCATTTCCCCCAGATGAAATTAATCAAACATTCTGATGCACTAGAAGATAAGTTTTCCATTCACTGGAGAACACAGTTTTGTAAGTGGCAAAATGGTATTTCAATAAAGGTGGAGGAATTAGCTCTACAGTTACACTGGAACTACCCCCTTACCAAAACATCTGTGGTTTGAGTTTCAGGGCAAGTAAAAACCTGATCAAGCACTGAAATCAGAGCAGAGCTCTCTCAACACTTAAGCCCTCAGGATGAAGCACTCTGAACACAAGGAACTGACAATTCACATCAAACACTCTTGCACACCTTCAATATTGCAGCAAAGAAAGTCTGTTCAGGCTCCAGCAGACTAAAGAGTAGGGTGAGTGTGGAAGCACACCGCATAAAATGGGAAGAAAAGACAGAAAAGTGGAAGAAGTGCAATTCTTGCAACCTGTAAGGTTGCAGGAAAGTGAAATTTAATCTTGTGCCCAAGGCCAAAGTAAGGGATAAAATTTACTCTCTCTCATGAAGGCAGACCTGGTTACAGAGTGCTGATAGTAAAGGAAACAGGGCTAGAACAGTCTTTACCTTTGCTAGTCATCTTTGACATTACAGCTAGAAAGTCTTACAATAAGTTTTGCAGCAAATTATTGTCTCTTGATAGTTTATGAACAATAAAGTAAATCTAATCACAACCTTCTCTCCCATCGCCTAAACAATTGGCATGCCTAAATAGATCTGACAAGTCTATCATAATCATGAAACTAGAGCTTATTCAATCTGGCCTAAGTAGCAAAACCAGCATAAATACAGCAGCAGGCAGTTCAGTGTCCATGTCCTAAATCACCCCGAGCTCTGCCTGCCTGCTGACAGCAACCAAACTGCCTCTAATGAAGCTGCCTACTTACACATTAGCTGAGTAACCATACACTGAGCTGCAGACACACCAACAACCACTGAGCAGTCACAATCCATGTTATTAGGCTAAGTAACATCTACACCAACAATAGCTTGAAACTGTTTGTCACACATTCAAGGGAATAAAATAGCACTACAGTAGTAACCAGCTTCTTATTACCCTGGGAAACCAGATTCATGAGATGGAAGTGGAGGCAACCCACTTGACCCTTTTTGCCTGAAAAGCCCTGGAAAAGTACACATCTCTGTGAAGCCTGGCATATATTAAAACTATGTTACCAATGATTCTTATCTGTGATGTAAACCCACTTAGTTCTCTTTGAGCTATCTGTGCAAAGACTGAGAACCTTACAAATAAAATCTCTACCAATTAACTTGTCTTAAGAAATGGTGAAAACTTAAGAATATACACATTAACATGGCCAAAAAACGGTAAGTGTTCATTAGTGGACATAAAGCCCTTTGCTCTTAGCTATTAGCCATGCCTTTAGTCACTCAGATAGCAATAAATGAAATGCAGTGGTCAAAGTTCATCTCCTATTCATTGTTTTAAATGTAACAGGGCAAAGAAGAATGTTTAAACAAGTGCTCTGAGATATTATATATGTACACCCTACTTTTTGATATTACCTGCTTACTACAGTGCTGCCCGGAAAACCAATGAATAGAAACAGAGCAGCTATACAACTAACAAATGTTTATATTTGCTATTATCTTCTGATTAATTGCTATTAAACACATGACCATTGCCTTGCATTCATTGTCCCACAATTAATCAGGGGGAAAAGAAAGAAAACAACAACTTCTGAGACAGACCTGGATTTTGTGTTCTTTTCCACTTGAGGGTTAAAAGAGTAAGATACTGTTCTGACAGAGATATAGAAAAAAAAGGAATGAGGGCAAAATTCATTTCAATGCAAGTCTGAATATCAAGTGTATTTCATACTGCAGTCTCAGCTTTCCATTCAGCATTGGAACAATGATATGATGACACTTACTATTGGGCAAAATTTCAGAAACAAGCAAGGAATATCCTTATCTACTGCAACTTCTGTATGGTTCTCTATGCTTGGCATAGATATCTTCCTGTTTACCAGAGACTGCCTGCATGAGGTAGGAAACCTGCTTTGGCAATCCCAACACGTCAGTACAACTTGGTATTTCTGGTTCAACCGTGCAAACCACAGTGTCACTGACTTGTCAGCAGCACTGGAACCAGACATTTCCCATCAAGAGTGTCTCATATGGCTCCAAGACCAGAAACAATTGATGGCAGCCACCGAGGTGAGAATACCTAAACACAGGTAAATGGCTGACCTCCCAGGAAACCAGTCCAGCCAAGCCTGTCTGTTGGGAGAGGTTAACCAAAAAAAACCAACAACTTTATAAGGATGTCTGAGGCTTGAACTAGGGGAAGGAAAAGCAGCCAGTGATGGTACAGGCTAGTTAAAGTATGCTGTATACACTAGAGGAAAAACAAGGTATTTGTAGAAGCTTGAATTGATGCAAAGTAGGCTTAAGGGCACTAAGGAAGAAACATGGAGGGACATGGGCTAGATCTTATCTAGTGAAAAGCATTATGACTTGGAAATCTCACAGTAATCCTGTATTGAGCTGTCTCATTTTTATACAATGGAAGCAGAGATCCAGCATCAATGAAGTATAGTTCAGAGACTGTTCTGCAATCTACTCAAAAGGGAATTTCTGAGCACAAATTCCCAGCAGATACAACACAAGCCCAGCGGTCTGGTGGGTGGTCCCTTTCCAGACGCTGCATAGGACAAAGTAGAGCTAGAAATAATTAGAGCATTTAATACTTGCCCAAAAAGCACCAAGTTACCTTTAGATGCAACAGTACTATTTTGTCATCATGCTGGTAATTAAGAGCCCACTGTTCCTTGAATAGCTAAACTGAGTAGAGATGCTCTTGAATTTCAAGGTGAACTTCTACACCTAGACTCATAGGCCAAATGGTAGGATTTCACTTCAGATAAACTCAAACAGCTGTTACTGTTCAGGGTGGTCCTGACCCTCTCCCACATTTGTATCAGGACTAGTGTGGTCAATACCCAGTGAGACAGCTCAGTCTATTTGTTTGCTTGGAGGGGCAGGGTGAGTGTGCAGGATCACTTGACTCCTGGATCAGTTAGATGATCTCACTTTCCACCCACACAGTCACTAGGTCCTAATATAAAGAAGGCCCAAGACGCCACAATATCTCCAGGGACGCAACTGAGTACCTACTTATTTCTGCTTGAGAGTCATGTATTGTTCCAGTGGGTAGGTAAATTTTAATTCTCCATACAGACAAGGACGCAACATCCACTTGTTCAGGAATCCCATATATAACATCACAGATTTAGGTCTCTAGGAGTCTGCTCAATAACAAAAATTAACTAGCTAATCACAGAAAAGCAATATTTCGACTTTTGAAATCATTAATAGTTGCTGATTTCTTTCTCATTAATGTAAGAAAGAAGAGCTGCTTAAGTTAAAGGATGACAATGTGAAAGAGCAAATATAAGATGCCCCTGCATAAATTTAAACCAGAAATCACAAGAAAGTTCATAATCTACAAATCACAATGTCCTGGAGCGCTATGCCCAAATGTTTAACTGATTGGTGGTATTCTTCTGTCACATAGGAGCATTGCAAAACTTACACCCTGTCCCACAATATATTGAGGGGCTCCTTAATAAAACTTGTGCAAATCAATTCCCACCAACTTTTGTAGCTACCTGGCTCAGATCTTTCTCACGAAATCAAACTAAAGACTTCAGCAAGTAGAACCATCCAAGCAAGAAGAGAAAAACAAGAGACTTTTTTTTGTTACAACAGTATTCTATGATCAAGACCAAGATCATCCAAGTGAAACTGACCTTTTTGTCTGCCCTGTGCTTCAAAGACGTGAAGGGAAAATAACCTCTTGTTTCTGTAATCAAAAGCTGATGGGAGATAAGCTGAAGGCAATTACCAAAATAAAACAGCAGAGACTAGCCACGAATTGGTATCACAAAGAAAGTTATAACAGATGTTAGAAAAGGAATGAGACAAGAAAATACAGATGACAAGCAATAAAGGGTTGTGTAAGAATTAACATAACAAACTAGACATCAAAACCTAAATTACTGTGTCAATGATCTGAAGACAACTGAAACAATATAGAAAGGCTGATGAAGAAAAAAGAAGAAAGCTTGAGATTCAAAAAATCCACTCTCTTGGCCCAAAACAGGATTGTAATATTATCACGATTCCAACCCCCAACAATTCCAAAACCCACTCTCAGCTTGTTGCATGTGGGAGGAACTCAGGATTAGGCAAGAATGAAAGATGAGAAGCAAACAAAGAGCCATTTATTTAAAAATAACTTCAATATGTTCAGGCTCACTGCATCTGTATCAATCCTGGTGAAGAAGGCTCCCTAGTACCAATAACATCAAATACTAAAGATTACCTTAAATCCAAACTTTGCATCAGAAAATACATTCAAACCTCAAAGGGGTAACTACTGAAGCTCAGCTGAAGGCTGGAGCACATTACAGGGCTAGGTTATATACAGTTTATACACATATATATATACACACACACAGATAGGATCTGTACCAAATGTTATTTAAGTAATCTACAGACACAACAGCAGAAGTAGTCAATGAAAACAAGACAAGCCGTAGCAAATCAGTACTTCTACATTAAGAAGTTTCGTTCAGAGGATCTTCATCATTGCAATTTTTTTTTCAAAGAAGACCAAATAATCCTTTGGCCTGGATTGGATCTTAAGCAGGCAAAAACCCCATAGATAGAGAGAGAGAGATAGAGAGAGAGATACAAAGATAAGGGATGTGATGGTATTTGTGTGACTATTTTGGTTAATGTTTCCATGTTATGTGCCTTTGAGATGCAAGATGAAAGAGTGATTATTCATTCTCTGGAGAAGTGACTGAGCCTACCCAAGAAGAAAGAACTTGTGAGAACACAGGTGTGCCAACAGAAAAGTTCAGAGAAGAAGGGAGAGTCCTACGAAAACCAACAGCCAGGTTTCAGGGGTGGTGGAAAGATTTCCTGAAGTCCAAGTAAACTGTAGAGTTTGCTACAGCTCCGAAGTTGCAGAGTTCATTGAAACCAAAGTAGGAAACAACAATCCACCTCAAGGACAGGATGGGCAGGAGAAAAAGCTGATCAAAAATTCTTTTTATTTCTGTATTTTATGTTCTGTTTATTTCTGACTTAGTGACCTGAAGTTTTCTCCACCTAAGAAGTCTTCCAGTTTTGTTTTTCTTCTAAAATCTGACTATTTTCACTTATAACACAGTTATGTATTTGGTTTCTTTGCTCAGCTCACTGTGACTAAAATGTCTAGGCAGATTCACCTCCAAGCTTCAAAAACGAAATCTGGGTTCCATTGCAGTGGCTGGAGGGATCAGATCAAAACTCTATTTAGGAAAGTATTTCTTCTCTGCCAGAAGCCAGCAAGCAATGTTGCAGAGATGGTAAGAATGGGGCAAATAAAGACTGAGCTTTGTTAGACAACAACCCAGACACATTTACAGAAAAGCACTGAGCTACCTAGAAAGCTGGATATAAACAACTAATTTAGTGCTCAATATTGTGTGAACAATTAGAGCTGTTTTTCTTCATACATGTTACTTTGCATTCACTATCACTGAACTTCAGCTGTCCTTTACCTGCTCATTTCCCTGGAATCATAAGACTTTCTGCCTGTTCTTTAAAGTTTTGACTAGCCTGCATATTAGCAAACAATACCACCACCTTTTTCATCAGTAAGAAGTTTCCAGATAAGTCGTGAAACTTCTGAAAAGCCCAATTCAAAAAAGAAAGTACAGAACAATCCTTTAAACAGACTGTTTTTCCACTGGCAACCTTGCTTCATTGCAAAACTGATCTTCGGTTCCTTTTTTTTAAGAGTCCACTTATCTCTAGAGTAATAAGGATGTCATCTCCAGTCATTTTGTCCCTTTAAGAGTATTTAGTGAAGTATCTCACCAAAAGCTTTTTGACAGCTCAATATACTGTCTTAAATGGATTAACCTTAAGTACAGGCTCATAACAAGTGTGACTTCCTCCTACAAAAAAAGCCACTTCAGCTCCTCCCTACTGCCAGATTTTACCCATGAATTTAAACAAGGTTTCTTTATTTATATTTTTAACCCAATTGTCCTAACATTATACCAATATCATCTTCCTCTAATATGCTGCCAACATAAACTAAACGTCAGAGGTCACACACCATAATTACCATCCCAGCCTGTTTCAGCCAGAGCTCCTTGAAAACTTTTGAGTCATCTTCCCATAGCTCTTATCACTTGTTACTGTTCAGTTTATCAGCTTATTTTAAAACTTCTTCTGGAAATTTAAGTCCAAGGTAGTTCCTTAACTTTATCCCTTCAAAGAAACTCCTTACGATAACACCAGGAAAGATGCATCATTCTCAAGTTTCCTTTTCCACCTTGACTGCCTGGGATCCCTACTTTGCTCCCTGTTGATGAAGCATTCGAGAAAGACCAAAAAAAAAAATTTTAAAAAGCAGTTTTCAGCAAGTGTTACTCAAACACTTTTAGAAACTGTCTTACTAAGGCTTACATGCCTTTTTACACATTTTTATAGTAGTTTCCTCATCTGTACAAAAGTTCATCTTTCAAAGGGCATCATTCCATTCCTTCATCTTCTTAGCAATGCCACCTGCTGTGAACTACTTTAAAATTTTTGTTAATAAATAGCATACATTTTCTGTAAAGGAGTTATCCTTAAGATTTCTTTATGCTCTCTGAAAGCCCTTCCTCTTTTTAGCTAATCCATTCAATTTCTTGTTAAAACATTTGCTCATTCTTACACAGGTTCTAGCAGAAATGTGGCCTGTACCAATATGAGCTAAATGTCTAAGACAACCCTCTCAAGAAGACCAAAGCCATGCCCATTAAGCCACTGAAAAAACTCTGGAAATGTTTCTAATTCAAAGATGAACAAATATTTCTTATAACATTATTTTCAAGTCATGAGAGTTAATGTTTTCTAATCCAGTGATAGCAAAAATGGTTTAGACTTAAAAGATTCACGAACAGCAAGTACAGATTAAAAAATAAATACAAGCATTTCAAGATTATGACGAACAGCATCTGGAATGCCTGTAAAGAATGGGAATCTTTCCAAGCTTCTGAAAATTTGGGAGCAGAATTTTTCTGAGAGATGAAAACAAACACATTTGTTCAATGTCTTTACTTAGTCATGGAAATATTTCCATTCTAAGAAGAAACTATTTTTCACAAATAATACAGCACTTGAGAATTTCAGACCTCAATTTTCATCATAATCAAAAATACACCTACCACTCCTGGTTCTCACCACCCTGTGCACAAAAATCTGAACATGGTAGCATTTTCACTGCTGGGTCCAATGTTTTCCCATTAACAGAAAACAAATTGCCTGAAGGCTTTGGAATCTCACATGCCATATTTTCTGATAAAAAACACCATTGTCTCTTACAGAGCACACAATTTTTTGCAAAAAGGAAAAGAAAAGAAAGCAACTGCAAAGCCACACACAACATCCTAAAGCATCTGGAAATTCAACAGCCTGAAGGGTTTCCAAGTCGCTTTATGTGTACACAATTCATAACAGGTCTTAGCAAACCCATCCCTCAGGAATGTTAGCTCTTTTAAAGAATATTTAACTATGTCCTTGTATGGAAAAGTGCTTCTTTTAGCTTCTTCTAAAGCTGCTTACAGATAAGAGTTAGACCATCAAAAATTAAAAATTAGTTATTACTCCTTAATAGATCTTTCCTTTTCATTCCTAATTTTAAATTACACCACATTTCCCTTTGCTTTTCTTCTGAAAAGTCCATATCTAGTCAGAAACAATTCCATGACTGATTCAGATAATCAGTTTTTCCCTCATCTGTGCCTTCCATCAAAATAAAAATTCAGTTTTTCAAATGTGATGAGCAGAAATGCATGTAGCAAAGATGCCACATCACAGATTTATACAGCAAATAACTCTTCTAGTTTTTCCTTTCTTTCTTTCCTTGTGACTCCTGACAAGCTCATTTATTACTCCTGTGAGGTTTTCAGAAATTTATTCACTATAGCTCTAATGTCTGTTAGACATCCTAATAGATGAAAAAAATAAGCATATGCCACAGCATTTAGTTATTTTGTGTCTCTGTCTATTCATCCGGTTTTAAAATTGGTCTAGTGACTGCAGTGACCAGTATTTCCCCAAATAAAGCACTAGTTTATCCATTGTTTCATTGCTCACAGATTTCTAAGTAGAAGTGCATGTTCTTTTCCTATGAGCACAGCAATAAATTTATCATTGCCAGCACATGAATTTGTTATTATTTATTGCCTATGTGCAACATCTTAAATATTTGTTGTTTAAATTTAAAAGATTATGTATACTTTTCCTGGTTATCTGCACCTTACAAAGTCTATTTATGTCTTGTTTCAAAGAAATCCTTGGAAAAACAGAGACATATCAGTATCTGGTTCCATACCTCATTTGTCTTATCCATTTCCAGCTCTTCCTTAAGAAAACAAAATGAAACAAAACCAAAATAAAAAAAGAAACCTCCACCACTTTCTTTCATCAAAGCAAGCTGTAGAAGTACAGTTAAGCTGCTTTTTCCACTTAACGCTACGACTAAGGCTTCACAAGTCAAACACAATTTGAATGCAGGTAGGACAACCTTCACAGAGCTTGGTCAGACCTCAGTGATCTGTAAGTCACAAGAACATTTGCACACAGCCCTCCTTGCAGTTTAGTGAGAAAAGGCTCACATGCAGCACTCAACCACACAAATCAATTTACTCCAGTCAACACAGGTGAAGTGCAGAGTAAACAAGACACACCTGATTAAACTTGATTTGAAAGATCCCCTGTACTCCACCAAAAACACTGCAAAAATAGTATCTACTTAGCACAGAAAATAAAGTCTTTAAATTTAAAGACAAGACTAGAGTTTGGAGTATTCAGAAATTCAAAAAGCAGCCATCTGTCAAACCAGATATATGTCACTAACACAGCACATGGCACTATAATTTTCTTCTATTGCAACAATTCACAGAAGGTCGAGCCTGAATCAGTGTCCTGCTTTGCAAGGCACTCTACAGTGCAGATTTAGGTAATCTTGCCCTGTTACACAGAAGCCTCAAATACTTTTAAAAATTTTAAGGGCCCTGTTAAAAGGTAACAAGGACAAGGAGTTCGTCTCCAGCAGAAAGAAGCAAAGTTGCAGCCTTGTATACAGTTGCAGACATACAAGTTACAAGATTACAATATTATTGCCAACTACAAGAAAGGTGGAATGGCTGTCCTTTCAAAGACTTCATCTCTCACCAGTACCCAAGAACACTAATTACAAAAGTCTAGGATAAAGTTCAGACAGACACGGATTCATCCAGGCTGCTTTATTTAACTTTATTTATTAATTTCACAATTTGAGCTATGACTCTGCTTTAGCTTACTGGAGCACAGATCCACAGATCACAGAGCTACCCCTCACCTTTCAAGACTGTCAGAGTAACAGTGAAAGTATCAGTAAAGGGAAGAGGAGGCGATACACAAATTAATTCTTATTAAGAAGGACAAAACCTCCCACACTAGTTTTCAACCAAAATAATCACATGCGTACACATAAGTAGTTACTTGGTATTTAAGTTACCAGAATATCACACTCAAAATTCCTGAGAAGCAACCACTAATTTGCAAATTAATACAGAAAATACTACTGCTCACACCACCACACCGTCTGCCTCTAAGGCAGAACAGACTGCCCAGCCTCACAAGTAACTGCACTATTGCGTCCCACAACAGAAAGCGGATATGACTCATCTGAGTTAAATTCTCTAACGCTTGACATGATTGCTGCTAATTGTTGCAAAACGAGATTAAACAGATCTGATAAGCAGGTCTACCTTTGGCTTTGTTAATGGTAACTCCAGGTGGCCTGTGATAGCTATGATTCCATTCTCATTCAGTTTTACAGCAAAAAGAACAGGCTTGGATAATTGTTGCTTGTCACTTTCTGTATTAATACAAGATGCTTAAACTTTACGTCCAAAGGCAACCCATTTCTGCATATGATGCCAGTACCAGAAACTACTTTTATACAGCTACGGCCCTGATTTAGAATTACTGCAGTACCATTTAATATCTAAACACTATGTAAGAGTGTTTTAAATTTATGATTTGATGTTAACTGTCATGGATGTTCTTGTCTTGACTCTTGTCATGAGTCATGTCTAAATCACCAGTGATCACAATAGCAGTGCATCTGATTTAGCCAGCAGCTCACAAAGTCAGGAAACCTGAGTTCTCCCCTCACCTTTAGCTACTGCCAAACCTCAGGCAAGTCACTCTATCCTTCTGGTTTCATCCTCCTTAAAATTATGAGATTGTTATCTGCTCCATCTATAAAGTGCTTTAGAATCTATAGATGAAATCCATAAGTAAGCACATTATCCATAAAGGGGAATGGCCAGCATCACAGCTGGCAGAAGCAAGATAAAAGACTTCAAGATAAAACAGTTGGAGCACTGTAAATATTGAATTTGATTCTGAAGTATTCATATATGGACATTCACCAAGATGGGACAGTGCTAAACTCCATGTATAAAAAATATATATATATATATATTGTACCAGTAGCACTTCTGAAGCAGAACTAGCACTCCAAATGAGGTTTTAAGTGTCTTGCATAGCATCATATTTTTGAGTAAGAACAAGGACTACAAAATAGAAACACAGTCAAACATTTTACTTGAGAAAATAGTCTACAAACTAATCTATTACTTATATTTCTTAAATCACAGCAAAACCTCACACAAGCTAGCCACAACTGAACCAAGGAAATGATACTAGAAGAACCTTATGAATACATCAATTCCAAGCATCTAAATCAGTGGGGCAAGAGAAAGTTTGATCACTGGCATAATTTAGTAGAGCCAAAGCAGTAGGAATTACCATTTGCATATATAACAGGTGATTTACTTAATCTTATATTCCTATTCTTCCTGTATTCTATGTACAGGTGAAAATGTTTTCATTTCAAGTAACTTCTGGAATTCAGTTAGTATTCCAAGTGTTCTAGTACCAATTAACTAAAATAACTCAGTACACATGATCTCACTGCAATATTCAACAGAGGCTTCAATTTCCATTCAACCTGCAGTGCTGAAATGGTAAATATAACAGTAATTTATGATAAAAACAGATTTTTTTTTTCCCTACAGCAAGTATTGATGTGAACAGGAAAGCTACACAGATGTAAATCTAAATAATTGCCATCAAAATAGATATTTAGCTTTACACAAACTAAATAACCCACACATATGATAGGAAACCTAGCTCAGTTTGCATTTGTAATGTATAAACACTTAAATTCTCATGCTTCAGGCTCTTCATCTTCTGTAGAGGAGAAAAAGAATCATTTAGGATGACGAAACGCTTGAGACACTGGGGGGGGGGGAAGTGACAATGGTCATCACCTACTCAATTAATTTTTAGCACAGTAACCACTTTTTCACAGAGATTTGTCCAAAAATACCTGGATATAAAGGCCAGCAAATTAAACCACAAACTCTAGGAAACAATTTTGCCAGCATTGACCAAGTAATTTACAATACCATAAGTCAAAAATTAAACTCCTGAAACTTAATTTGTTTCTTTTGCAGTCAACCTTCTTAATTTTCCACATGGAAGGCTTTTCAGTATAACTGCAGGGCAGTTACATTAAAGCAGAAACTAATAACTGAAAAGCATTTTATCTTTTATCAAAAAAAGGAACTGCAATATGCTCTCTGAGTTATGCATTGGAGTTTAACTGAAAATTCAAATGTATTAAAATGGAAAATGAAATTTTTACATCATATTCAGTCATGACATTTTGTACATTTCATTCAGATACAAAGAAACTATCATCCATGCTGGGAAAGATACACAAATGCTGTACTTGCAATCTAGTTCTATATGGAGAATCTGATGGATTCATTTTCAACAAACAACACATATTAGCAGGTTATTTGCTGAATGACTATTGAGGCCTAAGATTTGCAATAGCTATCCACTGCCCTTCATCCAGTTTAAGGACCTCAAGAAAGACTGAATTTGGAAGCTAAAATAGTTGCTGGAATTGTGCATTCACAAATGCAGTATCTGTAACCCGTCTTCCTGAACAGATATGGCACTGCAACTGCACTTGCTCAGCTCTGAACAAAAGCTTCAAAGAATACTTGTTACACCTAAACTAGGAAACCAGTAAAGCAATACTGACTGATAAAACATGCCCCAGGTCCCACTTCTGCATGAGGACCAAATGGCTTGGAACGGTTTACATCAGTCTTAAATTCTCCTAGCCTCAGGTTGCTCCTTTCAGATTGGCCACTGGGAATGCTACTGAGGCTCTACTCCTTGGCACAGACCAAAAGCATGCCAGAAGTGATAAAAGCTTAACATCAGAGGCCACTGAACTCTGGTAACCACATGTAGAAGCCTAGAAGATAAGGGGACTAGTCTCCAAACACCAATAGCCAGATAACTGTGGAGCCAACCAAGGATTGTTGAGAGAAAGAATAGGATGTGGCTAGAGAAAGGGGCCCTGTAGAGGTACGGCAGCACTTTTCCAGGATAAAAGACCTTGTTCTGGCTCCTGGAGATAAGCACAGCACAGTGCAAGACAGGAATGAGGTCAAGAAAGGTGCATGGACTGTAGTGGGGGATCAAGACCACCAAAGACCCCCAGAGCCCTCTGACCCATTTCCAGAAAGGTCTAAAAGAATGGACTGCTCATTATAACTAATTTGCATAGAAAGTGAAAAACATCTCCATGGCAGGGAAAACTTATCTATAAAAAGGTACCCCCACAAAGACCAGGTCTGTGTGCACCCCAGGACCTTGGCCACACTATCAGCTGGATCAACACTGGAGCCAGGACTGCTGATCTCTCTTCCTTTCTCTCTCCCCCTCCTTAACACATCTTTCTCTCTCTCTTCCTTTTCACTCTAACCCTAAATCCAAAACCCTCTACTGAGTGCTTATACTGTGACACAATGGACTAACATACCAATTTTCATAGCAAGTGTATAATCTAATAAAACTTTGTAAGCTTTTGTAAGCTCTGACTTTTGTCATTCCTTTTGACCATGGGCACCTACGAATCGTGGGTGCTCCCCTTAAGAGTGGAACACCACACCACAAATACTCATTTGCTAGCAAAGATGTAGTCAAAATTTCAATTCAGGTGGCAGAATCTTTCAGCTGATGAGATGTCCTCAAGTTTTTGTTCCAATACAGAGAAAAACTCAAACGACGTTTTCAAACCTTCCTGTAAACTGAAAGTATCTGAAAAAACATCAGATTGAGAGCATAAACAGCTGGCACAGCCAAGATGAAATACATTCTTTAGCCAACCCGACCAGAATAGGAAAGCATATGAGGCAACTCACAAGGAGACAAGATCAAGAATAGCATGAAACCACACCTTTAGGCAATCTCAACACAGGTTGCTGCAGTCCTGCTTTTGGTCTGTCCTCTGGAACATGTGCTTAGCTCACAGAACTTACACAACAGAAAGCTAACCAGAAGAAAGTAAAGGAGTTAGCAATCAGGCCAGCTCCCTGACCTACCTCATCACATAATTCTCTGAGTGCCGAAAGCAGCACCAGAGAGAAGCGTGTTAGTCCAGTTTCTCATCCACTTAAACTGCCATGGGATTGCATCTCAAAGGATACAATATACTCAACTCTTCCAGAAGTCCTACTTAATGAGAATAAGTGCTTAGAAAAATGGATTGTATGATTACCTTATCCTACTTAGCACTGTAATTAGAGTGAGGCAGCAGTATACTCTTGGCAAGAAGGTAATACTCTGATATTGATATACACATTGCAGTAACTGTCACCATGCTTGTATTCACTTATTGGCATTAAGGATTATTTGAAACTATGCCATGTCAACTAGGCCTTTCCATGTTAGAAGTCTGAGACAGTTCTACTGCAAAAGTATTTGACATTACCATGGCAGTAGCTCTAAATCACAGAATCATAGAATGGTTTGGGTTGGGAGGGACATCGAAGATCACTTAATTCCACCCCTGCTGCCTTGGGCAGGGATGCCACTGACTAGATCAGGTTGCTCAGGACCTATTCAATGTGGCTTTGAACACTTCCAGGGATGGGGCATCCACAACTTTTGGGTAATCTGTTCCAGTGCTTCACCACCTGCTGAGTAATGATTTTCTTCATACCATCTACTCTAAACCTGTCCTCTTTTAGTTTGAAAACCAATTTTAACTTTTCAGTTTAAAACCATTCCCCCATACAAAAAGTCCTTCTCTCTCCTTTTTATAAGCTCCCGTACAGTACTGAAAGGCTACAATGAGGTCTCCCTGAAGTCTTCTCTTCTCCATGCTGAACAACCCCAGCTCTCTGTGTCTGTGAATCATTATCTTCAATTCATAATGAAAAAAGTAATATATAATTTCTTATGAAGCAAATTAAATCTTGAAGACAGGAATCTGCCAGTTTGCAACCAGCCACAGCCTAAACTGAAATCCACTAAGGTTTGGTAAGTCTGCCTACTGAGAAATTTTTCAACCAAAGCTGCTATTAAAGTACTTGAAGAGAGAGGATACAGAGACAAGTATCAGGTTGTCAACACATTGATCATTCAAAGCAGAGACAGTTCTGAGACACTGCAGAAAACAGACCAAAATACAAGCAGTTAACCAACAAAACGGACTGGAAATTTTCCAGTTCACACCCATTTGGCAGGGCTTGCTGCAAAAGCTCTTGCTTTAGTTCAGTCCATTTTCCCAGTGCTTTTATTACATTTTGGCCCTCTTGCATCAGCTGGAAAAGGGAGATCATGGTTTCTGGTAACAGAATTACTGGCAAGAATCCTCATTTTCTTGCTTCTTTTACAGAATGCTTTTAGAACACATACTTTTAAGACTTTCTCCATTTACCTCAGAATTGTGAAATACACCCAAATGTGTTGAAGTATTTAAACCATGTTAAATCCACTTCACACTTAATGGCCTCCACAAACTTCTGGTGTTATTAAGCCTCTATGAAATAAGTATATTTGAGTTAATCTTCAATATAAGCTCTTTGAGTGGCTGCTAAATCCAGCCTGAGACACTTCTCATCTGTAAACAGAGTGTTCTGCAATAATACACAGGAGACTGGTCCAGCAAAAAGCTCCTAGCACAGCTGGGCTGGGCTGCATCACACAGACTCAGCCCTGGGCAGTGCTGCCCGTACAGGCT
The DNA here is from genome assembly GCA_013400915.1 of Pardalotus punctatus. Taxonomy (NCBI): domain Eukaryota; kingdom Metazoa; phylum Chordata; class Aves; order Passeriformes; family Pardalotidae; genus Pardalotus; species Pardalotus punctatus. The sequence continues at coordinate 171,981 of VZTX01003203.1, read as the reverse complement.
CCAGCTTGTCCGGAACGAAGCATACACCACTAGTGCTCAGCTCTAGTCCAGGCCAAAGGGCTTCCTTCCTTATCCTGAGAGGTTGATGAACTTCTCTCCAGCTACAGACCTAGACTCAGCACAGCCATGAGAAGTTCAGACTTCACCAGTGGAGGTGGCCTTCTATGGCTGTAGTAAGTCAGGCTACCCACATGCTGCGCTGGGCCTGCGGCAGCAAACAGAAGAAAAAAACGCACCTCTGTTCACTCTGATGAAGGGATAGGAAATAACATAATCCCTCAAGAACAAACCAGAATTGGGCACTGCTGCAAGACCCCAACACTTCCTCAAAGATAATAGCATTGGTCTCATCAGGCTGCTCTCATGGCAAAAGTAGAGCCTTTTCTCCCCTCCTCCCTTTAGAGCCACATCACTAAAGAGCATGCTCCTTCCCCCCTCTACAGGCATCCTTTCAACAAGAAATTAATAAAACCTGCTTTGTTCAGCAATGAAATAAGTGTACAGGATATTTTGGAAAGGTTACTTTTTTTCTGGCTTGCCCTGCAATCTCTTCCATGCTTCACAGGTGCAACATTCTCTATACACAAAGCTGTTCTCCTGGTTAATAAATAGGAACAATTCTCAAAATAATAAAAACCATGAAAGACATAAAAGGAAACTAGAATAACCAAGGTTTTGTGCCACAGTCTCAAAACAACAAAAAACCCACCCTATGTAAGAAGTTCTGTTCCTTTAATATGAAATCATAAAAAAATATTTGTGGAAATTGGAGTCTCCACAATCTTGAAAGGTAAATAATATACAAATATCAAATTACTTAATCAGGGAAGTTTACCTCCTGAAATAAGTTTCATCATCATAAGCAAAAGAAAATAGTTTCTGCACAGCTACTTGCATGATTTGCAAGGTCACTGAAAACCCTTATAAGAGATTACGCATTGAAGGACTCCAAGTCTCATATGAAGTATATGTATTTTTATACGAAATAACAGCAAAGTTCAACTCTGCAGAAAACTAAAATTGAAACTGATCTCAGGGAAACAGAAAACATAAATACACAGGACTTGAGCTTATTTACACAAATAACAATAACTTATTTTCTATTGAAAGTGATCAGGATGGTGTCACTGAGCCTTTTGCAATTGCACTTGACCCAGGAATGATTATGACACTCAGAACGGACAAAATTCTGCTCCCAAGGAGATTTGGAAGGATTCTCTGTTCTTCACATCAACTGCCTGGCAAAAACTTCTCATTTCCAACTGTGATCTGGAAGACAAGGTTGCATTAAAGAGGCAAATGGCTTTTGCCCTTCTCCACAGATGCCACGTCACTTCCACTGATGGCAAGAGCTGCAAGGATTGAGTGAAGACAGCATGCAGCACACAACCAAAAACCGGGCTTTCACTATCATGCCACATTATTGAAAGCATAACCAGTAGTCAGCACACATACATTCAGGTTGAAGTCAATTAATTTTCACTCAAATTAGCTATAATGTTCCTGGAGGAAGGTCAAGAAATCTTATCTGAGATATTGTATTAAAAGGCAGTAATAAACGAATAAAACACAAAATTATGGCATACATCTAATATGTTTCCCTTCAGAGACATTCTTCTATACAGAAAAGCCAGTACTATCATGCTTTTAAAAGTGTGTGTAGCTGAAAAAATCATATTGAAGGTGGAGCAGTGGAAGTAGGAGCATTTAATCTTATGGGTGTGCCTCTATGGAGTTAAATGAAGCACTTTACTACTGTGTCAAGATAACTGAATAACTTTATCCCAGGCAGAAGGGGCCCCACTTCAGAACCACAAATTAATTCCTACAATGGTACAACTGTTTCTTTACTTCTGGTACATCACTGAGCCTTCCTTGCTTACATCCAGGTCTTCCTGTGCTATAGTCAGATGAGTCACTTGGGCACTGCAGAATAGACTTCTGCTGGAAGTTTAACCTGCGTCTTCACACTTCAAAGATGGCAGGTCTCAGTCTATAGTCCCTAATAAGTCATAAAGACTGCAAAGAAAGCAGCAGTAAAACTGTATCAGGCAGGCATTGTGTGAAGGGGAAGAAAACCAGATAAACTCTGCAAGAACTGCAGATAACTCTTCTGTGAAGATATCACTGAAAAACTCTTCACCACTGAAAAACTCTTCACCACTGAAAGCACCAGCTGCTTACTCACCCAGAGTGCACTCTCTGCAAGAGACACTCAGTGACACAATCAGCAAGCAAGTCCCAGAGCAACTAATTTACTTCATTACAGTAAGGGAGAAATGCAGAGCCAAATTTTTACAAGGGTGTCTAGCTCTTAAATCAAAACATACGTTTCTTGTGGGATTTGAAAGAGCACTGATTCCCACTGGCTTCAAATGATTCAGACTGTGGGAAATCTTTAAGCCCCATGCTGCATCTAAATTCATCCCAATGTTTGTGAATAAAGACAGACACAATTTAGAAGAGAATTCAACTCTGGCATGCCATGATCAGCAGCCATGCTGATCAGCAGCTCTTCATAAGTGAAATATTATATCTGCATCACCTAAGGCATAAATTTGGTCTCAGAGGAAAAAATATAAACTAAAAAAACAGCCTGTGCTTGTGTGTCAAGCTCAGCCCAAGTTTCATGTTCTCTTGGAATACAAACAATTACAAACTTCTTACAGAAATCTACCCATCAGTGATTACCAGAAAATTCCCCAGTTATCAAAACAGATTCTGTCATCTGTCACACACACATGTTCTGCCGTATGGGATGCTTTCGCTGACTGCTACAGATGTTTATCTCATTCTAACAAATGCTGTACTTCTCAATGTGTCTGAATTGCTGAGAATAACTCCAAGAGAAGCCATACCGAAGAAGCAATAGGAGAGACTACTGCGGACAGTGGATGTTTGGAGACAATCTAAAGCAGGGAGCCCTCAACAAAAGATGTGAATCCCAGCAATAACTTCCATTTTATTAACCACAGACTTGCAAAATCCCTGCCGTTGTAGAGCCACTGAGGTTTTTTAATTCCTTTGGGTTTAACTTACAAATAAACTTGCAGGTTACCTATGCATGCAAATACAGCAAGTCCAAATAGAGACTGCTCCAAAGGCACCCGGGAAAAAGAGGAACAAGATTTAAATGATCAGTGCCACAGAATACAGTCAAAACTCAGCTGTTCTATACCGAGACAAAAGAAAACAAACCGCCATAAAACTGAAATTTTAATTTGCTTAACCTAATTTAAGATGTAACAGAGGATGAAATTTACTGAGGACAATGGTGCTGAATTATACATACAAGGCCTTTTCTACTTTTCACTCGAACCTTTAGGTTTTAACACTACTTGTTTCAGCTGTTGTCACTTGCTACATTTACAGCTTTTTGTATTGTGCTTCTTTACTTTAGAAAGCTACTAAAAAGAGAAGCCAAATTATTATCATGACTGCAGCAAATTCAAGAGTTGTTTCTTTATGACACATCCTGTTCAGAGCTACAGAATGCAAACTGCAGAAAAATCAGTCACAAGCTTTCTTCTGCATTACTCAAAAAGCATTCATCTAGCTCCATTCAGCATTTTCTCCAGTGCGGAATATACTTAGATAATGTCTGCATATACAGATGCCTCACGAGTTTTACATCTTTACTGTATTTTAAGAGACCCAAAAAATTTCATAATCTTCATTCCTCCCACTTCTTCAAATACCATGAAGTATTTCTAAACTAACTCTATCACCCTGATACACTTAACAGAAAGTACCCTTTCAAAAGCCTAACTTCCAGTAACTTCTAAATAATCCAACAAAAGCCTGGATGTGGACTATCCAGTCAGCTGCTTCACTGATAACACTTTAATAAATAAACACTGCAAGAGCATACCCTTAATGTTACAGACATGGCTGGAAATTCACACCTATGGCACCCATAGTAGATGCTGCATAAACCTTTCAGCTGTGGGAAAGGCCTGAGAAAGCTCTTTCTGCACAGCAGAGCTACAAACTGCTGTGACAGGCCAGTGACAGAGCCTGAAAGAGAACTCAGGTCTCACAGCCCACATACATGGAGTGGGTGTATCTGGTGTGCTCCTCCTACTTCAGACAGAAACTGATGGAATATTTTCTAGTCACCTATTGACACATAGCCTGATTAGAGTTGTGCAATATAGTACCAATACTGGAATCTGGCTATAAAAGTTTACAGCTCGTTCAGCAATGGAAATATTTGTGAATATGTTGTTTCAAATCCCACAATTTCCTCATAAATTCAGAAGTTCTCCACTAGCACTATGAACTCTCAAACTTTGTATCAGGATTACAGATTTTTTGCCAGACACATCATTTTTGTTGTAAATGTAAATGACATTCATGTGCTTTAGAATTAAACATTCTTCTGTGTTGAAGATGTGCCATGCATTTGGTTTAGGTTTCTAATGCGGCTTTCTAAGAGAGTCTGGAATCAATATGCGGAATCAAAAGGAACTTTATAACCCACCTCACCTAAACATTACAATATGTGCTATGCATTTTGACACAAAGATTCTATACTCGTAATACTTTGCATCCCTGACATGATTGTAGTCATACTCTTAAGACAGCCATCAGCTCAAGTCGGCACACCATTATTAATTTAGTTGGCATCTCTTGCTCCAACTCATCACTTGCATTATATTGCTGCTGAAATACAGATTTTTCAACATGAGTTCCACTGGCAGTGGAATTAAACTTCTTTTTAATTTTTTAGTAGTTGTCCTGGACTCTGAAATTGGATAAGGCTAATGCACCATGATAATTTCTCCTGCTACACTAACAAGAACTATCATTTGATTGTCCTGTCATGACACTATAGAAACAGTAGTGGGGATACCGCAGCATCTGGGGAATTGGGGGGGGGGGGTATCAAAAAGAAGTAAAATAAGATATGAATGTAAGTGCTCCATAATCACAGAAAGTATGTACAGTATTTCAAGAGTCTGACAAAACTCTGTCAGTGAAATTAAAAAATGTTAATCAGGAAGCACAGAGAAAAAGGTGGTGAAAAAATTGTTCTAAGAGACAAGGTAAAATAGAACAAAGCTTGTGATTACTCTCTCTGGTAGTGACTTTTTTTTCTCCTAAAAACAGCTAATATGGTAGGACACATGCTGCTTTTTACCACAGAAAATATTTCCACCAACTTCTAGAATCAAGAACATCAGTTTTAAATAAAATATGACCTCCTTTGGGATTAACAGGAAAGTCTGCATTAGCATGTCACAATCACGAACTTCAGGAAACTTATATAAAGGTATAAATCCAACTTTAAAACAGGAGCATCATAGAATTTATCATATTTAGAGGAAGAAACCACAAGAATGCCATTGAGCCCTGATACTGCTTTACTTCATTTCTGTGTGCCTGTAAATGTTTTGCAATGCACAATCCACAAATGTTTTCTAGAATCTGCAGAAACAACTTAGGTGCAAAACATCTTTGAAGCAAAGTTCACTTTCACATAAGTGACTGCAGGAGTTCTCTGAACTTTTTGTCATTTTGTATACCCAGAGTCTCCCCAAGCACACTGCACACTATGTTTCTAAGCGCAGTAAGCCAGCACTGCCAATCTCGAGCCCAAGCCTGCATGAATTCTGAAAGCAATAATGCTGAATTCCAGAAATCAAGATAAGATACTAAACCCATTTTATTATCTCTTATTTGATGAACTGTATTTTAGTAAATCATTGTTATTCTGAAGAATTATCTCAATAGCCCCACACAACAGTGTTAGTAGAAAATGCTATCCTATTGTTGAAACGTGAGCATAAGAAGCTTATGAAATGGAAATTCCCCATTCTAAGACAACATTAAAGTCAGAAGGACAGTTTTATTTGAAAAGCAATCAGTCAAGCTGTTTAGCTTGAGAACCAAGCTAAAACAAGTGACTGCACAGATTAGAAAACCCATTATCTTCCTCAGTCACTGCCTGTGTGATCTTTCTTATCTTCCACCAGTCCCTCTGAGACTGTATTTAAAAATCAGAATGCCCAATACTGTACATCTAGCAAATTACCATACAAATCCCTGTCTGTTTCTAAAAACATGTGTGAAGAAATTACCTTGACTTAGAGCACCTTCCTCCCCTGAAGAGCTGACTCAGATTACTGATTCATGCAACTTTTTTCCTTTTATGGGACTTTTTTCTATTTTGTTTTTCTCAAACACTGTTCAGCCAGTCCTTGATGCACTTATGTAATACAAAGTGACTGTGTAAAGATCTGCACAGAAAGAAAATCATTCCAATTTCAATTGCCAAAAAAAATAAGAAAAAAAGAAGAATGTTTACTTAAGCCAAACAAACTCTAAGAACTCTACACACATTTATAGTTGTTTCCAAAAGAAACTGAGCAATTAAAGAAAAATCAACAGGATATGCAGATCTAGTCATTAAAATGCAGAGAAAATACCATTTAACTACAAATATCAATGGTTTCAGTAACTTTTAAAACACCATTATTATCTACTGCACTGTAGAATGATGTCTCTGGTACATTTTGGCATATCTCTAATTGCCCAACTCTTAAAATATTCCTGAAGTGTTTAGAAATTAAATTGAATTTAAGAGATACCTGAAATTCATCTGCATGAGCTTAAAATTACTGGAGACAAAAGAAAAAAAAATTAAAACTCTAGCTATCCTCTTTACAAAGGAAAAGAGCCCTTAAGACAGCTGATCAAGCCCAGATACATCAAGTTTTGTAAGAAATTGAATTTTCCTTTCTACATTTTTCTCTCCTCACCTTCCTCTTTAAGTGGAAGAAAATGTGATAAATATTGAAATCTCTGTTTTTGTCAGACACATCTACAACAGTTTACAGGGTTCACTGGACACTCACTTCTCAAGAAACCATTTTTAAATTTCTTGCTGAAATCAAGTGGAATTTAAGACATGCAATCAGAAATGCTAGACCCATTCTCAATATTTGGTGCATGCATGGTTCAATTATACATAGCTGACACCTACACAACAAATATGCACTGCTAATTCTGTCTCAGCATTTAAGGGCCATAGTTGACTGAAGCTGGCAGAAGGAGATTATTAGTAGGCTAATCTACATTTAGAGCGGATGACGAGTATTTTCATCTAAGATATTTTACTTAATACTTCTTCAAGTTCTCTTTGAAGCAGTGAAAGGCATGAAGCAAACCTACATCAGAAACCACCAAGAGTTCACACTATGCTATACAAAGCAAAAACAAGACATTAAAAAGGGAAGTCTTAATGATGGACAGGTATGTTATACTGTAGATCTATCCCCCTAAATCAGATTTGATTTACATGCATTATGAGAGTTGAGAGGTTTAATGTTTTGGTTTGTTTCATACAAACACAGTTATAAGCTTGATTTTTCCAAACCTTCACGAAATTACATCCATCCTTACTCTTGTAATTTAGCTGGCCTTTACAATGAGTCCAGGAAGACTTCATACCCTAAATATGACCAGTTAACTATCATGTAATTTTAAAGCATTTTCACTGCTAAATTTTTATTCCATATTCAGTCATGATGTGCTATTTTCATACTTTTTTTAAAAAATAATATAGTGTGCAGATATTTTTTATGGTATTATTAATATCACCTTTGATCACTGAAAGCACACAGCAAAAGAGGACAAGAAGGTCAATAGAGGAGTTTAGGTCACCTACAAATGTTTTCTTTCATCCACCATCATGTTAAAGCAGTTAAAAATATATCTGTGCAATAGCTACACCCTGCATGGTTGTTTTGGCTTTGTTGCCTACACTGCTCCCCATTTGCATTCCTCTAGTACACAGCTTCTTCTTTAATGTTGCTCCTAATCTGAGAGAGATTTTTTTCACTATTCTAAAGTTTCTGGAGAATAACTAATTCTTAAAAATAGAGAGAGTTCAGAAAGTGCAACAGGGACAAAGAAACGAGTACAAAAATCCACAGATCCCTTGAGACCTAAGATCAGCAGCACAACCCAGTTTTGGGATTGCAGCTGGTTTACCACTGGTCAACTCAGACAGTAGAGTATATGTGGAGCAGACACAAACTTCTACATCTAACTCTCTTCAGTTCAGGCACTGGAGGTGATCAACTCTCCGAGTTCTTTACATGTTTATTGACTTTGTTACTAAAGCAGAATGGCAAAGTATTTTTTCTGGTTTGCAACACTTCCATTAAATTCCAGCCAAACAGGATGAAAGAAAAAGTAATGTTTTCACTTTTCCAGTTTGCTGAAAAGCCACTGAAATAAGCAAATTATATTACATAAGCGTACAGTTATGTAGCACTATATGCCAGACGCCTACTGCCAGAATTAAAAGGGGCCCACTTCAAGTCAAATCTCCCATTACAAGAAAAGCGTCCATGAACTACCAAGACCCCGCCTATTGCAGAGCTCAGAGTCTAAAAATTAACCAGCGTAAGAGGCACAAAAACATCAGGGATAATTCAACTTCGTGGGCCTCACTATGCGACAGCTTCCACAACAAAACCAAAAGAGATTCTCAGGTTTCACCTGCCCTGGAATGAAGAGATATCAGGGTGCTTGAAATCTCTCCGAGCTGAATGCAGACAATACAGAGTCTATAATAAAACTCTACGGCTTTCCTATTTCCACCTGTAAGGACAGCTCTTCTGACTTCTGAGACTTTTTACTTCTAAGGATACGGCTCTGCATGAGGCAGAGGGATTAAGCTGTGAATGCACACTTCAGAATCACCCACTTCACTGAACTGAGAGCAGCAGTACATGAGGTAAAGCTTGCAAAGTTTCAAAGAGGTGTAAGGCATATGCATGCCTGTGCTGAAAAGTCTTTTGTGGGAACTGGTTACAATACTGTCAGGATGGTTTTGTTTGTTTGGAGTTTTTTCCCTTTTTCTTCACCCCTCCTCAGGAGAGGAAGAAACCACAGTATCTGAAAAAACTTGCTAAATGCTTATTTTTAGCCTGTATTTCAATTACACCAAAGCCACATCACAATAAGCCTAAAATTGCAGGTCAGGTCGATTTCCTACCTCTGATTTTCTAAAAGCAAAAAGCCATTAATTTAGTACTATAACCTTAGTTGCATGAAGTCTTTTAAAATCTAGCAAGCAGGTATTTTTTTTCTACATTCACACCATGCATCTGTCAATAAAATAAAAAAAATGGGGGAAATTTTTGGTTATTTTTTTTACAAACGGGGCTAAGTACATCACAACACAGAACCTCAGGCCACCACATCTTCAAATGAAGGTGCTGTACTTTTATTGCCATGCAGCTGGCAAACTGGGGTGTGAGGATGCAGCCCTGGTTACTCTTGCCAACTAACTAGATGGGTGTGCGCAGCTCTTAGCTCAAGCACATCCATCGTATGTATTTTATGCAACCAATATCAAAAGCACAAACTTCCAGGCACAAACACATGGAGCGTCCCAGATACTGTGTCAGCACTAAGAAATCGTCCAGCTGCATGTGTGGTGTCAAACCTGCTTCTCAAAGCTCCCGTGGCCTCGCGGTTCCTGCCTGTTTCAGCCCGCACTCATCGTACCAGTACAAATTTGCTTCCCTGCACTCTGCTGAGACACCGAGAGCAAACAGCCGGGGCACGTTTAACCCGCTGGTAGCAATCATATGCGCTGATTCACAGCACGCTTGCTGACATACGAGTTTCTTCTCCGGAACACATTAGCGCGGGGGACTAAAGCGGGCTCTGCCGCTCCTTTGCCTCCCACGTACCCGCCGTGGCCACCCGAGGGGTGTCACTGCAGCCGGGGGCACCGGGGGCACCCGGGGCTCAGCCCCCGGAGGGGGAGGCGGCCGGAGCTGCTCCCGCCGCCCCGCGGTGAACCCGGGGCGGTGACGGCGAGCCGGGGCCGAGGTGGTCCCACGGCAGCGGTGATCAGCCCCGGCCGGACGGTCGCTCTCACCTGCGTTGTAGAAGCGGTCCAGCACCGCCGTCTCGCCGAAGTCCAGCTTGCCGAAGTGCAGGGTCTCCAGCGCGGCCCCCACCGCGTCGCACGCCTCCCGCAGACTCTGCAGGGCGCCGCTCTCCGCCGCCAGCAGCGGCCCCTGGCTCGCCTCGTTGATCACGTAGGTGACCGCGGTCCGCCGGCCGCCACCCTTGGCCCGCGCCGCGGTGCTCGGGCAGGCGGCGGCGGCGGCGTCCTCAGCCCAGAGACCGGCGGGGGGCGGCACAGCCAAGTCGGGCGGGAGGCTGCGGGCGCCGGCGTCGGCCCCGGGTGCTCGCCTGCCGAGCGCCTCCTCGCAGGGGGTCCCGCAGCCGGGCGGGCCGGGCACCGGCAGACTGACGATCCCCTCGCTGCTGTCGCTCATCCCGGCGGCGAAGGAGCAGCCCCGGGCTCTGTCGCGCTGGCCGGAGTTAGGCGGATGCCATACTGCGCCGCCCGCCCCGGAGCGGTCCCGCCGAGCTGCTGGAGGGGAGAGGCGGCCGGGCTGAAGCGAGGGACTCCCACTCGGGCGCTAGCGAAGGCTGACGGAGACGGGGAGACGAGCACAGCCTCCCTCCGTGCCTGCCGCCGGCACCATGACGCGCCGCTCCCTTCTCTCCCGCACCTGCAGGGACTACCGGGCGAGCCGACCACCGGCAGCCCGGCCTCTTTCTCCTGCCACCCCCGACACCACGCTCTTCCTCCAGCCGCTTCTCTCCTACGGCGAAATCCTTCGGCCGCGGGGACGAACCACTTGTGAGATCGCTCTCCGGCGCCCCGGCTCTAGCCGAGCGACAGCTGCGGAGCCACTGGCAGCGCGGGCTAGGGCGGCCCCAGCGCCGGGCACCTCCTCCGGCCCCGCCTCCGGGCCGAAATAACCTTTTCCGCCCCCCTGCTGAGCGTTCCGGCCGCGTCCCGAGTGGGAGTTCTCGAGGGAGAGGAGTTACGTCGTGTACTCACGGGCTTGTCAGTCTGGAAGGGCGCCGGTCCCTTCGGGAAGTCCCGGCCCAGCCACCCCCGCTCCCCGGGGCGCCCCGTGAAGAGACGGCGGTACCGCCTGTTGGAGAGGCCGAGGGCAGCCCTTCCCTGCCGTTTCCGGCGGGGATTTATTTTATAATATCCTCCCCCTAACATGAGCCCACGGTCGCGCTTCAGATCTGTGGGGTCAGGCTGCGCCTCCCCGCCGCTTGAAACGGCGGGGGCCCTGACTCTCCCCGGAGCTTTCAGGGGTGCTTGGGGTTCACCTGAAGGAGCCTGTGTTTGTAAGAAGCCAGGTCCTGTGCGGCAGCTCGGCGCTGAACCTGGTGCTGCTAAAGGGATTTTCAATCATTTATTGCTTTTCTTGTTTGTTTTTAGTGGCACGCATATTCTATCTAACTAGCTTGGCAGGAGTAAATGCTTTGAGTGTTTGCAGTGAGTTGAGAGCAGAGTCAGGACTGAGTAACGATTAGCCTTTGCCTTCTACTATTATCCGCCACTTAAACTTGCCTCGCTCTGCGTTCCCGAACGGCTTCAAGTTCACTGAAGTGTTTATGGCTGCTTTGAGAAGGATCAGCTTCATGCTTTGCAAGTGCTTCACATGGAAACTGGAAAACTACCCCTGTATGTTGATTAAATGTGTCGGTTTCTTGCATTTACCTGCAATTTACTTGTCAAGAATACTTGAAAGCTTGATAATTATCAAAAATATTACTTCACAGAGAAGGAAACTAGTAGGAATAACCAGCATATAGGCAAAAGCTGTGCTAACTTTGTATGGTATAGCACCCAGTAGAGGAAAAGATCCTTTGGCATTTGAAATAATACATTGTATGAAGAAAAGATGCTCCAAAATTCCAGATTATTTGCAACCCAGGAATGAATCTCTGGGGAATTCAAAATGGATTGGAAAAGTAAACTATGTTGAGAATTCTGCAGTCTGTTTTTGAATATAAATACTGTGAAATTGGGTGATTTATCAAATGTCTTGGTTTTTTTTTAGAGGCTTCTATTAAACAGGTACAAGAGAGAAAGAGAAATAGCACTTATTAGTTATGCTTATATGTTATATATCAATAGGTCTCATCCAATCCACTTGTTGGCATGAAGTCTCCTCCTGTATCATTGTTTTCCATTACTTCTGTAGACAGAGGATCAATTCTGGAGTAATTAGAAAAATTAGTCACTGCAGTAGCTTCAGTAGCTCTGTTTGCTTTTGCATTGAACAGTCCCCTTTTCTATCAAGATATGCCTGGCATTTGCTTCTGCTGATAAGAAATGGGTAAATGGGGTGGGAAGATGACAAGCAAACTAAAGACTAATTTACAGGGAAAAGTTAATATTTGTTCATCTGCCAGATACAGTAGGTTATTGTTTCTTACTACAGTCTGAATAGCAAAATTTTTTTTCTAAATTATGATGTTTTCCACAAAACGCAGAATTGGTGTTAATCCATTCAGCATTGCAGTTACATCACCTTACAGGAAGCAAGAACAATATGTCTCTGTTGTTCTCGAGAACAGCCCGTGTTTGTCAAGTGCAGAAGGAAGTCATGAACTGAAAGGAGACGGAAGAAGCATGCTATTCCACTTAGCATTACTGACTTGTGAGGCTTGTTTAGTTATTAGCACCATGTCTATTCCAAATACAAGTTAGTTCTACTGATTTGGCTGTGAGTGAGGTTGGGTGCTAAACTGGGAAAAAAATCAAAATGCTGTTGAATAACAAACACAAATTGCTGCTGCTTATATAAAGTGAAAACATATCTTTTAATCTGTTAGCTCTCTGAAGTGAGCAATCAGGCATTTAGGAGCTCTTGTGTTTTCATGTTTGATTAGGAGATAATTCCAAGGATTTTTTAAAAACTGAAATAACAGCCCATTTGTTATCAGAAGTACTCTTACCTTGTTCACTTGTTTCTCAAGGGCTGTGAAATTAGCATCTTTAACACCAGATGGTTTGTATATAATCACAATTCAGTGCCATCCTGTTCCAGCTCTGTTTTTTTCAGAGACAAAACAGACAAAAACTTGTAACAAGCAATTGGCTGTAGACTTGTTGAAATAATGACTCTCACTTCATTATATATTTCTACAGCTATAAATTATTTGCCTCTAGTTTTAACCATAATTATAATTTTAACATCCAAGACTTTGCCAATTTTATTAGTTGCAAATATAAATTCAATTTTTGATGAGTTACAAACAGCACGTGGCAAATGCCATAGGCTTGATTTAGCTGATACAAGCAGTGTAAACAAGATCCAAGACCAAAAAAGACAATTCCAGTGTATCTTGATTTATAGAGATTCAATTAAAAACATAACGGACCAAATTACTTTTTTTATGTATTGTGGCAGTCAGTGTCTAGTAGGGGGAGAAAAATAATTTTAGACTACCCTGCATTTTGAATTTTGTTTATGATAATGTGGATGGAATTGACAGAATAAACTGAAATCTATATCCACAAATAATGGGTTTAAAATGGATGTGACATTTAATTTATCATTTAAGGCACTCTTATTTAACTCCAGGATAATAAATAGGAATGAGAGATCAGAGATTCACTGTAAATTCTTCACTGATAAACAGGAAAAAGTTTTTAGGAGACCAGCATGGTTCAACTATGAGTGTTAAAAAAAACACAAAAGAATTTAAAGGAACTTGCAGATACAAAAATTTGAATGAGATATTAAAACTGTGTGGGTTAATGTGATTTTTGTAAGCCTTAGGCCAGAACTCTCACAAACAGCAGAACGTTAAACTGAAATAAAACCACCTTGTTTATAAAAGCTATCCTAAAAAGTTAAGACTAAGTGTATCACTGTAGATAATAAGTAGCTTTTAAGTTCACTAGGGAGAAGGCAGTATTTTGAGGCAGCCAGCTGCCAACCTTTAAGAAAATATACACCTATGATCACACTGAACATTTAAAACAATATTTAAGTACAAAGGGTCAGGTAAATAGAGGCTGGTGGCCATTGTGTAGGGACGCAGCTGATCATGGAACAGCAATAACATGAGGAATCTGCTCACCAAATTATGGCATGATGCACATGGGTGGCAGCCAGCAAAACCTGACCAATGTGGATGCATCATCAGGGATCTATATTTCACCAGTCAGGACTGTCCTGGTAGCCCTTTTCTCGTGAGCACAGTGAAGGTTGTGTGCTGTTCTTGCTTCATATTCCTTTCCCCTCACAATGCTCACACTTTCTAAATCTCCATGTCTAAATCTTCCTTTGCTCCAGTGTCTTTCTCTTTCCCTCCTCTCACTTCTTTTATTCTTTTAAACTTCCAGAAAGGCCTCCATGCTAACTGCCTCTTCCTTCAAAATGCCATAATCCTCAGTTTTGCCATATGAGGGGAGCCTTTTCCTTTTGCATTCATTCCTGCAACCTCCTTGGTTACTTTTGTTTAAAGCTGCAACACATTCAGCTTTATGACGACATGGGGATTTCAGCTGGAAACATCTATGCTTCTATTAGTTAATAAGCATTCCCTTGTAGAAGAAAATCTTGATGGCATAGAGCCTAGTGAATAGTTCAATAGTTAAAAGACAGAGAAAAATTAACTGCAGCCCATGAATATTTTCAGTGTTTTAAGCTACCTGCCCTTGCACATGAGGAAATAGCTCACATTATGTTTTCTCTGGTAGAAAAGATCTTTTTATAACTTGTTCAAACCCTTGGACTCGAGTCTTTCTGATTACTGTTTCTGCTGACCAGCAAGGGTTTCAGAAGAATTTGTGCTCACAGCAGCAATGGTTACCAGCTCAACTCACACCTAAGCTAGCTGTCAGCTAGCAAGCCGAGGAAATCAGGGACATGTATTTGTAACAAAGCATAGCTCTTGGGACCAAAAGGGTGGAGATGCTGCTCTAAGCATCTCAACCACCTATTCGAATGCTAATAAGGGTATGGCTGGGAGCTGAACGCAGAGAAGTGACAGCTGCATAAAGATAGCCTAAAGCCTACATACCAAGCAACTTTCCTTTTTTAATTGAATTTGTGTTAGGAAAACAGCAATTTCAGTTTACTTGGGGATTTTTTCCCTTCATCTGAGGGCTCTTGTTTTTTGCATAGAACATGTCTGCCACCTACTGTTGCATGCAGGATCTGTTTGTTTGGAAGAATCCGTTTGGATTCTTCTGAACTCTGCACTGGTGAGGTCGTACCTCGAGTCCTGTGTAGAGTTCTANCCGGGCGGGGGCCATGGGCACGACGGCGGGCGCGGGCGCCCTGCGGCTGCCCGGGCTGCACGGGTACGCGGTGGAGTTCTCGCCATACTGCCCGGGGCGCGTGGCCTGCGCCGCCGCGCAGTACTACGNGTGTAGAGTTCTAGGCCCCTCAATTCAGGAAAGACATTGAGATGCTGGAGCAAGTCCAGAGAAAGACAACAAAGGTGCTGAAGGCTCTGAAACACGAGTCTGGTGAGAAGCGGCTAAAGGAGCTGGGGATGTTTAGCCTGGAGATGAGGAGGCACAGGGATGACCTGAGCGATATCTACAACTCCCAGAAAGGAGGGCGTAGCCAGGTGGGGGTTGGCCTCTTCTCCCAGGCAACTGATGACAGCATGAGAGGAAATGTCCTCAAGCTGAGCCAGGGGAGGTTTAGGTTGGACATTAGGAGGAATTTCTTCACAGAACGGGTGACATTGGAATGGGCTGCCTGCGGAGGTGGTGGCGTCACCGTCCCTAGAGATGTGTAGGGAAAGACTGGACATAGCACAGTGTTTAGCCTGGAGTCTAGCACCACGGTCTAGTTGACATGGTGATGTTCAGTCATAGGTTGGACTCGATGATTAATTAATTCTGTGATTCTGTGATTTGGTGTTAGTTGGAAGGAGCTAACCGGTAGACCGTTTAGTTTCAGTAGCTGCATGTAAAATGCTACTATGATTGGTGGTCCTTCATGTTTCTTGAATTTACTCAGCTGCCCAGAGGCTGATGATGAAATAAAGTCATGTTTAGCAACTTTGATTTTTGGGGCCTTCTCTCTTTGCCTGTAAGCTTTTGTTCCTTTAGTTGTTATTCTCTCTACCTTGAAACCATCTATATTCAAATACTTCCACTGTCTGTATTATTTTGCTTTCTACTTCTAAGGGTCTTCAAAGTCTGAATTCACAAGTTTGTTCATGAAAAAAAAAATGTTTGGGAACTAGTTCTTCTCTCAGGACTTCCTTGTAACCTTTTATCCACTTCTTGATCTTTATGTCTGTGAAAATTCTTTTAATCGTGTCTTTAAAACAAAGCTGGGCTACTGATAAGGACTGGTTCCTGTTTGCATAACCCCTTTGTAAAATTCCACTCATTATGAAAGATCAGCCAGCTTTGAAAAAATGCACTTTATGAAACCTTTCCAATTCAGTGATAAATTCTCCATAGGGTAACTGGACTTGACACCATCAAGCGCCTGAGTCCCAAACACCTTGCAGATGGCAGTGTCAAAATTTACTTACTGTACCACTGTGGTGGCCTTGTGTCTTTTCAGCATTGTTATTGACATCCCAGTCACAAAGGGCAATTATTTGAAAAACACTTGCTCAGACAACTGTCTTGCAACTTGCATTTTGAAAACATAAATTGATGTAAATATATTCCACAGAAGCTAAAATTGGTTGAATTTGGCCTGGAGCAGCCAATTCTCTAAGGTATTCCTTTGCCCCAATAAAACACCTGATTTCATATGATGTCAATAAAAGAAACCTATAAATTGCCAGTTATGAGGCTTTGGGTGCTGCTGTGTTAATTCAAAGGATACATTCAATTGAGCTTCACTTGCACTGAATTTGGTTTTATTCTAAAATCCTGGAGGCTATTTGATAAACACATTTGTTTTCATTTTCACTATAAGATTGAAGAATGAGAACTGCCTAATTCTGCATCTGAGTGCCAGTTTAAGGAATTGGACATTTTTGTGGCTTTACAATGGATTTGTAGTCAAGATTTAGTTTTAAATATAAGACCAGGTAGCAAGAGTACATAATAATGGTCCAAGTTCCAAGAGGTAACTGTTGTAACTGTAATTAAATAATCTAATTTGCCCTTGCTGTAACTGATGAAAGTGTAAAATTATACTTTTGCATTTTTATCTTCAAACACATAGATAGGTCATTGTGACTAATTAGGGTAGTCTATGTCCAAATGGAATAATCTCTGTGTCTGTATTTTAAAGGACATTGATATAGATCTATATAGGAAATAATATGGCAAAAGCTACAGTGCTGGTCTACTGAAATATTAATTTTCTAAACCTGAACACCCCCTCCCCACCTCTTCCTTTCAAAGGCAAAATTCACACTGACTTAAAACAGAAGCTGTCACAGGTGTAAGAAGTTTATTCATAAAAGAACCTCGATAAAGTACAACTGCATGATGAGAAGAATGATAAAATATGCAGAGCTATTCAAGAAATTATGACAATCAAAAGCTCAGAACGTCTTTTTAAAAGGAAAAATTAAAGCTAACGTACATACTTATGATTGGAACATCTCATGTACTCGAGCTGATGCACACACAACGAGCTGATCTATGTTCTACGAGGCTTATAAAAGAGCGGATTGCCTCTGAAATTTGGAAGCGATTCCTTGCGCGCAGGAAGGCGATTTTGAGGACTCGCGTACCCCAAGCCGGGCGCTCGCAGGGCCCGGGGCCGTCCCCTGCCATCGCCAAAGATGGCGGTGGCGGCGGCGCGGCTCCGGCACCGCCCGGCGNGCGGGGGGCGGCGCGGCGGGGGTGACCGGGAACGTGGCTCTTCACGGGAGGAGGAGGAGGCTGGAAACGTGGGTGTGCGGAAGGACAGACGGTGTCTGCCAAAGCGTTTGGGGACGACTTCCTTTTCTGCTGCGTTTGTTTTGCTGTGGACAGCGCCTGTGCCCCGCGGCCGGGCCGGGGGCGGTGCGGGGGCTGCCGCTGCCGTCCCCAGCCCGCCCGGATCTGCTGCTTCCCAAGCACCAACCCGCTGCTGCCGTGTGCTTCTCTCAACGCCCTCGCGGAGCAGCTCTCATTTGATAGGGTCGAGAATAAATATGGTCGTAAAGACGTACACACTGTGAATAAAATGTCTGAAAGTAACTTTCTCCGCTGTCAGGACCCGAGGGGATGGCCTAAAGTTGTGTCAGGGGAAGTTTAGGTTGGATATTAAGAAACAGCTCTTCACGCAGAGGGTGGTTGGGCACTGAAACAGGCTCCCCTGGGAAGTGGTCACAGCACTAAGCCTGACAGAGCTTTAGAAGTGTTCGGACGATGCTCTTGGGGGTGATGCTGTGCAGGGCCGGGAGATGGACTCCTGATGGGTCCCTTCCAGTTCAGTTTATTCTGTGATTCTGTGGCTTGAGCTGTTCTTGTCTCAGCCCTGAGTGTCCACGCAGGCCCTAGTGACCCTGCGGTCCCTTGAAAGAGCCAAGCTGAGTGTTCCTCAACTGACACCTTTTTAATTTCCAGTGGGAGTATTGCTCCCCAAAACATTAATTTAAAAAGAAAATTTAAATGTAGAATTACTTTGACAATATCTCCATCAGATGAGAAAGCAGAAGCCACGTGTGTTTTATCAGAATGGAATTATTTGTTTAATTTCTGGTGAGCTGTGCTTGTATTACTATATTCAGGAATGGGGGTGGGGGGGAAGTGCTCTGCCTACTGTGTTATCAAAAAGACAAAAGGGAACCCTGTGTTGGTATGTCTGTCATGTGAGGCCCATGGGGAAAATGCTCTTTTATGCTTTATAGGCAAGTCTCTTTCAACCTCATCTACAGATACAGTGGAGTAAAAAAACAACGAACCCACCAAAATCGAACCAGAACAATATGATGTAAATGAGTTACTGTTTTGGAGAACATGAGACCACAAGATGTTTAATTATGCAAATAATTGTTTGGCCTCTTAAAGTTCAGGTGCCATTTGTGTTTGCACACTGGAGCTATACCAGAACCACCTCAGTTTCCTTTGGCATCGGGGAACTAGTTGTGATGTTGTGTTTTATTTTGCTGGTTTAGGTTGTGGAACTCTGGCGGTGCTGGAACAAAATGAAGCTGGGATTGTTCTGCTCAGGAGGTAATATAGCTTTATCTTTTATTTTTGTAAGTGAAAAACTTACTGTGTACAAGGCAACTGAAATATTTTGGGTTATTGTTAGTGATACTGAGTATTTTTTCTATGCCAAAGTATCTACTGAATACAGGTTTTTATATTTATATAGAAATGAATGTATTTGTATTTGCATACAATACAAAAGATTACGTTGCATTGATTTTGTTATGGGAAGTCATCTGGCTTGGGCCATTTCTGTAGTGTAAACCATTTTATAGAAAAGTGACAGTGTAAATTAAGAGCAACTTCTCTGCCCTAGCTTATAATTTTAAGTTCTAGCTTTTTTGTAACAGTGCCTTGACACCTAGATTTATGCCATTATGATTGACTTATACTGAAAACAGAACAGGAAGCTTCATCAAGTCATGGAGGCCTTTCCTAGGAGATACAATTTTCTAAGGGTTTGAGAGGAGTTTGATTTTGTTATGGATGGAAAGAGGAGAAAGGTTAGAAAGGAGGGGGTTTAATACTTGACCATTATTAACCTAAAATAATTTAAGGAAAGTCTTGAAACAGCAATTGTTTAGATTAAGAGGGCTGACATAGAAATGTTTAAAAAATAGGTAATCATATTCAGAGAAACTGTTTTTCATTTGTAATTATAAAACAAGACTCTGAAGATGTTCAGTACTCTGTTACTTCTGCTAAGTGCTCTGATTTAGTACTGTTCATTTCTGTTTCTGGGGACTCCACTTATTTTGTGGTAGAAAGTCCTCTTAAGTTCCTGACCCACAGACTGTGTTGTTTTCTCTCTCAAAGTGTTCCATGTGCATGCCTTTCCCTTATCATTACAGCAGAATCCCATGACATAAGCTTAGCTGAGCCTTCAGTGAAAAGGGGGTAAATGAACTCTTATTTGCCATCAGATAATACTGCAGTCATTGATAGTTGTTGCAGAGTAAGCAATACATAGCATCAGATCCCATATGATGAATTGCTGGGGTGTTGAAAGTGTTTTCAAGGGAGAATAGAGATCTTCAGTAAATTCATGACTGTGTTTCTGTTGGGTTTTCATTGTGACTCAGATTTGTAATGGTGTTGTGAATTGGATAGGGCTCTCCTGACACGGTTTTATTTCTTTACTACAGTTGTTAGAGACAAAGTGCTCTTACATCCTGCAGAAACCATAGATCAGTGAGGCATGTTGTACCTCTGTCTTTGTTTGCATGGCAAATTTAAGACTGAAAACAGAGTTCATTCTCTGTGTACGGAAGGTCCTTCACTCATTTATGCTTTAACGTAATCTATTGTGCCATACAGTTTTAGAAATTGACATTATTACAAGTAAGTTAATTGTGAGGAGGTTCACTTGAACCTTAAATACATAAACATGCTGTTTAGAATGGTAAAAAGGATAATTTAAAGGAATACTTTTTTTGCATGTAACTAGTCTGAACTCGCAGACAAATATCTTCATTTTTCCTATTTAGTTTTGACTGGAATGATGGCCTGTTTGATGTGACCTGGAGTGAGAATAATGAAAACGTGTTGATCACTTGTAGTGGCGATGGGTCTCTGCAAATCTGGGATATGGCTAAAACCAAAGGTCCGCTGCAAATCTACAAAGAGCACACTCTGGAGGTAAATCAGGCAAATTTAAAACATTTAATGGATGATCTTATGTTTGAATAATTAAAAGATTTATTTGTGGTCTTGTAATCAAAAGCAGCTTTTTGTTTTCTGGTTTTTAACTTTTTGGGGTCTGTGGTTTGAATTAATAACTTGAATATAAAGTGAATATACATATTCTTGTGCATGTTCATACACTGGTAGGTACTGCTTAATTACACAGATCTAATATATTCAGAAATAGCATTTGTGGTTCCTTACGGGCTAAGTAGTAATTGTGATGTGTGAAATTACTGCAGTCATGCTGGGATTTTTAGAGAGTCTTACTAGATAGGCCTAAATCAGACAGTTGATGTATCAGTCTTATTCTTGAGGTTATAGAGTGATACATTTTATGCAGATCCTTAGCGCTTGTGTTGCACTTGGATCTGCTCATCCTTTTTCCTCCTAGGATCTGTGAGATCCTACTCAATTAACAGTAGTCAAATGTTGGGACAGTGTGTATGTTTTTTTAGCCTTGTTTTGATACTGTTACATTTGATTTTCTTAAAATCTCAGTTTCTTTATGCAGTGGTGTATGGGAGGAGAAGAACGTTATAGTCAGGTTTATATATATTTGCATAGTTTTAAGGATATTTATACTGTAATACATACATCTTCTCTTAAGTGTTTTTTCTTCCATTTTTAAAGCTTTCCTTCTAACCCCCCACTCACTTCTGTCAAGTCTTTGAACTTTAGGGAAATCAGTTTTAGCCTGGATTACTGATGCTTTATCTAAATTACATCAATCTCAGTAGAATAATCTAGTAGATATGTAGTCAAAAAACTGATAGAGGAAATTCAGTTTTGTTCCCAAAAAACCTCAAGATTTTTTCAGATATGAAACACAAAGCTAAAAGCTGAGTGACTGTGGTTACATAAGAGTCTATCTTCTGTACCTTATTTCTTTGTAATTTTTCCACTTTGGTTTAATACATATACTGTGTAAACTGACTTTTGAGAGAGGAATTTGTAGTTGTGATCAGGATTTTATGATAGTGTTCAAAGGCTGATAGTAGTTACAGAAAGATGTAGGTGCAGCATAGTACCAATTATTTTTGTTAGTTTGTTTCTGTCATTTTCTTATTGAAATTCTGTCAATGAGTTTATTTTGGTTCTGCCATACCATCTGTTGTTTGTGAAATAAACATTTCTGTGTCCATGTTTTAGTTGAGCAGGTAGCATGGAGAGGTGGACCATGCTTAGAAAGACAGTAAAGGAAACAGGCTGAGTGTTTATTATGAGATATGAATGGTTCATATTGATTCTTTATAAACTTGTAATAATAGGATAGATCTCAGAAGGAATTTACTTACTAGTTTGTGGTAAACACTGGCAGACAGTGTTCTCACTACCTTCCTAATCCTTAATTCTTGTCTGGCATTTTTAATGACAATTTTGTCATTAAATTTTATATTATATCTAATGCAAGATTGACAAGAATCTGCTTCGTTTTTTTCTAAATGAGATCATTGTCCCTCCTCAAAAAGAATGTGTATTTTTAATTTAAAAGTGAATTTGTATTATCAAAGGACAATGAATTTTATTCCAGCACTAGCCAACAGCTGAATCTCATGAATAAATTAGTCTAATTTACTTTGGTTTTGATGAAATCTAACTGGATCGTGAGATAATAGAATGCTTGAATTAAATTTGTCTTGTAAAGTGATCCTGAACATTTATTTTAAGCTATTTTTAATTTTTTTACATCTTTTTTTCCCTCATCTCTTCATCTTGCCTGAGGCATTTCTTGCTGCTGTTCAGGCATAAGCTAGAGTTCATTTATTTTATGATTGAAGATAAAGCACTAGAAGATTAACAGCTAAGGTTTATGCTGTGTTATTAGTTTTTCCCAGTTGCTCAACACAGCTTCCATTGAAGAATATGTAAATTTATGTTGGAGGATAGCGTGAAAGGGAAAGAATAATGAAATTGAACCTTACTTGGTTCTTCACACTGTCTTCTTTTGATCCTCTTCCTATTACCTAGACTTGTCACATGCCAAATGGACAGCATGGCTTGTTTTTCCTGAGTCTGTTGTCTGTTCTGTTTGTAATTCTTGCCTGGAGGAGAGTTTGCCCAGGTCCCATTGCCTCTGATGCAGCTGCAGAGCACTGAGCAGTCCCAGTCCTGTGTGCCATATGTGCCCAGGTCCGTGTCACAGCACATGCTCAGCAGATCTACGTGCTGATAGCTTGGGAGTGAGCTGGGGGCTCTGTGTGTGCTTTGTCTTATCTTGCAGTAGATCTGATATATCCCAAGTACAATGTATTGAATATGGGCTACGTGAATTGTGTGGCACAGGTGCATGTTTCCCAAAGATCTCTTTATCTCTGGAAAATCTTGAATATGAGAGCCAAACACTTACTGAGCTGTTGTGTGAAGGAGGCATACTGTGTAGTGATGTAATTAGGGCCATTTCCAAACAGCGGCAGCTTAGGAGTTGAACTGAGGCCATCACACAGATTCAGGGGTAAAGAGAAAAGCTAATGTTTGTGAGAAGCTTGGGAACCACTTTGGAGAGCTGTCATGTTTTCCATTCTCAGAATATATGGAGAGGTACTCGTGTCTCCTTTGTTGTTATTTCAGTAGAGGGAGTTGGGTTGGAAGAGAGCATGTTTTAATGAGCTGTAATACAATTAGTTAGCTAACAAAAGTAGCAAAGTCAAGAGGTAAACGTATGGTTTGGCAAAAATCCCAAAAGAATTATCTCTCAGTCATATGGCTTTTGTCAAGTATTGTCACAGTGTCTTTGACATTTGGACTATAGGCTCCTCTAAAGAAGGGAGTTTAGTACAGAATGGTCGTAGAGATATATGGCTTTCAGTATATGGGAAGCAGGACTTTGTAAAATAAAAAAGCAGAGTTGCAGATAAAGCACCTTGTTTTTCTCTGGGCAGTGGTTGCCTTCCACTTATGGAAAATAGATGAAAAACAGTTCATTTAAGCTGGATCTAGCATAGACTGAAATATTTTTTTGGAAGGAAAATGCCCAGAAGTAGCTAAATATTACCTCAATTTCCTTTCTCACACAGGACACTTTCCATAGAAGACTTTGGCATTTGCTGGATTTCTTTCCCTTTCAGCTTCTCTGCTTTTTTAATCTGGTGACACAGGTCCAACCATTTCCACCTTCAAAACAGGGTTGCTGCTATTTAATGCACAATTCCATCTATCGAAGATAAACACATCTAGTAGGTTGACTTGCAGACCATATCCAATACTGTGCTAGAACTAGATTATGCCAGGTGGAGTACAAATCCTCGGTGGTTAGCGGCCCAGCTGTTGAGAGCAATGCCACCTGCTACTGGTGGATAGTGACCACATTTCTGAGAAGTGTCCTGGGAGCTCTGATTGGGTCAGGAGGTGAAGTGGATGAACTGTTTTATCTAATATTTATCCACCTTACACTGAAATGATTCATGTCATGCTGCAGCCTATTGAATCTCTTTGGTGGGAGATTCCCACCAGACAAAATAGAATGCACCTTCCGTCAAGTAGAAAGAAGGGTATTTGAAGATGGGAGTTATACATGTCCTCGAGACTTGAGATTTTGAAATAATTTGAAGAACTACCTTCATTTGTTTTTGCAAGGCAGCAGAGCTGAAAAGTCAGCAGTGAAGGATGGACAATCTGTCAAAGTGGGGACTGGCATTAGAATATGCTGTCAGGAAAGAGGAAGCTTATTTCAGCTATACAGTGAAAAGTAATTTCTTAATAGCTGAAATGAGTAGTTATGAGGGAAGTTGAGTTTTTTATTTATTTTATTTTACTTGTTTGAGGACTTGAATGGTAGAAAAAGAGTGCCATAGAATCTGGAACAGATGAAAAGCAGAAATATTTTATGACATGTATTTCTTAGGAGAATTAGATATAATAAAAATGCATTTATTATTAGTCACCTAAAACCTCAAAGTCAGCTCTGAAGAGAGATGACATTTACAACAAGAGATGGCTAGCAATTGGAAACTGTAGACCTTCAAATAAAATTGGATCAGTGATAAGAATTCAAGTCTGAATTATGGCTTTTAAAGTGGTAGACTTCTAGTGATGGCGGATGCATGTGGATTTTGTCACAACTTTGCCCTCGATTTTGGCCTATCCTTGCTTCTATGGCTACTTTTCTTAGACTGTATGTACCTTTAATGTCTGAGATACTAAATTTAATTTTTGTTCAGATAAATGGCATTGTTGGCAGTTTTGTTGTGGTTGACTGCTATGTTTTTTTAGCTGACTAGGATACAATCTGCAAATCCAAGTCTGTTTTGTCAAAGTAGCTAACTACAGTCTCAAACTTGTATTCTAATGCTTCTTCTGAACTAAGCTCTTATGTCATTTATAGGCATATAGTGTTGACTGGAGCCAAACCAGAGGAGAACAGCTAGTGGTGTCTGGTTCATGGGATCAAACAGCCAAGCTGGTATGTTGGTTTTCTGCTGAAAATGAAAAGTGTGATTTCTTTTGGATATGATAGTTCTTTGGGTTAAGATGCAACATTGATTCACTTTTCCTCTTTATTTTTGCCCTGAGGCTGAAATTCTACTTTAACTGAGATGTTGCTTAAACCCTCAGTTGATACCAGTTTAAGCATACCAATGCTTTTTTAAAACAAGTTCATTTAGTCCTTTCTGTATGTATAAAGCTTTTTTTTTAAAGTATTAAACCCTTTCTTATTGAATGTTTATCTCAATAGTTTTCTTTTTTTTCCCTTTATTCAGTGGGATCCAGCTGTGGGGAAGTCATTATGCACTTTTAAAGGCCATGAAGGGGTCATTTACAGCACTATATGGTCTCCACACATCCCAGGTTGTTTTGCATCTGCCTCAGGTAAGCGTGATGGTAAGCAGGTTCTCACAACGAAAACCCCAAACCACCTTCTGTGTTACTGGATTAGTTCTGCACTTTGTCCAGCAGATGGTAGTGTGTGCCATACACACTTGTTTCATACAAATTGAACCAGGAAAGGTAAATGTATTGCTGCAGCTGGATTTGTAGGTTCTGTTACAATCAGATCATCCTCTTGGCCATTTAGGTCAGGATCAGCAGTTTTCTAGCAGTGACCTTGTGGCAATTTTTTCTGTTATTTTGTATAGCTCTCTTCCATTCATCTCACTCTTTTTATTGACTACTAAATCATGTTATATGCTTTATTTTGTGTTTTGGCCTATGTTTTTTTTCAAGTGATCTCAAGTGTCAGTAGACTATTAATACTGTGAGAAATGTAGTCAGTTCTCACTGCGCTTTTTTAAGTACTTCTGTAGATCTCTGCACCTTGTTCTCTGGGAAAGGCAATAATCAATTTTATTTTCCTGCTTTGGCCAGTGCTGTGAGTCTTGCTGGTTAATAGAATCATAATTGAGTTGGGTGTACCCAGAGGCAAAGAGAGGCAAGGTGGCAGTGTTTTCCAAACACTTCTCCTGCTTCAGAGGCACAAGGAGAGCTCTGGAGTGATACCTGGAACCCAGCTGCTGACTAACTGGGTGGGGGGTGCTGTGAGCCACAGAGTTTGCCTGGAACATAGAGGGGCTGTAATGCACTGTCTTAATACAGATATTGATAGATTAACTCTGGTGGCCTAAATGTCTCCGATTTTAAATCTGCTGTACTTCTGTACTGATCTAAATAGAAATTGTTTGGCTCTTATATCAAGAGGGTAAGCAGGTATAACTATGTTTTCCTGTTACTGAAATTAGAGAAACAATGTGTATACACACAGATACTGGTCTTCCCTATTCTGTGGAAAGTCAGATGAAAAAGAATATGTGGCTTTCATAAAATTTCAGTCTGGTTATTTCCATCTGATTCTGCCTGTAGACTTTACCTAGAATGATGAACAAGTAACATTTATTTGTTCTAACATAGTAGTGCTTGAAAGCCAAATGTTGGCGCACAGGTTTTTCCACCTTATGTGGTGGATACCTGTCTAACAGGATGTGCAGAAACTTATAGGATTGAGCCCTGTACATTGTATGAACAGTTCTACTGAAATGCAGTTATCTATACACTACAAAATAGTAGCCAAGTACCATTTAGTCAAGGTTAAGCGTTTAGTGGTTTTTGCTAGTTCAAAGGAATTTTCTAAAGTCCTGCTTAGAGCCCTCCTGTCCATGGTAGTCTTACTCCTACAAAATTTCTGGCATTCTAGATGAACAAAAGGGCTTTGCTGATGCAGCTAACTATTTCAAATTTAAACCTCTAGGATATGAAGCCAAACTCTCCTCTAATACATTGCTACTTGAACAATTTTGGGAAACACTGATTGTTGGATGCTGTATGTCATGGTACCTAAATTGGGTACAACAACTGGTCTGCTCTTTGAGTGACTCAGTGGGTGCAGCTGTTGGAAGTTTTGACTAAAACACTGCAGAGTTCCTATTCTTTTGGGAATTTTTACTTTGGTTCTTGAAAGGGATGAATATGCTACTGGAGCCTAAAGGTAATTGCAGTCAGTTTTCACTGACCGAAGGAAAAACAATATGCAGAAAAGACACAATATTTTTCTTCTCTAAGTACTACTCGGGTGTGAAATAAAAATCTGCCATCAATACACTGATAATGTAATGGTGGGTATAAAATCATTAGGTAAGGGAAAAAGAAGTGAACTTTCTTACTGTTTCTAAAACAAAGCATCTGGTGTGCTTCTAGATGAAATAACATAGAAATCATGACATGCTGATGTGGACAAGATTCCTATGTTTGTATTGTTTACACTGAAATTTTCCTCTGGTTTGTTTGGATTACTTCACTTATTGGGAGTAATTTCTTTGGTCAGCAGGACTGTGCGTAGTAGAAGGACTCATGACCCTCTAGCTCTGTGTATAAATGTCGTTTCCTTATTTTAAAAAAGGTATATCACACAGTTCAGAGAGTTTATTGTTTGGTGCTCAGTAACATCCTACTCTGTCAGTCAAAGTACATGATGAAAGTAAAGGGGAACCGTTCAAGGAGGCTGGCTGTCCTTGTTTAAAACTTGCTCTGATCGGCATACTCTATAAGGATGACAGAAAATCATGGGACAGGCTAAATTTCACTGATGATTCATCTTCTATTGAGCTAAAGTTGGAGCTGGAGAGAAACTCAAATCTCAATGTGATAGAACTGTGTCAAATTTAGAGCTGTTCCCTTCTCTGGGATGCACTTGCTGGAAAGGTTGACCTACAATTTTGTGGTCTCTCGTTTTGCAACTTTTTGTTGCCTTGAAAATTAGTAACTGAAAATGTGTCTGGAGGGAAAAGAAGTATAAAGTCATAATGCTTGAGAAAGGAACTGTTGCATGCTACAGCATCTTCAATTTTGCATGTACTAGTAAAATAAGTTGGTGCATTAGTTTGAAAACAAACTAATACACCAACTTATTGTGGGAGATCGCAAGTCAGGATTAAAATTTAACAGGAAAATTAAAAAGAAGTGTAATAATACAAGGTAAAAGCACTGACAAAGTCAGATACAACCTGACACCCTGTTAGGGTGGTGGTAGCAGTTCAAATGAAGTAGTTCAGTTGAAATGGTGATCCTGCAGAAGGTCTGGTCTCCTCCTGAAGGTCCAATGGTAGCTCTTGTCCTCTGGCAACCCAGTAGACAGAGCTAACTCGGACAGTTGGAGGCCAGGTTATATCCAGGTGGGAATGCTTGGCTCCTCCCTCCTGGGTGGAGCATCTCACAACAGGATGAGGTAAATCCATGAGTCCTGCGGTGGGTTCTTGATGGCCCATTGTCTGTCATCAGGGGTGAATCATAGCAGGAGATAACAGCTAATGCCCCACAGCTGGTGGTAATAGAATACTTAAATACATCTCTGTTGTAACCTAGGACAGTTGGGTATGCTTAAACCACAGATTGGAAAAAATGTCGGTCTTTAAATACTTCCAATTAAACTAAATGTAAGTAAAGCAATGTACTTTTTTTTTCTTTTTTTTTTCTTTTAATGGAAGTAAGCATGGGCAAAGGAAGTTTAAAAACATCTTGCATGCCCCACCCCTGCCATTTTTCTGCCTTTATTTGAATCCCTGTAGAATCCAGCAGAAGTTTAATTTCCGTGTAACTAATTAGTTTGTGAACACTGAAAACAGAAAACTGAACAGAATCACAAGCCACAGTAAAATAGCTGCTGAAAAGGATCAACTTATGCCTGAAGCTAATATTTGATTTTGATCTATGGCTTTTTCTCGAACTACTATAAGACTAGAAAAAGAATATAAATGAAGAAAATGAGAAACCTAAGAGGACAATATAAAGAAATTGAAAAATAATTTGATACTAGCTATAGCTTTTTTTCTTCATTGAGTCTCCATTCTGAATACATACAAGAAAACTGAGCTTGTCTGCAATGGACAATAAAATGCAATTGAATTGCAAAAGATATATGTGTCTGATGCTTCAGTTAAATTAGGTTTTATTCAGCATCTAATAAACTTCCATTTAACATTTACAGGGATGTGTGAGGTACTTTACAATGCTGTTGTCTTCATGTACAGTCATTTGGTACTCTCAAAAAGAAAGTAAATGGCCTATCCTTTTTTTTAATTGGGAATTAATAGTAACAGATCAAACTGTTAATTCTGTATATGTAAATAAATGCTGTTGTGATGTCAATAACAATTTCTGAGCCAAGAAGATAAGCAGGATGTTCAGGTGTACGTGCAGCACCAAACCAGAGCCCTGGTAAATGTCTGCCTTACGCTGGAAACACACTGATGTGGAAAATGTCGTCAAAGAAGTGACATGAATGTTTAACAGCATCTCCATGGCTAAAGGGGTTTAATGAGTCATTTTGTCATTTGCCTAGTAGATTTTTAAATTTTTTTTTAACCCAGAAAGCAAGTTGATGAGAAGCACATAAAGTTTGAAATGCATGCAACAGTAATATTTTGTCAAATGTAAATCACATCTACTAAATGATTCTGCATTACTGCAGAGCAATAGGGCTTACTCAGTCCAGTGGTTTATAAGGAAAGCATCCTTTTTAGTATCACCTGGGTTTATTGTCCTTTAACAGCAGAAAGTACTTAATGAGTACCATTTTACCTTTGTCTGCATAACTAGTTTTCTGTGATACAGATACAACACTGACAGATGAAAATACAAATGTTTTGGATTCGACAAAGCCCATATTTCAAATTACTTATAGCTATTTTCTTAAATACTGGGGCCTCGGTTTTAATGCTGCTTTCCTTTTTAAATCACTCCTTAAGTTTACTGATCAGAACGAGTACAAATTTTAAAAGCATCTTAACTCATGAATAAGAAATTTTTTTAAAATCTGCCTGACAATGTCTCTATTCATCAGTATTAAGATCTATTAATTGTATTCTTTGCTCAAAGACTTATTTTTCAGACTGAAAGCTCAGGGCAAAAAATCTTCTCCTACCACAACAAGGTGTGATGATTTCTGATACATTTTTATTATGTTGACAAAAGTGTCGGATGACTGTAGCTTTGTTTCTTTACCAATGACCTGGTAAGTCCATGTCCCACTCTTTTGAGCCCTTGCACTGAATGCTAGACCTCAATGTTAAAACTAAAAACATTGTGTATCTCATGTTCTGTTTTATTGCCAGCCCTGACTTAGTGAGTTGCCTTTTTAAAAGTCTCTTTGGCTTACTGGTCTCTTGGTGATAAATGTGTGTAGTTAAGGGATTGTCAAGCTCTAGTTTCATAAATCAGGCTGTCATGTAGTCTTGGCACACCTTTCTGTGCTTGGTATTCAAATTGTGAAGGGAAAAAAAAAGAATAGCCTTGAGTGCAGCTTCCCAGTAGAGGTGTTTTTCATGTTCCTGGACCAAAATTTGGGGCTGTCAGCTTGCATTCCTGCTTCAGAAGTAGCACAGGGCAAAAGAAGAAGCTTTTGGAGAACAGGGCTTGCAGACAAGCAATTCCAAAGATGTTTATGTTTGTTCAGGTTCCTAAAAAATGGAAGAAATAATCTGCTCTTCGACTATGACAGTGGTTTCTCCTGAGTTCCAGAGCACATTTTGCTAGAGGTTTATATTCCCTCAATTTGTGCGTGGTGTGGGTCCACTTTTTGTTTCTTATGACTCCTGGTTATTATTGGACTCTTCTCTGAAATAACTTGAAGCTATTTTAATTTTTAGCTTGACAACATTTTGTGTCAGACTAAAATTGACCAGTTGGAAAGTATGTTTCCTATGTAAGTTGTGCTACATGGAGATAGATTTTGTGCACTCGGTAGTACCTTGGATGATTCAAATAAAGCTGCTATTTGTGTCACTCTATTTTTATCTTTTTGTGTGGAATCCCTTGATCTTTGTTAGTCTGCACTAGGTTTTCTTGTACTGTTGTATTGGTTTAAGCCCAGTTTACAGCTTGGCCCCACACAGCTGCTCAGTCACTCCCCATGGTGGAATTGAAGAGAGAATTGGAAGGGTTAAAGCTGGAAAACTCGTGGGTTGTGATAAAGACAGTTTAATAGGTAAAGCAAAAGCTGTGAATGCAAGAGCAAAACAATTCATTCATCACTTTCCATGGGCAGGCAGGCGTTCAGGCATTTCTGCGAAAGCAGGTTTCCATCGTGCATAATATTACTTGGGAAGACAAATGCCAGTATTCCAGACATCTCTTTCTTCCTTCCTCCTCCCCCAACTTTGTATGTTAAGCATGATGCCATATGTTATGGGGTATCCCTTCGGTCAGCTGTGGTTAGCTGTTCTGGCTGTGTCCCCTTCCACTTCTTCTGCCCCCCCAGCCCCCTCACTGGCAGGGCACCATGAGGAGTTGAAAAGTCCTTGACCTAGTGTAAGCACTGCTCAGCAACAACTAAAACATCAATGTGTTGTCAGCGTTATTCTCATCTTAAATCCAAAGCACAGCACTATACCAGCTACTCGGAAGAAAAATATCTCTATTTCAGCCAAAATCAGACCAATTATCTATGATGGAAACAATCAGCACAATCATTTTAACATGCATAAAAATATTGGTTTTGAGAGTCATGAGATTTGGGTTCTGCTTTTAATTCTCCCACAGATTTTCTGTTAGATTTGGACTAAATAATTTAATCTGGTTTAGTATTTAAAAATACATATAAGTAAATAATGTTAACTTGGATCATTCAATGGCACTGCAGAAGTACTTTAATTGAGATGGATTTGGCTTTTTACAGGCGCATGTAGTGATAGAGCAAGGGGTAATGCTTTAAACTGAGAGGATAATTTTAGATTAGATATTATGAAGAAATTCTATACTATGACGGTGATGAGGCACCAGAACAGGTTGCCCAGAGAGCTGTGGATGCCTTATCCATGGAAGTGTTCAAGAGCAGGTTGGATGGAGCTCTGAGCAACCTGATCTAGTGGAAGCTGGTTCCTGGAAAACATCATACCTGTCCTAGTTAGAATCCTTTTTTCCTTCAAATAGTATTTAAGGTTTCATGGGGTTTTATTAACCTCCCAAATAGCTAGCTGTTTTTTATAGTTCCTGTTATACCTCTGCACTGTTTGGCAGTGTCTGCTTAGCTGGTTGTTCTCACAGGACTTCAGAGATGATGATTTATGGATTTGGGTAAAATATATCTGTTGAGTTAAAAAGATAGTATAAAACCTACATGAAATTTAAGTCTTAGATAAATTTTATCTTTTCACTATCAGACATTGTCATTCACATTAGCAGTCTTTATCCTGTGTATAAGGATGATGTACTTGTAGATCAGCATCTCTTTGAAAAATATTGAATAGATGAGTGTATATTGTGTAGTTTTATTGATTCGTCCAAGATTTCACAAATATTCATTAGAAAGAAAGAAAGCAAGTACAATGTATAAACAATTCTGGAATCATAATTATCTAATGGACCAGCAAAAATCTGTTGCCATAGAGAAACTGCTTTTTACCAAAATAGAAATATTTTGTGGGGGAAATGTTGGCTACTTTTGTGGTTGCTTACTTTGGGATGTCAACTGGAAGTCTCTGTTAATGAATATGATTGTACCAGGTGTGCTTTCCTTGTGCTTCGTATTATTATTATCCTACTTTTCCTTACTATGTGGAAGAAGTGCATCCTCAGTATTTGTAGTACTCATGGGAATGTGGAGATTGCAAAACTTTTAACTGCATCTTTTGTTGAAATTAAGTGTAAATGTATATATGTAATGGAAATAAGTTTGAGGTAAAAAAAAAGTTTGTTAAAATGTGCACTGTGCAAGGATTGCACTGTTTATTAGGGGGTTTTTTTAATTAATCTGATTTTTCCACTGAAATGGAAAAATTGAATTTCCCTTTGGCTTTAAGTCAGTCTTTTCTATTCACAGAAAGGTTCACTTGCGTGTTGTGTTACTCCATTAAAAACATTTCACCGGTAGTGCCAGCCAGAATTAATAACTGCTAAGTCTAGCATTTTCAAAGAAGTTAAAAAAAAGGAAAATAACCCTTTTTTTCTCCCTTTTTTCATGCATCAGTGTTTTCTGTGAAAAAAGAAATAATTGGGGCAATTGTATACTTAGTGTCAAAATTGATATTGGCTGAGTAACTTATTTTTCCAAGTGTTTTTGGCCCTTGTAATGCTACTGTAGCATCTCTGTAGCAGTTCATTCTAGTTCACCTGGCTTTATATATTTATTTGCTTGGAGAAAATGATCCTGTCTGTAGTAAAATATGTGTTTCCCCTTCAAATCTATGTTATCTGATGAAATTAAAATAAAAGCTTTTTAAGAAGTCCATTATAATATCTCAGAAAGACCTAAGACTCAAGCTGAACTGTCCTCTGCAGCAAGCAGATTAGCCAGACTAATGGAGAGTGGATGGGTGTGCTACCTTTTTTTTTTTTTTTTTTTTCC
>VZTX01003203.1:110216-138589 GCA_013400915.1 Pardalotus punctatus | reverse complement strand
TTTTTTTTTTTTTTGCCAAAACCCTGCTGTTCGTGTTTCTTCCTCTCCATATGTCGCCCTGTTTTTATAAGCGCTGTAGCGATGTTTGAGGCTTCAGCTGACTGCAGGGTGCCGTGGTCAGCAGTGCTATCCATGCGCTGAGCAGCACTCTTCCTCTTGACAGTAGGAGCGGGGAGTGAAAACAGTGAGAACTGTGTGTTGTTCCCACCTTACAGACAGGGAATTTATCCACCAAGAGGACAGCACCTCTCACAGTCATGAGGGCTGAGACAAGCCAGCCAACACGAGAGCAGAGCTCCCCGTGGTCTGTGCAGCTCCGCAATCAGAGGGCTGGACTTGCAACCTGTAGTGAACCAAGCTCTCTCTGCCTTAGTGTTTTTTTCAATTCAAACTTCCCAAATGTTGTATGGTTTTTTTTGTGAAGTCTGCAGGGTCTGGTAGTTTATGCAATTAGGAATATTGCTGTGACTCTAGGGATGGTTTTATTTGATCTGTAGCCAGTTTCTTGAAAAGAGCTATGGTTTTTTTATGCCAAGCTGTGTATTTTACAACCAGCGACCAACAGGGCACTAAAACCATCAAAATGCTTGTATATAAATGGCATGAAAATAATAATGATAAGGAAATACCAATAATTTCTTCAGTAGCAAGGTAAAACAGTATTTTTTTTTTAATTTAGGTGGTACTGATACATGCTTCATGTAGAAATCATGAGTGTTCTAATCACCTTTTAGTGATTACATTTGTCTCTTGAATGAACATAGGCATAATCATCAATTCTAATTAGTTTTCTCTCTCTGTAAACAAATGAGCCAGAGAATCCATTTTTGCTGATACAAAGCTAAATATTCAAGGCTAAGGGGAAAATCCCAATTTTAAAATTGAAAAACAAAGTTGTCCTGTCAGCTGATGCAGCTTTCTATGTCTTTACAAGCCCTTAGGAACTGAATTTATAAGAAGTGTATATACAAATGCTAAAAATCTTTAGGGGTTGAAGAAAACTTATGGCTGGAGGTAGAGAGGCGCAGGTGATTAACAGCTCTTAAGTTAAGATGGACTCCCTTCATTGCTCTCTGTGTGTGTGCTCCAAGGTTAAAGCATGTGTTGCCTTTCATATCTGTAACAGTTACAGTAGAATGACTTTCTCTTCCAGTATTTCAACAAATGAGAGTGACTGCAGGCTTTGTGTATGATGAGTACAGGTGATACATCTTAATTTTTCCTTTCATTGAAGAAATTTTGAAATAAGTTCTATGTCAACTACTGTTCACTTTTCTTTGTGCCAAAAGGATATGACTAGGTGGTACCTCTCAGATGGCTAGAAAAGAACACTTTTTTCATGATTCTGGTCTTCTAAGTTCATTTTTAAATGGACCTTAAGCTCCTACTTTAAATGCTATTTAACTCTTCTATCCTATCTCCTTTTAATCGAGTGTGAGTTTAAAAAACAGTAGAAGTGTTAGTAATAAAATGAAGTTGAGGGGTTTTTTTTCTACTGAAAGAGCAGTAGTAAGTTTGGATACCTTTTCTTGCATCAATCTGACTTCTATAATGTGCTGTTTGTCATGAGTGTCCTCATGCAATCATTTATATTTCATACAGCTACAAAACACTTGTCCTATAAATACTAATGGATTAACTGAATCCCATAACTGATGCAACAACATAGAATCAATTTCTCTTTGTTTCAGGGGATCAGACTTTAAGAATTTGGGATGTGAAAACCCCAGGAGTCAAACTTGTGATACCAGCCCACCAAGCTGAGGTCTTGAGCTGTGACTGGTGCAAATATGATGAGGTATAAAAGTGTTCATCCCACTGTTTTCCTAATTGAACCACTCTCATTAAATAGCAGGGGGTTTTACTGCAACATTACTGCATCTTCTCTTTATAAAAATATGCCTAGTTGCTTTGTTGCTCTCATTCACTATTGCATCTCCAGAAGAGCTTTGTTCTAACAGATGGCCAGCCTGAGCAGATCAGAGATTTTGCTTACTGTTCTGTGTAGTGAGCAGAGTAGGCAATAGTGGAAATCCAATTTGTTTTTTTCTATGCTCTTTAATTTACACACTGGGGACCTCACTTCATTTATGATTTATTAATCTGTATTTTTTGATTTATCTAACTTTTTTATCCAACGTGTACATTCCTACAATTTAGAAATTAAATTGTTATGATGTATCTGTGTTTTATCAAATCATCAGAACTTGCTGGTAACTGGTGCAGTTGACTGTAGCTTGAAAGGCTGGGATTTGAGGAACATCCGGCAACCAGTGTTCGTCTTGTTTGGTCATACCTATGCTATCAGAAGAGTAAAAGTAAGTTGTGTTTTATTTCATATTGACTACCACTGAATTGTTTCACAAATTTTTCTGGAAAGCAGTAATATTTTATATTATCTAATAACTGTGTAAAACCCAGAATTTTAGATGTAAAGTGCTATTTTTTAAAACTTTCAGTTTAGCGCTGTAAAACATTTTGATGTTTAGTAGATTGCTGAGATTTTAAAGTAAATGACATTTTCAAAGTCAGTATATCTACTCAAAGTGTGTTAGAGAGCTTGAAATAGGTTTACTTCAGCTAAGTTATATGGCAAATTTGAGATAGAGAAAACACTTCCCTTTACCTGTTTTTAAATGATGCTGTGCCCTTGTCTTTCCACACAAAGGGTCAAAATTTACAAAAGACAAGGTATAGAACTCATTGTGAACACATACATTTGTCTGTACAAAGAAAATATTACTATGTTCAGAGAGATTTTGAAACTTTATGCATGAAAGGCTACAGATGACTTTACTGGATCTGTGTACTACTAGAACACCCGCCAATAAGAATTTTTTCTAGATTCACAATGACATTTTTTTCATGTTATATGAAAATATGTGGTCAAATATCTTTTTATGTAAACTCAAAAACCGTAACTATGTTTCAGTGTAAGATGCTGAAACCAGCAAAGAGTGTGAGAGTCAAATGCACCAATATCAAAATCTCTTTAGAAAGGAGATAATACCTTATCTTTTTAAAGCCTTTCAGGAACAGGTATGTTTATTATTATTTTCTACGAAGTCTGAACTGGCAGAAGAATGTTATCCTGAGTCAATATTTTGCTTCACATGGCCTTGATGTGTTTCTAACGTTTTTAGAAGTTATGGTGCTTAGTGTGTAATTTATCAGAAGAGGGTGTGACTCAGGTAGTCATTCCTTATCACAAATCCTTTTTGTGGACAGTCAACATAAGAAGCTCCTGCTCCTCCTTTTCCCAGCTACCACTGCCTGCTCTCCCCACTGGTGCTTGATGCTGAGTGGTTTTTTTTCTAATTTAATGCCTGCATGACCAGTTTTTAACCTGGCTCTGTAAAATATTTTTCATAGCAGAAAATGCATCCATGTGCAAAGGAGATGTATGGGAGAGTACATGACTTCTGTTCCATCTTAGCAGGCTTTCATTGCTCCCATTTCAAGACAGATGTGGTCCCTGAGGACATAAGATATGACAGTGTGGGCCAGCACTTCGAGGTGGTGCAGCGTATCTACACTTGTGTGGTCTAACTCATTACAGTGACAATTCAGTCGCACCGAATTGAGAGAGAGAGACCTGGATGCTGCCCCTACTGATACCCCTTCCCCTGCCTTGTGCTGATGCCAGCAATTATAAAGCTGTGCAGCTGATGGCTCTGACTGAAAACCCTGTCCCTAAAAGTGACTAGTTTCTGTCTGGATCACTAAGCCATTTCAATTTGTTGCTCAACCACACAATTGCAAGCCTTGGCACAAAGGAGGGGTGTAGGAACACACACTCTGAAGTGGAAAAGGAAGTGAAAGCCACAAGTCCTGGCAGCAGTGAACTTTGAAATTAGCTTAAACCAGCCATGAAATCACACTCTTCAGTTGCCTGTCTTTTGTATTCTGTTCACTTGTTCAGGGGTTGTGTTAACTGTCAGATCTGAGGCTGGCAAGGAATTCTGCCCAACACAATACTGTCAGGATTCCTGCAGATTTCTTATGGTCTTTCACTTCAGTACCGGACATTATCAACTCACTGAGGTCATTTGGAGCCCTTTTTAGGAGATTTTGATGTTGGTGCATTTGATCCTCACATTCTTAGCTGGCTTCAATATCTTACACTGAAACATAGTTATGTTTTTTGAGTTTACCTAAAAAGATATTTGGATAAATGGTCTGTTGGAGGTCAGGATGGATGGTATGGTGGTATCTGCTGCCTGTATACAGCTGTTCAGATGATAAAATTGTAGTGTCTTGCAGTTAAATGGAAGAGAATTTTCTCTTGTTGGAGAAAGACATTTTGCAAATTCTTTCAACTTATATGTGTAACACTCTGCTAAGTATTTTGATAGAGTTTGCTTAGGTAAGTTTCTAGGATACTTAAGGTTAATGACAAATCTTTGACAGGATGGTTTTGCTTCATCTTAAACTATGTGGACATGCAAAGGGGGCTTATGAAAAGTGTACCGTTCTTTTTTGTTGCCCGTTAGACTTCTTCCCCTCTAGTATTCATTTTCCTGAGGTACAGAACCTGGTTTGTTTTGGGGTTTGTTTCCCTCAAAAAGACCTGTAGGAAATCTGCAGGGGTTCAAATTCCAGCATCAGTGGTTCAAGTTCTAGCATGNCTTCCTTAGCAGACACCTGTCTTCAAACCAAGACAGAGCTCAGTCAGCAGAGTTCAGCAGCCACCAGCATACACTTTTCTCTTGGCAACTTGGGCAGTTGTGGCAATAGCCCAGTTGTGGCAATAGCCCAGAATAAACTTTTTACTTTGTAGTCGCTGTGAATAATAGCAGAAGTCTTGAAGGAAGACTTACCTATGAGCCGTGGTGTGGGGGACCTGCATTTCAAACTTAAGTTATGCTTGTTGTATTTCCTGCTGAGAAATACAGATCTTAAAATAGTTGGAAACGGAAGGTTGCCAGAAAACTAGAGCTGAGATGAACAATTTTTGCATAACTGCATCCTTGTTGCTGCAGTTCTTCGACCAGTCTACAAGAGTCCATGGAAGGGTGTATCCTATAAAATACCCTTTAGGAGAGGGGGAAGTAATGAAGTGATGTTATATTGCTTTCACTTTCTCCACTTATCTCCAATTTTCTCATTTGTATAAGTAACTTCAAAATGGTAGGATATAGAGTTGATGACTAATATATCTTATGTTCTCTGCAGTATGGCACAGATTTTATCTCTTTGAAAATAATTAACTGGTCATATAGCTGTTTTGAAACTGGATTTGTATAATGAGATGAAACTCAGCCTGTTAGCCAAAAGCGGCATTTAACGACTGTTTATATGACTGTTTCAGAACTTCTTAACTTTACATCAGAGTTATTTGGCACTGCTGCAATGAAATCTATACAAACCAGGATCCCATAGAACATTCTTTGTGATTATTAATTCTATGATTCCTTGTAATTAGAAGCACAGGGGAGAAATATATTATGTAGTCTGTTTTGTTGCAGCGTGATGTGGTACCAACCAAGACCATTTAAATAGCTAAACTTGGATAACTTGCGGCTTACAGTAAGTCTGTATGTCTTCACAATGTTTTAACTTTAAACGTTGTTTTGTTTTCTCGCAGTTTTCACCATTCCACGCAACCTTATTGGCCTCTTGCTCCTATGATTTTAGTGTAAGGTACAGTATTTTCTCTAATTGGATAAAAATAGAAATATGATATATTTTAATGTGGCTTGCAATAAAAAACAGTTCCAGAGTGGACATACTGAAGTGCAGTTAATGTTGCTGTCAGACGCTTCATGAGCTATATTGAACATGCATGGGTTCATCACTTAAAGGCCAGCTCAGTCACTGCTGAGCAATATCTGCTCTGTCAGATGCTTTCTGCAATCCTTTTCATATCACTCCACTGAACATAATTGCATCTAGCTATGATAATGTCTGATAAGAAGGTAATACACTCTTACATTAATCTAGTTAGGTGAATTCATATGTTTCTGTGACATATTTTTATTTAGCCTTTTTATGAACAAAGTTTTTGACCTACCAATATCTGAGGAAGCTTTAATGGTGTTCCACAGTGTGTAAGCTGAAGCTCTTTAGACAGTACTTCTGCAAGTTCCCCTGGTTGCTCAGTATATCTGATACTGCTGAGGATCTTAGAGTACAGTTGTTTTAAAGCTAATTAAAAGTCCTAAAAATGTTTGATGTGATATTGGGATTTCTCTAAGATACACAGTGTCATAGGTCAATGCTACGAAGTATTTCTGAATATCTCAATCACATTCTTTTATCTACATGTTAATTTGCTAACATGAACTGAATATAGTAGGCAGTACATTAAGAAATAGGAGAAGCCCTTTTGCATCCATAAATGACTGCAAAGTTATCCCACTTGTCCAAATCATCTCAAGTAATGTCACTTCTGGTTGTGTCCTAATTGGTCTGACACCAGACCTAGAGAGGTTCTGTTTCCAAAGGAAAAGCTTGTTAATTCTCAATGCCTGTATGTGTTGCTAAATCATAAATCTATCCAGTCTTCTGCCATAACATAATATAAAGTTGCATCATGAAGTTAACCCATTAAGCATTGAAGTGACTTGATTGCGTTGTCTTGCTCTTCCCCTTTTTGACACCAACTATATATACTTCAGGTTTGGCACTAATGTGTTTTATGCAGGACTGAAATCTAGTGCAATTTCGGCTCTGACGTTTACGTATGTGAAAACTGTCAGTAAAGATGGAGAGAGCTACTAGTTCATACTGCATTGTGTCTATAAATTCAAAGCTTCCGGATCCAGTCACAAAATTCACTCTAGGCATTATTTTTCTTTCCAGATATTTACTTGTTGTGACTAGGGACAGACAGCAGAGTTGAAGAGATGAAATAAAGATTTTTAACAGTTTTCTAAAACTGTTGGGTTTGGTATGAGTGAACAAACAACAGAGAAGGCCAGGTGAAAGTCTTTGGAAAAGGTGTCACAGGCAAAATATTCTATATAATGAAGGAAAATTGTTACCATAAGAATTTGGGAACATCTCTTTTAAAGAATATGTTGTACGTCTGTCGTTTTACTGTGTGCACCAAGCACTCCACATGCACATACATGCACACATACTGTCATGTATGCACATGCATGTACACCACACACGTGGATATGTGGATGTGAGTATTTGCACACATACACACATATTTCAATTTAAGAATAAAAATCCTTGATAAATATGTAAAAGGTGGAAGAAAAGTAGGGATTCCAGTACATGGCATTAATTATGAATCTTGTTGAATCTACTCAAGGCCTGTGACTTTTTAGCCCCATTTGATAGTAATTCATAGAACAGCATGGTGTGGCAGTCCTTTAAAAACAGATTCATTGCAGTGTTATTTTAATAGCCGTTTAGTTATGATATTGTTCATTTATATTCTTCAATGTTTCTGTTTGAAGCTCAGATTTATTTGCAAGCATTAGTTTATAGTAGATAACAGAACAGAGCATAGCATTGGAACAATCCTTTACTGTGGGAGCTCTGTAATCCTAGATGTTACTGAAGCGTATACGTTAACCGAACAACTGCAGATATGAGCTCGGATTATTAAACTGCCATGTAAGAGGCAGGGGTTTTGTTTGTTTCAGGTAGTATGGCTAGTTTGTCACGTAATCACAACTGGGTATCTAAAAGCAAAAAATAGTAGGTTGAAAACAAAGTTAACAATGTTTAGCTTCATACTTTGCAAATAGTATAATGATTGAATGTGTGCACTGTAGGCAGGCTACTGGAAAGAAACCTAATTCATATGCCACCTTCATACTGGGAGCTGAGAAAAAGAGGGTGTTGAACTTAACTTTTTACATACCTGGGTATAATGATTTGGATTTAATCCCTGCCCAGTAAATGCTTCACTGAGACTATTTTTTTCTATACCATTTCCTTACTCTTTGGAAGAGCTCAGAAAAAATGTAGGCTAATTAAAGAACAGATTGAACATAAATGAATCATTAAAATTCCAGGAAATACACAAAGTACTGTAACATTTCCAGAACTACTTTAGGTCTGCATGCATATTCTTAAACGTTATCTCTGTCAAAATTCAGTTTGGAAGAACATCAGTGTCATCTTTTACTGGAATCGCCATTTTGTATTTTTGGACTTCAGTATAAAAAAGAAATCTTGGTGCATTAGTCACAGACAGTGCTTACCAAAATCTAAACAGAAGATCTGATAAATTATAGAGCTTCATTAAGCTGGTATCAGGCCAGATCTTGAATTATATTCACAGAAGCTTGTCCCTAAGGCAAAAAGGCGATTTTTGTTAAAAGTTGTACTATACTGGACATCATCTCTGCAACACACCATAAGGTAAACCACTATCTCCAGCTCTCCATCACTATGTACAAGTTCAGTAACTTGGAACACAAAGAAATCTTGCAGAATAAGGCTGGTCATAAAATAAACGGGGTTTCACTTCAGTTAGTTATCCTTGTTATCCTTGTATTCTTTTTCTCTTTTTTTCCTTCAAGGTGAAAAGCTGGGTGTTTGCTTATTTGCTCTCTTTTTTTTTTTTTTTTTCCTCATTTTCCCCAAATGGAAAATGTCCTCCTATACCCAAATTGCTTCATAATATTGATACTTCACTGGAACTGTAATGAAATAATCTCTTCAGAATATTAGTGTGGAAATAGTTAGATGTTCCCAATTAATGCCTGAAGTAACATCATTGCCCTGATTGGCCTGTGTCCAAAAGTAGCTCAACACTAAGTTCTCCTCTGACATAAGTTTTTCTAGTTTGCAGGAAGAATTTTTACAAGTCAGCATGGGAATTAGAGAATAGGAGCAGGGGATGAATTGTGTGATACATATGTAGTAAACCAGCACTGAGTTCTGTGTTGTTCTTGAAAGATTCTTGGCTTTAGACATTTACGTGCTACTGTGGCTTCTGCCTGATGTGGTTGTGTGGGAGTGCTGGCATTAGTCATTGAGTGGGCTTTTATGGGAAGCAGCCTCTAAACAACTGATTCACACCCACCTACAAATATAATGTATGAAGGCATCTTGTAACCCAAGAGCAGTAGTAAAGCTTTTATAAATATTTATCATACCTTTTTTTTCTCACCCAGAAGGACATAGACTTGAGGAGTTGTTCTTTGTGCTTCCTTCTGTGCCTTTTCATAGAATCACATTTCCTGAAGTAACTTTTGAACCTATTGAAAACTTAACTAGATTTGACATGAAACTTGCAGTCTAAATTTACTAGGCTTTTACAAATTTAATGGAAGCTCATGAGCATGCAAGAGAGAAAAACCTCAAGTACTGCCTTAAGGAAGGTAAGAGACATAGCATGAATTCGCTGCCTGTCAAATCTTCTTACTGATCTGCTAGCTCCTCATCACGCAGCAACAGGCTGCCACAACACATGCATTGTACCAGCACTGGAACCTGAAATGACATTTGCTGCCTCTTTTTTCCCGGACAGTGGTGAAGGTGCAGGGGCATTTGGTAAGGGCAGAGTCGGGGTAAGGACAAGGTAGGAGATATGCAGGAAAAACTATATTTGGGTTGGTAGAAGTATTTGGTAGGGGAGCACAGGTCTTTGTGACGCTGCTATGGGTGGTTACAAAGCACAAAATCCATAGCATAGGCTTTTTCTCTTGTCATAATGTCTTTTTAGAATAAGCAGTCCACTTGCAATACATGTGCCGCTTACGAATTGCATGTCAAGTACATGTAAAACAAATAAGAAATGGTAAAGAAATGAGGGAAAAGTCATACTTTTAGCAATTCTGGTGTTAAAAAGTTTAAGAAAATGCACTCATACAGGTTTTGGGGTGTCTGTGGTCAGTGCAGATGTGACTGAAGTTGTGACTTCATACATGGTATGGATAAAAATAACAGTTCTGAGTGACACACCTGAAAGTCTTTTTAAAAGTTTTATTCATGTAGAATAAAACTTACATTTTTAAGTTATCTCTTTTATTAGTTTTCAGTTATAAGCATCTGTCTTTCAAGAATTAGTATAGAGGTAATGTGGTAGGGAAGTCTAACACTACTACTTAGAAACAACAAGATTTGTTTCCTTACCTTCTTATGAACAAATGTGGGAGGATGAAAATGCTGAGATGGTCTTTCGCTCCTCTCTCCTGCAAAATAAGTTGTTTATCCTAGATCTCAGGTACTAGGAAAAAATTAAGAGGGTTGTTGCTATGGCATAGCCATTGTGCTGATACCACTCTTCTTGTTTATGAAGGAAATAACATCTACATATTAAACAAACTGACCCTGCTGGCTTCAGTGTTTGCTATTGTACCTGAATTGATTTGAACTTACAGTACTTTCAGTGTAGTTGGTCTGATAAGGAGCTGTTCTTGTTAAGTATTGTCACTTTTCCCAATAAGAGCAAGGCAAAGAGACCTCTGTGATTGTTACAGAAGTAGTAAAGCATATAATTGACCCCTGTGTGAAAATCTGGGCTGTAGAAAATTTGTTTACAGCTGCCAGCCCACAAAATGTGCTGTGCTGTGCAGCCTGTGGACTTTTCTCAGCAGGGTATACAACACAAGAAAGAGGGACAAATCTTTGTTTTGTGCCATCATATGGGGTCTTGTCAGTGTGTTATTATCTGGAAGTTCTGTTTTTGAATCCTCTTTTTCATGACTGAGGTGTCATACTTTCATCCCATCCATTCTTACATCTCTCATACTTGCTGATAATTGCATTGATGGACGCTGCATCTAATGGGAGAGTAGCTGGGAGAAGTAGAGCGCCTCAGTATTCTTATTTTCTATGTAGTATATATCAACCAAGGCTCAAAATAAAAATTGCTTTTTAAAATATGCACTAGTGGAATTAACTGCAATGCAGCTGATCTGTGTAGCAGAAATTTTTTAGTAAATTATAATATTAAATTCTGTTTTACAGGAACGCAGTCTCTAATTTGAGAATGTGCATGACCAAGATCTCTAAATGAATGTGTAATTTTTATTTAAATAAAGACCCCATAGTTAATGGTACCAGAAACTGAGAAAAATCATAAATTGTGCTAATATCTTTCAGGGATAAAATTCCCCAGCCATCAAGAAATAAAACAAGAATATTCCAGCCTACATTTTTTTCTTCTGTTTTAATAATGTCCGAACAACTGCTCCTCAGTGCCAACTTTGATCTCAGTTTCTGCAACAGGGGAAAAAGATGGCTTTGCCCAGTGGGGTTTAATATATGCAAATCAGCAGATGGCTTTGCGGGAATGTGATTTGTTATGTTTCCTAAGTGGATGAGTTTGCTTTTTTAAATACCCTGGCTGCGACAGATTTGTCAATATCTTGCATTATATTTTTGAAATGGCCTTT
This sequence comes from Pardalotus punctatus, assembly GCA_013400915.1. Taxonomy (NCBI): domain Eukaryota; kingdom Metazoa; phylum Chordata; class Aves; order Passeriformes; family Pardalotidae; genus Pardalotus; species Pardalotus punctatus. The sequence goes on along the minus strand of VZTX01003203.1, from coordinate 127,280 downwards.
CAATTACATTAATTGTGCTTTGTTTGATTTTTTTTTTTTTTAATAATTTTTTTTTTCTCTCTTTCCCTCCTTTATTCTCTCTTTAGATTCTGGGACTTTTCCAAGCCTAATCCTTTGCTGGAAACAGTTGAGCATCATACTGAATTTACATGTGGTCTGGATTTAAGTCTTCATAACCGTGGTCAGGTGAGAGCTGGGGTGAATTTACTTTTCACTTGCCTGTTATAGCCACAGTGGTCATGGCTGGACTGCAGGACTCAGATCCTGAATAAGTCACCAGATTGCAGTAAGCTTCTGGAAGTGAGTCTGGCTGAACGCTTATTAAATAAACCTCATTTTAGGTCCATTTTTATTTGTAAAGCAGTTCCTTGCATTGGGTAGGAGAGGAGGGAGGGACAGACAAGATTGCAGTATCAGATATTTGAAAGCCACGGTGTGCTCTGGCAAAGTGAAGTATTTTGTTTCAGAAGGAAGAGTAGCAGAGAAGAGTCTAGAATGCTAAGCTGAGATACAGAGCCTTCTTCCATCTTCTTGAATTGCCAAGTTAAACGGTAGTGTCACACATGAAGCCTAGACTTTGTTTGGCATTCTGTTTGAAGGACTAGGACAGACTTAATCTGTGGTTGAAATTGTAAAACCCTCAGCTATTAATGTGAATAAGTAGAACGTATTTTATCAGTGGCACTTATTTATGTACTGATTCTGTAAGAAGTCTCCTCTCCTTCTCTTGCTACAGTTGTTTCTATTTCATAAACAGAGGGGGTTTTTTGTAGTATGAATGGTTTTTTCAGACAAGAGACTCTGAAAAACAGAAGTTAATTATTTGCTTTAAAATCAGAAAGCCTTTAGTTTTCACACAAAAGTCACTGTAATCAAGTTAACTGTTCCTAATGCACTATTTAATGTACCACAGATATGATTTGCATCTAGATTCTTTTCAAATTCACAGTAAAATGAATTTTTTACCTGAGAGAAAAATTACTTTTAACATCTGCATTCAAATTCTGTTTGGACAAATCAAATTAAAAGCATTGTAATTTCTGCTAGTAGAAGGACACAGGAGAAAGGTGTAAGTTTGGGAAAATACTTCGCTTACTACATGTGGAACCTTTCTAGCCAAATGCTAGCTTGATGTGTTTTCTGCCTGGGTGGTTGTTCCTTAAATTCTGTTGCTTCAGTGGTGCTGCAGTAACTGTTCCCAAGGCCCTGCTGTGAACCACATAGGGGAATTTGTAAAGGCTGAAAAAAGCTTTCAAGGTTCAGGTTATTTTTCATCAATGCAGGGCGACAATACTTAAAGGCCCGTTGCTGGGGATTAAAACTTCATCGCAGGTGACTGCATAGATATGATTTTGGCTGCACTTGGGTTCAGAGGAAGCAGCAAGCACAGTATAGTACATTTAGGGACTCACAGTGCCACAGTAGTGCATGTGCTGAGCCCAGTTCAGCTTTCCATGAAGTTGGTGTGGGTTTTGCATTTGATTTGAATGAGAAGATTTTTCTGTCTTTTTGTGTTGAGGATGTGATTACTTTGACTATAAGCCCATTGCTTCATGGTAGATAAAGAAATGAAAGAAAACTTCTGCACATGCACTTGTATGTGCATATGAAAAAAAAAGGAAAATGATGGTGTGCATACCCACCAACATTAGGACGTTTGTGCATTCAGGTATCTTTTTTTCCATGCAGAAATTCTACAAATCTGATGTTGGACTGAGTGCACAAAATCTGTAGATCTGGGGTACATATCAATATTTACTGCATGCCAATGTGCGTTCCAGACAGAAGTTTGGCATTTGCAACAGCTTTGATATTCCTCTGTTTTTTTCCATTGAGTTGATTTAATGTATTGTGAGGGTTGGATACCACAGCAATGCTAAATGTGAATGTTTTGTTTTTTAAAAGAAGTTTAAAAACTTGTGAAAAAATTAAACTCCTAACTATGTTAAAGAGGGAACACAAGGGAAACATAACCCCCATTTTTAAAGGAAGACCCATGAGACATCACCTTGAGTACTTTGTTCAGCTCTGAACAGGACATGGACCTGTTGGAATGAGTCCACAGAAAGGCCATGAAGATGATCAGAGGGCTGAAGCATCTCTCATATGATAGGCTGAGAGTTGGGGTTGTTCAGCCTGGAGAAGACAAGGCTCCAGGGAGACTTTGTAGCAGCCTTCCAGTACCTGAAGGGATCCTCCAAGAGAGCTGGAGAGGAACATTTTACAAGGACATGTAGTGATAGGACAAGGGGTAATGGCTTCAAACCGAGAGATCGTTGAGTTAGGAAGGTATAAGGAAGAAATTCTTTACTGTGAGGGTGATAAGACACTGGAACAGGTTACCCAGCGTTGTGGATGGAAGTGTTCAAGGCCAGGCTGAAAGGGACTTTGAATAACCTGTTCTAGTGAAAGGTCTCTTCATGCATATCAGGGCAGTTGGAACTAGATGATCTTTAAGGTCTCTTACAGCCCAAACTATTCTATGATTCTATGGACACTTACTGAATAGTTGCTTCCAGTATGAGCACTTGGAGTCTTCCCCTGGCTTCTACATCCATCCGACAAAGATTATTCGCTTAAATTTTATGCTGCTATTCCCAATATTAGGTTACCTTTATGTCTGTTCTTTATTATTCTGAGAATAAGCTCCATTGTTTGTTTTCTTCATGTATTTGCATGATTTGTGATTTTCACTGTGTGCTTTATAAGGAGTTACGACTTGAGATTAGAACTGCTTCTCTCCTCCAGGGAGAAAGAGAAGGAGGATCCAGGGAGAATGCAGGGTATTTTATTCATAATGGACAAGCTATTAATTTATACTCAAGTTGCATTCTTGTCATTAATCTTTGCTTTCATTCTTAATGATATTTTTGTTGTCTAGACAGATTATGATTTCTTTGGCTTTGCACAGTGAACTTCAACGTTTGTGAAGTATTTTTTACATGTCAAGGAAAAAATTATCTGCACTATTGAAAGAGTGTTCAGAATAGATACTGTGATTAAATAGCTAGTAATGTAGGAATCACAAGACATTCCTGTGGGACCGACTGAGCTTTGAACAGAACCCACAGGCCGAGTAGGTACATGCAGGCAAGCTGGTTCTTGTGCTAAGAGAGGCAACATGTGGAGAGAGATCTGGTCATAAGGAATGTGAAGAGACCCACTAGTATTAGCTAGATGAAACAGAAAACTCCTTTATGCTTAATTAAAGATTCTAGTATCTATTTTGGAGTATCTGCCTCTATGTGAAGTAAGTATTTTTGGAAAGCTTTTCATTTTAAAAATCAGATGTTGTTTGGTCTGAGGTTTTTTTCCCCACCATAATGTTAGTGTCAGGTTCATAGAAATTTGAGATAGCGAACAAACTTTCAGGTGCATAGAAAAATAAGTATTTTGCAGTGCAAAGCATTAATAGAAATAATCCTCATGATATTCCAGGTTATTTCTCTGTTAAACTGCAAGTGCTGATGTGATAGTTGCCAGGCAGGTTTTCCAGGGGAAAATACTCCCAACTCCAGCTTTCAGCCAAAATAGCCTTGGCACGCACAAGAACAGTGACAAGACCCTACGCACCAAAAATTTGATTTGTGATGGTGTGTAGTATTAAAAACTGAGCAAATCTCTTCACCCTGTCAGCAACATTAAGAGTATGCAGTTTTTTAAACCAGATATTTGTTCCCAAAGTTTAGGGATCAGAAAACAAAGTTTGCTTCTTTGTATACACACTAATAGACTTAGGATGTATGTAGGGATTGAAAAAAATGGCAATCAGCCATAAACTATTCCTTGTTTGGGGCTGTTAATGCTAGACCACATAGTGTGGTTGTGCTCTGTAGCTCATTGGATTTCTTACTTCTCTGCTGATACTTATTTTCCCTGTATGTGACCTGAGACTGTTCTGATGAATAAAAATATAATACTCCTTTAAGACATCTCTTCCTGGGATTTTGCTGTGTTTACTTTCATGTTCACATGCTGTAGGTAATTTCCTTCAGTATTACTTCTGCAGCTTTATTCAAGAGCAGCCTTTTGCTTCAGTTGTAAGTTGAATGCAATATGGGAATTAATTTTAATATTAATTTAATTAATTTTTCTGAATTAATTTTAAATATCTTTAGGCAATCCATTAATGACAAAGATAGTACAGATCCTGTGAACATTCACTTCCTGTCTTGATTCTGAAATTATTTCCATAAGTATATAAAGAATAGAAAATACACATGCATCATTAATTTCTTTAAATCGTGGACAAAAAGATACAAAGCACTTTCTGTTGCAGTTCTAAAACTGTTTTGCCTAACACAAATGTAAGAAAAACTGAAGCTCTCAATTTTGTCTGAAAGTCTTTTTTAGCTACACCTCACATCTGTTCTGAACTCTGTAAAGCAGCCCATGGAAAGTATAAATTACTGTTTTCCATTGAGTCAGGCTTTCTGTCGTGCTACTTGAGAACAGGATTAAGTGTCTAATGGGAACAGGAGAGGAATCTTTTTATTTTTCTACACTTCTGTGCTATGAACAATGACATTCCTAAACTGCAAGGATATGTGATTTTCAACGGGAGTGATGCCACATGGTGCAGTGGCTTAGAGCACTTGGTATGTGAAAAGCACATTAGACATCTGTGATGTGCCAGATCGTAACAGGACTCCACAATGTACAACGCTGAGGTGCTCCCTCTGGAAATAAAAAAATGTTCAGCCCCAAATGAGAATGAACCAAATGTCACTTCTCTAGTTCAAAATCGTCTGTTATCTGAATGCATGCTGAAGTCTAGGTTACTGAAGAGTAACTTACGTACAACACAAATAGTGATCACCTAGGATTTATTTCTACTGTGTCAGAATCCTAATGACACTACAAATGGCAGCTGTCTGTTTAAATAGGTATTTCTGTCAACAACTTTGGGAGGAAACTTGTTTTCCCAAGCCCTCTTGCTGCACCTCCTTTTTTACCCCAGTTCTCCCCATCCCACCAGGTGGAGTCGGGGTGAGTGAGCAGCAGTTTGGTACTCATTTGCTGGCTGGGGTTAAACCATCACACACACACACACACACACACACCCACCACCATATATTATGGAGACAGTGATAGCACTGGTGTGGTACCCGTGGCTCTTGTGCTCTGTGTTGCACTGGCCTTGTGCTTCTGCCTTCCTGAACCTCCACTCTCCTCTCCCTAAATCAGTGGGGTATCACCAGCAGGATATGTTGTGCCAAACCACAGTCTGCTCCTTCCTTGCACCTGGCCCCTGGTAGAGCTGAGAAGAGATGCCTGCATCAGTCTGTTGGTCCCATGAAGCTGATGGTATTCTGCATCACTAAAATTTTAAAAGCTGTAATTTCTTACTAGTTGGAGGGAGGCCATAGTCAAACTGTATACACTTGAGATGCATGTCCTGAAGGTAACTTGAAATCTAGTTCTAAATTTGTCCTGCTTTATGGAGAAATTTTTGATCATTGTTAAGTTTTGGTGTGCAGGTTTGTTCTGCTCCTTGTTTTCTTTGTGCAGCTTTTGCAGTGTGCTGCATTAGCTGTGCCAACACAGGAAGCAGAAGGGACAGGAGGGGCTGCAGAAGTTGGCTTAACCAGTATAGCCAAATATAAATGCAGATGATGTCTTTAGTAAGGCTGTTTGGCTATGTATTTTGCTGTTAATTTAAATTAATTGTGGATGCTCAAGAGGCCCAGAAATGTTGATTGTTCCATGTAAAAGTGGAGTTACATGTTGTGGAAATGTACAGAAAAACAGACTTTCTCTGCTTTTTCCTTTTGATCGCTTGCTCTTATCTTTTACACTTAGTTACCAAGGGGCTGATAGTTTCCACCCAGCTGTTGTGGCTATCCCACTGCTATAATCATAACACTCTCTGTACTTCATTTTAGTCTGTCCTTACGGTCCTTCTCTAGGATGCCACTAAAGTTATGCAGTTTCTTTGATTCTTTGAGATAAAAGGAACCTACTTACCTAATTTTAGAGTGGATGTTCTCATGAAGAAATCTCATATCAGATTTCACTGGCTGCAAATGTTGAACCAATCTGAACACCTTACAGAGCTGGAGGGGCTAAAAGCAGGTGACATTTCTTACGGGTGCTTATTGTATGTTTTCCCCAAACTGTGACAGTTCAACTTCTACTGTGTAAGTCAAAGCTAGTCACTTAGGAGTAATGGTCACTCTTTTCCATCATCAGCAAAAGTCTCTTGGTGTTTGGAAAAATTTCTGTCAGGCATCACAGTTCTGTACAAGCTGCATGGAGAGGAAAAACAGATTTGATACTGAAGTACTGGGAAGTGTGGGAAACAGTAGTTTCGTACTCAGTAAATGTGTTGTTTGTGCATTTTATTTGGTGCAGTGGCTTACAAATACTTGCTACTTCTGTGAGCCCCATCTTTTAGTCAGTGTAGTGGATTATGTTTCTCTCCTGCATGACCAGTAAATGTCTGAGAAGTCCCAGTGAATTGCATTAGTGAAACTCAGTGGAACACAGCAAGATTTTGTAGCTGTTACTGTTTGGCTTATGATTATCCTAAAAGGAAGGAACTTAACTCTGAGCTGAAGGATGGAGGATTGGATAGGGTCATTGGAAAACACAGTTTCACTGATGTAAATTGACTGCATTTTGGGTCACTACCGTCAGTATCAGCACAGAAAGGCATTTTGCTGTTCCAATGTATCTTCTACTGAACTTGCAATTGACTTACCAGTTAAAACCAGCTCTTGGAAGACTGAGTCAATGTCTTTCTCCGTATTTGTAGAGTACAGAGGAATTGCTATAAAATCTGGGGAGATTTCAATGATTTTTCTCTAAAATGCAACTCACATCTCATTTTCCTTTACAACTTAATGATGAAATGCACACTTGGATGACTTTAGGAATGTGTGGCATGACTTCCAAGTCATCTTCCCATTGCCCATGTCAGGGAAACAAAACAAGTGTTGAGACAGGTCTCTGCTTCTTAGATCAGTTCTTTGTGACATATCTTTGCTCTGTGAAAAATAATTCCCCTCAAGTCTTCTATCTTTTTTATCCTTAAGAAAGAAATGGATTTTTAAAGCAGTATTTGGAACATCTGTTTCTGATAACTCTAGTTTGCACCTAGGTCTTTATAAGAAGTTCTGATCTGGGGTTTGTTTCATTTTGTCTTTACTGGAAATAATAATTAAATCAAGGTGTGTTTTTTTCAAAAGTAAATTTTTAAAAATATTGGTGTTACTGCACATTGAAAATAAAAAGTTTTAGTTGCAAACTCCCATCACTTCCACTTTTGTGTAAAGGTTGGCATTACGTAGCTCTCTCTGGCAACTGCTAACCAAACAGGCCACAGTAGTGGTTGAGATTTTCTAAAAGAAAATAGATATTGAATGAATTTAAACTCTTCCATGATCCATTATGCACTTGACTAATTAGTTTTAATGTTCACCTGTGAAAATAATTTGATGAGTAGCAAACTTAATGGCTTGCTTTATCGTCACTTAATCTCCATCCCACACACTTAGAGGATGTTCAGGATCCCTCAAAAATACGTAATAATGATATAAATAGACCATTAAATTCTGTTTGAGAAGACACAGAAGATAAACTATAAGAGGAAGGGAAACACAACATTAATGGGAGTCAAGAACTGAATGTTTTTTCTCTTGTCTCTTCTACAGAAAAAAAACCAACACAGGACTCATTTGAAAATGGGATGGGGGAAAGCTGAGAAATGATCTCTCTCAGGCACATTTATGTATTATCATGTGATTCATTATGAGCACTCTGGAAGCTCAGTGGCACCAAGATAGTTCTGGAGATATTAATCTAGAGAGGGCTGTACTTTGTTCTGATTAAACCCTTTCACAAAGGGTAATTGAACTCTTAAGTTTTTAGTTGTTCTTTTGAATATATTTAATCTTGATTAGGACTTGCAGATTTATTGTGCCTTCAAGTACTGAAAAAAAAGTTAGTAGCTAACTTGGGAGTTTTCTCGTGTTCTCTTGCTTCTTCTGAACAGTAAAGAGGCACAGTGTCGTGCAGGTAATTGCACTAGACTGAATGGATTGCCCTCGGGTGCTGGAAAAGGTCTAAGTCTATTGCAAGGCAAGATGATTGTGATGAATAGGAAACAGAGGGCCTGTCAAGGGAGTAAATCAGTTAGTGAGTCAATGGAAATGGCTCTGATAAATGAATGGATGTCAGTATTAAATCAGTTGGTGGAAAACATTGTTATACTCTGGGACAAGGATAAACATTTCAATAAAATACAGGACAGCTGTTTCAGTTGAGTTGAACTATGATTTTCTAGTCAAGCAATTAGCTTTCTGGGATGAATGCAGTTTTTCATTTGTTTGCTTGCTTTTTGTCTTTACTTGAAAAGAAATACAGTGATTCCCATTTTTTGTACTTGCTTTTGTATCTCTGCTGGCAGATAAATTGGAATGATATTTATTCTGCAGTAATGACAGTAGTCTTTAGTGTATATGCTAGTAGTGCAACTTTACTACTGAAATAAAAGCATAAATGATGAGTAATAAATGTAATTTTGTTAGACTGCCTTTGTCCCATGTAGCTTTAGTTACAATGAAAATTACCGAGCTTAGAATGCTGTTTCTATTTACATTACTTTTTCATGTAGTTTACCAGGCAGTGCAACATAAAATATTTTTGTTTTACAATTAAGCTCTAGTTCTCCTTTTCTGAGCAATTCCTGATAGTTAAAAGTTGCTACAGTAAAACTGCATTCTATAGTTACAAGAGTATTCATAAATTATAATGAAAGTTGCATGGCATACAAAATATCCCATGCAAAATAGTCAATAGTATAAGGATACTACAATTTATAGAGTTCTTTGCAATAGAAATAAACTGCCCTCTACTCTGTTGGCATGCCAGTTTAAAAAAAAAATCATGCACCCTCTAAAAACTGAAATCACACACCTTTGTTTGAATCTCAGAGTAAAATTTATCCCCAAGAGAGCAGACATTTTTTACAGAAAGACAAACTTCCATCACTTCCATCCCTTCATGTTCCTAATGACAAGGACTTTTATCAGGTGTGCAAATAAAGTGTGAGTCCATTTTCAGTTTTCCTTTGTCTGCTTTTAAAGCACTTATAGTCAATATTCCATGTTCCCCTCTTCTGGGGAAAGGCACTCATCTGTTCTAAAACCACTGTATAAGACAGGTCACAAGATAAAAGGCAAAATGCAAGGAGAATATGTTTTATAAACAGATGCAGTAACTGCATGAACAGGTCCTTCCCTTTATCTTAGGATTCATCTTAGTCATTTGTATTTGAGGCAGTGACAATCTCTGAGCTACTGCAAAGGGGCATGTAGCAGCTGTCCATCAGTGAATGCTGGCTGCTGCACTCAGCTTAGAGTTGCCCCCTTTCTCTGACAGTGTTGGCTGTATTTTGGAGAAAGTATGTTATTTCATTTTTTAATGCTCTTCCATGCTGATGTGTCCCAGTTTCCCATAGATACCTGTTTGCTTGTGTATTTTGATCAAGGTTTCTGATATCAGTATTCCATTATACACTTCCTGCTGCACAGGAGAATTTGATTCACTGTTACTTACTGTAGCTTTTGTTTTTCTCTTGTTGGCTGGCTATGTTTTCTCCTTTCATGTGGTATCATTAAATCAATGAGTTGGGAAACTTATCACAAGTGATCCTTTTCAAGCTCTTTTAATATCCCCTGTTTATTTTTAGTGTTGCTAGATTAAATGGTTTTATAACTATATTTGTTCAGAGGCAATTTCAGGGATGCTAATTACATTGATAACAGGTGGGAATTCCCATGGGATTTTTTGCAAATGTTATTTCTGTTTCTTGTTTCTTCACAAAAGTAGAAAGTATTGCCTATAGAACATTGATCTATAGCTGTGGAGAATAGTAAAAAACCTGCAGTTTATGTGATTGCCAGTTTCTACACAGCATTTAGCAGAAAACACAAATTTTCTTTTTGGTATGATTTGGGAGACTGCAATGCAGCAGAACATTATGCTATAGAAAGCTCTATTATGTCGTATGAATAGACAGACATGTTGTCAAGAGTTTTTTTGACCCATTTAGATGTATATGGAAAGCACTTCAAATAACTAAGTAGAACCAGCTAAGGAAGCAATAAAAATGAATAATAGTTCAGTATAGTAAATGCAAAATGGACTAATTATAGTCTGAAATTAAATACTGTAGTTGGATTTCCAAATTTTTAGTGTGCAGCTGTTCATTCTGGCTCTAGAAGAGAAAAGGAATTGCAGTCTGCATCAGAAGGAAGCTTGTGCAGAGGATCCAGTACTGTATCTTTTGTGATCCCAAATGGAAATGACATTGTAAAGATAATGCAATATGGATTCAGCCAGATTTACTGGCATTTATTTGTGGACTTCATCAGCTTTTTCTCTTTAGCTCACCTCTTTCTTCTGTTTGCCTTAGTTCTTGTCTCCAGAAATATTTTGTGAATGTATGTGATAGAATATATCCTCTTCTTGAGCAATTGTCAGTATGGTTAACTCTTTCACTTTGTTAGAGACTCTAAATTGCATTTCAGTTAATTTTCAAACCTAAAGCATTCTGTAGTCATCTTCCTTGGAATCTTGTTATTTATTAAAATATTTTAATGCTATAGACTTAGGTTAGCCTTCTGGTTTTCTGGTTTTAAGTTCAAGCCTTCATCTAGAATAGAGCTTGGGACTTTGAATTCAGAAAAGTTTCAGTTATACTGGAATCAGTCACTGTGTTTATAAGATGCCTTTGCCACAAGTGGCGCCACTTCTTGTCAGACCAGTGGGGTCTAGGTACTACTTGAAGCAACACTATTGCCCCAAAATCTCAATGCTCAGCAAATAGGCATCTCTCTTCTCAACAATAGACAGTGATCTCATAGCTTATCAAGTGTGAGACTGAAATTCTGGCTTAATTTTTCAGGAAACTTCCTGTATAATTTTGTTGAACTTTTTGGTTTTCCATTCCTCAGCACTAGACATTAGGAAAATGTCTATAACAAATTTCTGTACCTGATAGTAAAAGGAAGTAGTTAGAGCTGGTCATGAAGTGTTTAGATATTATGGTAAAAAGATCCTAAGACTTTATGTGTGGTGTCCTTCCTTAATTTAATTTTCAGTTACATTCTTTTGCCTGTTTGGAACAATGAGTTGAAACCCAAACGTTTTCCTGCTTTCCTCATGGAGAGTATGAAAAATACTAGGTTGTTAATTTTCATGTTTCTCAGTAAAGTTAATGTTTATAAAAATACAAACCAAAACCAATTTCATTATTATATAATTTTGAAGCATTGTAAGTCAGAGTACCGATTGGTATTAAATCCACAATATCCATTAAGTTTCCTGTGGTTTTTGTGAAAATTACTCTTATGAAGGATCTAAATAGATTTTGTTTGCTTTATAGGTGGTGGACTGTGCTTGGGACGAACTAGTCAAGATCTATACTCCATCGTGTCTGGCAGTTCCTGTTTAGAAGAGAAGTGAAGATGATCTGACATGCCAGGAACCTTTCGCTCTTCCCCCACAATCAGACTTGTGCTGAAGTGTCAACAGTGTCACTAATCGTAGTGTCTCTTTCTAAGTAAAACCGCTTGAATGGAGTGTTGTGCACTTGAACATGTGGAGACTTTAGGGCTTGGTTTACTGTACAAGTTGTACTTGAACTAGCAAAATGTTCAACAGCTACTCAATGGCTGAAGAGTGGCCATAGCAGATATGAGTGGTGTCTTCAGAGTTGAATCACCAACATGAGTTTATGATCAGTCTGGCTAATGAGAGCAGAGGCCTGAATCTTCTTGTTCCTTATAAAGATTACAAGTAACTGGTGGTGTATTTTGAGATAATGTCACTGTAGAAAAGAAAAGAAAGGAAAGGAAAGAAAAGGAAAAGAAAATAAAATAAAGGCTCTTTACTGTAAAGTACTGTAATGTCAACTGAAGTTTGTATCACTCAGATGCATTTCTATGTTTTGCTGTGAGTCACTTTGCATTACTTTCTTTTGCAATATGATGAATACTCTTGATTGACAGTAAATTGTCATAGTTTATAGCCAGCTAATTTGTTTGACCTTTTTGATTGCTGCTTCACAAAGATGGTAAAGATTCTTTTCATGTATTTTTCCTTTAGATCTCTTTGAGTAAAAACAGTTGATGAAGTTATGTAGAAAGATACTCTGATAATAGAGAAAATGGTTATGGAAAGAGAAAATATATACACAACTAATTGGACCACAGTCCTCAAGCTTTAGATGTAGGGCAACCATCTCTTCTATTAGGCTTATCTTCTATTTTCACTTAGAAATTTTTTCCAATAAATAGAAGAGGAATGTGGCCATATATTAAGTGTTTGTGGATCTCTGACAGCCTGGCCAGAGTGAGAACTGATGTCCAGACCAGTTGAACCTCTATACATGCAGATTAATTGCATGACATAAGCGTAGCAGATCCAACATGGCCAAACTATTGTGGTTACTAGAATATACAGAACATGTTCTAGGGTATGTTGAATACTTTATATTCCCACTTTGACCCCTCAGTCCACGTGCTGTTACTTTCATCTAAGTTTTCTGGGGCAAGTAGAGATGTTCAGTTGTTATGCTTCTCCAGACACCTTTGATTAGTCTTTTAGGATCCAGCTGTGATGGTACTGCAGCACTCATTGATATATGTTAGGCTTCTCACCTGGTTTCCTGCTAGCCCTTTTTTTTACCTTCCTAAAGCTGTCTCCCTTCTGCTGTTAAGCTGTCTCAACTATCGTTACCATCAAAAGACTCTTTGCAGGTTGTTTTTTTGTGCATCTCTGGTCAGGTTTTCATAGTCTGCTGTTAATAAATGTTGTACCCTTCTGGGATGCAGCACTCATAGATCAACCAATAGCAGACACTGCCAGATCTGCTGGATGCTTTGAAGCAATGAACGAAAGAATTCAGCTGAGCTAAGACCTGCAAGTTGCAAGGAGAGAATGATTGTTCTGTTTTGGACAAAGAGCCAGGGAACTAACAGGTAGCCAAAGGGAGACATGCATATATTGATGTGGTATATAGGGCAGGACAGGAAGAAAATTTCTTCTACAACGTGATAATTTGCATCCTAATAGAATCTTTTACTTTTCTTGGTCAATGCAAACTGCCCCCAGAATGCCATCATTTTGAGCTGTATTAATAACAAAAAATAGATTTTTTTTTCTTTTTTTATGACAGTGTGCTGTACTAAATCCCAAACATTTACTGCACCTTAATTCTGTGTGCTGAAGAATAATGCAACGATAAAGCTGTGCTGCATGCAGCTTTCAGCAGTACCATGGGCCATAAAATCTAATTTTAGGCATTAAAATTGATTATTTCAACTTCAATAGTTCCTCCACTCTTCTGTTTTATCTCCCTTTTCTGCTTCGATTACAAGTTACTTGTCTGAGTGGAACATTTTGATGGCAGGTGTGTATTTTATATACATGTTTCTGGGGGAACAGAGGGAGTGGGATATTCCAGAATGCTGCCATAGCCTATCAGTTGGAAAGGCAAATTTAGAAAACCTAGCACAGGGGAAAATTAGGAATTCTGAACATGCACACTCAGCACATGGATTAAACCTTTCCTCGACTGTCTTCTCTCCCTTCATGTCCTGGTTAGCTTCAGTGCTAAGGGTTGCTGTATCCAGATTTAATTCTCTTGAAAGATGAGCACATACAGAAGATGCACATAGTAAGTAAAAACTGTGGCCTTTAATCTTCCTGTGTGATCTTTGAACGGAGAGAATGTGCTGTAACATATCTGCACTGTAATAGAAAAAACAATTTGGCAATAGTTGTTGCTGATTCTTAATTCTCAGGGAATATTTGCTATAGTTGTTTTGAAGAAATACTTATTTTATGACCAAAATACTAGCTTCCAATCTTTTTTTTTTTCATTTACTGAAACAGTTAACAACAGTCTAAAAGATGTAATGTGTTCTACTTTCAAACTTGCTCCTGTGAAAGGTTTTGTTTTATTGAAGTCTGGGTTTCTCTTTGGTTCAAGAAACATACTGATTAATCAAGTTCTAAAGGCATGGATTTGTTATTCTATAATGCTATTAAATTAATTGCACACAGTATCTTTGACTATACTCTTGTGTTCTCTTCCCCAATTAAATGGTGTTCAAAAAGTAAATGCAGTGAAAGACACTGAAAGTATCTTCTAAGAAAAGTATCATGCTTTATTTCAAGTATGAATACTGGGTGATGGTCACATTTTTCCCCTGTACTTGTAGAGACCATACTTTATGTGACTTTTCCTAGCCGTATGTCCCATTAGATCTGCATGTTCATAAAAGAAAGCTATTTTAAATTATTTTTTGTGTCTGCTTGTGCAGACTATGTGTCAGTGATGAAGTGATCTCTTTATTTTAGCCAAGTACAGTGCTGGCCTCAAATTTTGCTGCATAAGTAGGGTGTACTGTGCCTATCAGTAGTACTGCTCAGCTGTGCTCAGGGTCACAGGATGAGGAATGGATACAACTGCACAATTTTGCCTTGATAGACCTCATGGTTGCATTAGACTCTAGTTAAAGCAAATTTTACATTAAACATTTTATATAGATCTTTGCCATTTTCATCCAAGAAGCCATTTAAAAAAAACTATGCCCTTAGGAAGACACCAATTTTTTTCAGATGGTTTTTTCCTCTCACACCTGTCATTGTACCTAGGTGAAATGGAGGGCTGGGCATAATTTCCATAAAAGGATGAGAGTTAAGGTATCATAATCATCCCATTAGGATAAGGAACTACAGAGCCATTCATTGCTGTGATGATGCCCCACTGCCGAACCAAAATTCTTTTAACAGAGTCAACATATGAACTGAGCAGCCACTGTTCCCTCTGTATACATGAACAGCCAGTGTTGGGGAAGTACCTTCACTGAAATATCACCTCAGATTATGTCCCCCTATTGCTTTGTTCAATTCCTCCATAGTGAAGAGCAGGAAAACACATTTTTTATGACTGTGGAGTTGTGGAGAGGCAGCGGGAGACTAGTACTGAAACTGGCCTGAATCCATGTTGAGAAAGGGATGGTTTGGCAAGGGACAACAGCTTCCCCTCCACCTCCCTCTTCTGTCTATTGACAAGATTAAAATCAGGAGTACCATAAGAGATGTTGCAAGAGAAGCTGCCCTTACAGCACAGGTGAGTTCCAAAAGAAAAGATTTGGTACTTGAACCCTTGACTTTCCAAGCTGAGTATTGGTGCAGCCTCTCCTTGAGTACTCCATTCAGTTCTGGGGCCCACAAGGTAAGAAGGATGTGAAGGTCCTTGAATGCATCCAGAAGTGTATCTCAAAGCTGGTGAAAGGGCTGGAAGGTATGTCCTGTGAGGAGAGGCTGAGGACTTTGGGTTTGTTTAGTTTGGAGCAAAGGAGATGAGGGGCAACTCCATCACCTTCTGCCGCTTCCTGAGGAGGGCAAGTGGATAGGGAAGTGCTGATCTCTCCCCCTTGGGATCCAGTGATAGGATGCATGTGAATGCTTCAAAGATGCACCAGAGGAGATTTACACTGGACATTAGGAAGCATTTCTTTACCAAGCAGGAAGTCATACCCTGGAACAGGCTTCCTAGAGAGGTGGTCGATGTCCCAAGCTTGTCAGTGTTTAAAGAGGCATGTGGACAATGCCCTTAACAACATGATTTAATTTTTGGTAAGCCCTGAACTGGTCAGGCAGTTGGAATAGGACAATCATTCCACATTCCTTACAAGTGAAATAGTATATTAATTTTTTTATGTTTGTGATACATTTGTTTTTCTGTTTTAGTCAGGGAAGTATTTAACCCTCAAAGCAGTTTTGCAGCCTGATACTCTGCAATTTCAGAGATTAACTTCTCTAGTGATAATTTCACTGGTCAGGTGATAAAATTGTTTTTGCAAGAGGATACACTTAGGCACGGGGCATAGTCCAAATCACTGCAGTATTTCCATAAAGCACAATTTGATTTTATTCTATCTGCACTTATTTGGCAGAAGGAGTTTGTGGGTTTTTTCTCCTATGTGCAAACTCTGTCAAGGTGATCCCTATATTCCTTTAAATTGTGATGCATGTGGGCTTGGGATAAGTTCAAATGGAGGCTGATGTAAATGTATTGGCACGTTTCTTCAGTGGGTTCTAAAGCCAGACTTGGTCTCCTGTACCTATGGTTTCCTTTCCCACATTACCAGTTTTCATCTTCAGACACCCATACCCTTAATGTGTACCTTGTTTCCTTTTATAAACCTTGCCCTGTCTCCTTTGTTCTGCCTCTCCTGATGAGAGAAATCAAACATGTATGATGTTAAAAGAAGGCTCAAGATTATAAGGCAGCTCTGAATAAAAGTAGTTTTTCCTTCCCTTGTGTTGCCTCACATTGCCGGAGACTCATAGAGAGGACTGGCTGCCCAAGAGAACTGCTTTTGCTTTGCCTTTTCCTGAGAGTGGGTATAATCTATTGCCATCTCCTGTTAAAGCCTTCATCCGGCAAGTTGAGAGAAGTGATCAGCTTATTTAAACTTTACCAGGCTTTAAAACATCACTTTTGAAGGCTGTGTGGCTACCTCCTTTTAGTGACTTCTCAAGGAAAATAACTAGGTTCTGCTAGAACCTGATTCTCCCTGCTTTCTTAGCAGCGGCTCTGCCGTTCTCAGCCCGAGACTGGGCTCTTGGATGAGCCGGGGGCGACGCGAGGAAGCAGGGAGGCTGCGGGAGGGATGCTGCCGGTAGGCTCGATAGATGTTTTTTCCCGGGAGGCCGTATATTTCTGGGGAGAAAGCAGCGGTACTCCCTGCTTGGGAACGTGCGGGCCTCCCGGCTCCGGGAGACGTGGGGTTTCCCACGGCACTTCCATGTTATTTTCGGGCCGGCGGCACTCCGCCGCGGGCGCCCCGCGGTTCTCCCCGCGCGGAAAGCACGTCGCTACCCACTCCCGCTGCCCGTCCTCCTGCACCCGAGCGGGGTCGGGAGGGCTTACAGAGGGCGGGGGGATCTTCCCATCCCTGCTAAGCCAGGTGTGCTCCGGCGGACACCGCGGGGAGAACCTGGGGGACACGGGGGGCGGGCGCGGCGGGATGGGGGACA
>VZTX01003203.1:60520-110076 GCA_013400915.1 Pardalotus punctatus | reverse complement strand
CGCTGCGGCGGCGGGGGCTGGCTGCGCTGCCGCCCTTCGGGCCCCGCCTGGCGCGCCCCTTCGCCGCCGTGGCCGCTCTGGCCACCCTGCAGTCTACCCTCACCCTCTGGTCGCTGCGCGGCCTCAGCCTCCCCATGTATGTCGTCTTCAAGCGCTGCTTACCCCTCGTCACCCTGGTCACCGGCGCCCTGGTGCTCCGCGACGGCATGCCCTCGCCCGGCGTCCTGGTTGCCGTCCTCATCACCACCTGCGGCGCCGCGCTGGCCGGTGAGTGCGACCGCGACCGCGCCGGGGGGACGGGACGGGACGGGACGGGACGGGACGGGACGGGACGGGCGGCGGCAGCGGTGGCCTCTCCGGCTGGCTTCGGGCGCGGGACCAGGAGGGCAGCCCCAGCCCGGCGAGAAAGACGCAAGGGTACGGGGGCGTGCAGTCCTGGGGGACGGCTGCGACCCCACGGAGGAAGGTGCAGCCTCACGGGCGGGCAGGTGCAGCCTTGCAGGCGTGGATGCAGCCCCGCTGTGACCGTTACTTTCTCAGAGGGCTCCGTACAACCTTTTGGAAATAGATGTATCCTTATGGGGGTCGGTGTAAACCTGTGGGAATAGGTGCAGCCTTATTGCAACCCTACTAGGGAAGGTGCAACCTTTGGGGGGAAGTGTAGCCTTATGGGAAGTGGGTGCATCTAAAGAGGTAGATGTAATGTTCTGGGAGCAGCTGCAAGCCCATCGGGCAGCTGCGGCCCTGCTAGGGCAAGTGCGATTTTGCAAGGGCAGGTGCAAGCTTAGCGGTCAGCTGCAGCCCTCTGGGGCCAGGAGGACCCGTGTTGCTTTCCAGCTGAGATATAGGTGGGGTGAGAGGCAAAGCTGGCACTCTGTGGCCTGACAGCACTCCTGGGTTGGAGGCTGCCTCAGACAGCAGAGCACATACACAGTGTGTAGTTTAATCTGCAAAGAGGCTGACAGGGGGCTCAGCAGGGAAGCTGTTGCTTCATGGACCCCACAGTTGCTAGAGGCTGCAGGAGGACCAGGGGCTTGGAGGGGCAGGCAGCCTGGCCAGGCAGAGCTAGGTTGTGTCCATGCTGGCAAAAGGATACTCAGGGTTGCTGTGTGCAGTTTCAGCTACAAATCTTTCAGAGTGTCTTCACAAAGGGGAGAAGGCAATCTGATTTTGGCTGTGGGATTTAGAGCAAGTATGAAAGACATTCAATAGGTTTTCAGCTTAAAAAAAAAATAAAAAGAGATATCTGTTTGGAGGCAAGTCTTGGGACAAGCATGACAAATCCTAGGGGATATGGAAAGTGCAATGATGCCTATTTCCTGAATATCCCTCTAGTCCAAAGCAGTGCTCTCTTTCTGTCTCACATGCAACACCTATGCTTCTTTCTCTCTGTGACTCTCCTGGCAGGAGCTGGTGACCTGACTGGGGATGCTATGGGCTATGTGACAGGCGTGCTGGCTGTGCTGATACACGCTGCCTACCTGGTGCTCATTCAGAAAACCAGTGTAGATAGTGAATATGGACCCCTGACAGCTCAGTATGCCATCGCTGTTTCAGCCACCCCTTTTCTCATCATCTGCTCCTTTGCCAGCATGGATTCCATCAACGTCTGGTCCTTCCCGGGGTGGAAGGACCCTGCCATGGTATGCATCTTTATTGCTTGTGTCTTGATTAGCTGTGCCATGAACTTTACCACCCTTCACTGCACTTACATTAATTCAGCTGTGACCACCAGCTTCGTAGGGGTGGTGAAGAGCATAGCCACCATCACAGTAGGCATGGTGGCATTCAATGATGTGGAGCCCACCAAGTTATTTATAGCCGGTGTTGTGGTCAACACCCTGGGGTCTGTCATTTACTGCGTGGCCAAGTACGTTGAGACAAGGAGGCAGAGCAACTATGAGGACCTGGAGAAAGAAACTAGAGAAGAGGAGGGGAAAAGGCAGGCTGGAGACCAAGGTCTGTTTGCCATGGAGACAATTTCCCAGGGAAAGGGGGCTGAGGAAGCAGCAGTGGAAGGACCATCCACAGGGGACAGACAGAGTGGAGAGGAAGAGAAGGACATCACTGAGAAATCAGCCAAGGCACCTGTGATTCAGGAAAAATCCACCATCACACAAGAAGTGAACAGAAGCTCGCTGAAAGAAGCCTATCTTGGAGTATGGAGGTTGGTGAGGGGTGCTAATTATATAAAGAAGGATTATTTGATAGAAAATGAAGAGCTACCAAACCCTTAAAAATAGATTTGAAAACCTAATGCTTGAAGACAGACACCTGGTTCTCTGTACAGGGGGAAAGGCAGAGCATACATTTCCACATCAATGCTTACAAATCCAAATCATTCAGGATGACTTTACCTCATTGTCAAAAAACAAAAGGTCATAGTTTTCTCATGCTTTGGGCTTGCTTTCAGCTGCTTTCAGTACATCACTTTAGACCCACCTCAGCAAAGGTGCTGACGCTCTGATGCAGACACAGAGAGAGCTGGGTAATGGGAAGTCCCGGGGTGCTTGCCCAGCAGCCTGGGCTATGAGGGACATCAGTACCACTGAGTTACCTGGCAGTGCCAGTGACACAGCAGTGGCCTATACCTTAGTTTGTGTCTGGAGCCTTTTGATTTTAACACATTTGGAGGCTCTGTCAATGTGCTTCTGTATCTGTAGCTGTCCAATTATAGGTACTCTACATAACTAATTCCTACAATATAAACTCGTATTAACTGTACTTTTTTGTGCTCCTCTGTGTCAGTACAATTGCAACAGAGCTAGAGGTTGTGCCACTTCAATTGTATTGGTGTAAAATCACTGTCTTATCTGAAGAATTGAAGCTCTCCAGGCTGAGCCTTGGACCTGGTTTACATTGGGTCCTTTGTGTCTTCAGTCAAAGTATTTTAGTCTCATGGTGGTGTACATGAAAGCAGAACCAGATCTGAGCTTCTGAGAATCTTTGATTGACGAAAGAAGGATGTTTATCTATGAGCTTTAACTACACGTAGCATTTGGAATATTAGCTTGACTCAAATGAAAGAGTTTGGAAATGTCAGTATGTATTGATTGGATTTGGGAAGGCTATAAAAAAATTAGGGAGAAAGTGTGTGCCTTGTGTTATCCCTCCTTGTACCCTAAAGTCAGATGAATCAGAACCTGGACTGGAGCCCAGGTGTCCTCTCCATCCATTCTCTCATAAGCAGAGGCTGAGAGCAGAGCTGGGGGCACTGACTCTCTAGAATTCCCAGGGGTGATTTTACAGGATAGTTCTGCTACATCCTGGCCATGTGTTGGTCCATGGCTTTGTGTGTATCCCTTCTCCCTGTCCCTGTGCTGTGCTGTCCAGTGGAAGCAAGTGCGGGCAGGCAGGCAGGAGCTGCCGCGTGCTCTGGCAGATCCCATGGCTGGGCGCTTGGGGACAGGGATGCTCAGTGTGTTCGGCACGAGGACATCCATGGCTTTGGTAGAAGCAGCTCCCCAGTGCCCAGGCTGTCCCTGTCCCTGTCCCTGTGGGCTGTGAGGGGCAGAGCTGCCTCTCCCCTCAGACACTCAAGCTGCTTGTGTGGCAAGTGGGAAGCAGGCACTCCAGTGAGGCCTCTGCTGAATATGCTAATATTTTGTCCCACATCTGTTTAACTGGAATGACTGTGAAAACAAATGTTTGAGTGTTTCTTCACCTGAGGATATCCTTTTGGTGGGTGGGGGTACTTGGGTGAAACCTCTGCTCAGATGAGACAGAGAAAAGATTTGACTCTTGAGTATTTCTCACCGCAAAAGGGTGCTGCAGCCATTGGGGCTACCTTGATCACAGACTGAAAAAAGTTGCTATCATTTCCTGAAAAAATGAACCAAGTTTGTTGTTGTTGTTTTAAATATTGTTATTAATAATTATTTATTATCATCTATTAAGCCACTGAACTGAAAAATCAATTATTCCCACAGCCCTAATTAAGCAGTGCCTAGCCCAATGCTCTCTCCAGCCGAACAGGCAGCATTAGCCCCCCAGCGCGTTCAGTCTGAAGTGAGCAATTTGCCCAGCAGGGAATATTTGCAAAACTGCTCTCTGGGGGAGCTTTAGGTTCTTGTCAATAAATGCAGGCAGGAACAGCAGGTGCTGTGGCAGTATCTTTCCTGAGCTATTGCAGAAGTTGGCTGACCTGGCATCACCTATAAATTTGGAAAGAGATGGCTATAAGGACATTTACACTAAAAGCTTGTAGCTGCTGAGCTGGGGGACAGGACATGGAGATCTGTACATCACATGTTATGTGTAGCTTGTGTTTAAGAGATGCTGGCTGTATGCCAAAATACGTTTACCTTCTGTTCAAGCTCCATGTGGGATCTTCAATAAAAGTACTATTTATTGTTTCTAGGCTAATATGATAGGGCTTTTGTTAGTTTTTCAAATGCATCCTAGACTAAAGAAGTTTGTGCTTATGACTTGTAGTTGCTGTATTCCTGAACTCATTGCAATATTGAACTGCATTGTAATCATACAGATGGTTGCAGAAAACCCCACATTTCTGATCTGTCCTCACTGTGCTCAGATCCAAAAATATGGATCTTCTTACCACCTGGATGCCAGTCTTAGATCCCATAGTGCACACACCATGTTTGACACGTGTTGTAGGAAGCTCTCCCCCTGGACTCTTGTTTCAGGACTTTTTCCTGGAGGAGGTTAAATGTTTTGCCACTTACTGTTGTTGAATTATTAGTAGAAATCTGTGGAAATTCGAACAGTTTTGACTATTAAAAAAGCTGCTGTTACAATGTTGTACATTTGCATGTATAGTCATATGTATGATTATATTGTATTCTGTTTTTACCTGTAAATTCCCTAAATTAAAATGGGAATTGGGCAAATGCAATCCACTTTTTCAGTAACAGACACTGTCGCACAATAAAATGAAAATACTGCCTCGTGTTGAGGTATTTATAGCATCAGCAGAAGACTGCAGAATGAGATGTGGGAATAAAATGCACTGCTTTCCAAAAGTCTTCTGGTTTTCTTATTGTTGCTACCCCAGGCTACTCATTTTTGCTTCATTTATAATTATCTTGTGCCTTTATACCATCCAAGTTTCCTCAATATGTGACCACACACTCTAAATACTGTTGTGGACAGAGGGACTGACAGACAAAGGAACACAGGATATGGAAGTGCTGGGACCTTGGTACAGCTCAAAATGTCTGTGGTTCTCAGCGATGATTTTTGGGTTACATATTTAAGATGACTTAATGTCACTGGTGTCACTGTTATAAGTCTAGAATAAATAAAAGTAAGATGATACTCATTATTAACAGTTCTATTATAAAATCATTGCATTATTAAAGGATGTAATATTAATCTAATTTTACAATGTTAAGTATTTGTATTACCATCTATGTCACATGGCAGCACTAGGAGATGATTTAAGCATTAAATTTTTACCTGTTTGCTTTGGATGGAAGGTACGTAATTCACCCGTGGCTGAAACTGGGATGTGCCAGACCAGGCTGTGGTTGTTGATTATTGCTGAATTAATCTTAGAGCTCCAGACAAATGTGCCTGCAGGTTGATCTAGAGAAAGAAACCGACCTTATTGTCAGATAATAAATGAACCTGATGCACAATGACTGCTCTGAGAATAAACAGGAATTTCAGTGTCAACACATCCTTGAGTAACACCTGCTGTAGCACTCCTAGACATGCACGTACACGCACGTGCACGCGCACAAACACACGTGCAACAGGACAACAAAAGCCAGAGTGCCTATCTTTTTTGAAATACATTCTTCTCTCTAAGAACTTAAAGATACAACAGTTTATTTGGAGGCAGGTACAGTTAAAATTTCTAAGGATAAATTAAAAATTTGCATACATTGCTGACAAACTAATCTTGAATTTGCCATCGTTTCCACAAGGAAAATATGCAGCAATCTACAAAGAACCTTCTGAGAGTGAAAGAAATTTTATGGTTTACTAACCAACACTCCAGACCCCTGCATATGTCCAGGGAGAGTTTATTGCAAGTGCTTAACAGCCTCCTGTAATTCTGTCTGCTGCAAAAATGCCTGTTTGCTGCAAAGGCTTTAGCAGGCAAAAAGGTGCAAGCCCTTCAGCTCTGGTCTCTAAGCTAACAAATGAGCATTTTGCTGCTTACCATGGTGAAGGCTTAACACCTTAACCCTCTCTGCCTCTGCTCTGTATAATTTCACATATCACTTTGAGGTTTCTTCTGTGGTTTTTTAACCTGGAGTCTCTAAGCGTAGTGCCAGAAATAAGCTCTGCCTCTCAATTAGCTGCTGTATTCATGCTTCAGTAGCTTGTTGAAGGTCATCAGGAAGCTTTTCACTCCGACCTCACCCCTGTAGGGAACTGATGAACATACACATGCCCTCCTTTCTCATCCTTCGTTTCTGCTGCATCTCCCAAATTTTTTTCAGTGTCCATCCTGAAAACTGCTGTAAGTGGTGGAGGACTTGCCACAGAGGCCTCTTCTACTTTTCTTTTTTTTTTTTTTTTTCTAGAAGGGGTGGATGGGAAAGGATGGACCAGCAGGATCTTGTATGTCCAGATTGCTTCTTTCCACCTTTGTGCGTGTTTCTGCCCACCAGCTCCCTGCATCCCAACTCCCTGTATAGCTCAGCCCTGGCCGTGTCCCAGGTTCTTGTGGCACTCGGCCCGGGCTGTGTACCAGCGTCCTGCGGAGCTGGGCTGGGCTGGGCCAGGCGCCGGAGCTCGGGCTCTCCCTCTGCCAGACAGCCAGCGCTGAAATCTGCCTGTGCCTGCCCCTGGGGACATTTGTTACACACACAGAACCAGGAGATTTTTTCACAGAAAGATCATTTTAAGTAATAAGGCTGTAAACCTGCTGTTGAGCCAGGCTTGTTTTTATTATAGGTGGAGACTAAGAAAGCTAGTCACGCTTCAGTGCCAGACATGGTGTTTGAACAGGAGAGAGGCAGCCTGAGATGAAAAAAAAGGTAGAGAGCATGAAAACAATGATCAAAGAGGTACATGGGATGGGATAAATATGGATGGGGAAAATATGTGATTTACAAATTAGGATGGTTGGGGAATATGTGATAGTTTGCAGAAAAGCAAAACGTTCTCTCATTAAAATATATATATATATATATATATATATATGTATATATATGTATATATATATATATATAGCGACAGCACTGGAAACCAATGGCCAAACAGTGTGGTGAATCTGCAGAGAACAGAGAATGCACTTGAATTTGGGCTCGGGAAGAGCAATGCACATGAAGGAGAGAGGCAGAGTGAATGAGCTGGCTGGGGGAAAGATGGTTGGATCTATTATTTGTGGTTCTGTGATCTTTTTCTTTATTGGACNATATGTGATAGTTTGCAGAAAAGCAAAACGTTCTCTCATTAAAATATATATATATATATATATATATATATGTATATATATGTATATATATATATATATATAGCGACAGCACTGGAAACCAATGGCCAAACAGTGTGGTGAATCTGCAGAGAACAGAGAATGCACTTGAATTTGGGCTCGGGAAGAGCAATGCACATGAACGAGAGAGGCAGAGTGAATGAGCTGGCTGGGGGAAAGATGGTTGGATGTATTATTTGTGGTTCTGTGATCTTTTTCTTTATTGGACAGTTGTAAGATGTTTTTCTCTGGGCACACTAATTTTGTTAATAAGTTTGTCTTTTATCAAGTAAAAGCAATGTCACTTCTGTTCTCAAAATTAAGGCCCTTTTTTTTTTATTAGGTGCTATTGATTTTGTTGACAAAACAAGATTTCAACAATTATTTAAAAGAATTTAGGATTTCTCTGATAAAGAGCAATAACGTCTAAGGTCACAGATCATCTCTTACCTGACATGGGGGTCAAATGAGAGAGAATAATGAGTTGTAACTGGCCATGGTAGTAAACCAGTCAGGTTTACCAGCTGCTGTAAAAAATTAGTATCGTCAGTAAATAAAAACATCTACAGACTGCTGAGTATATCACCATTAACTCCTTGTGTCTTGAATTGTCTTAATTCTCTTAAAGTGACTTTTTTGTCTTCACAGTATCTCTGCAAATTTGTCTTTATGGTTAGTCCAATTCCAAACTATGTACACCATGTTAAAAACAAAATATGGATTTTCCCTTCTGATTACCAAGCCACTAGCTAACCTGGGATCTGAAGGGTAGAGAGGTTCCTCTTTCAATGTATCTTCTTGAGTGAATGAACATTTGGGAGCACAGAAAAAATATCCTGCAACATATGTTATTGCAAACATATGAGAAAACAGCTAAATATTTCCTTATCACAATTTTTCAGGAAAAAAATTACATTTCCTTAAGCATAGTGGCTGAGACACCACTGAGTCTGAATGTTCTTTGAACACCAGGAGGCTGATGCACACAAAATACACCACACTGAGTGCACAGCCACAGAGTTTTGGCCCTGGGATTTACAATATTCTCTAAAAGAAAAGAGACAGGTGTGCATTTGCCTGGCACCATGGAAGAAATTGTTTACCTTAGGAAAGCTGGGGTGCAGATCTTTGTGAAGAGCTTCTCTTCAAAGAAGGATCACTGCCAAGCCAGCAGCACATTTCAAGGATTCCTAAGACCGGGTTGGACTTTCAAAACTGCTCAACTTTTTTTTTCTGTTTGTTTATTTGTTTTTTTTTTTAATTAATAGAAGTTATGAATGAGCAGAATCATCTGTAATATTTGGTCATATCCTGGGGTACCTTCTGAGTGCTGAAGTCCTCTGGACCAACTGGATGTTGCTGTGCCTTGATCAAACCAGTATGACTCATGCTGCATCCAGCTCTGTTATCCAACACAACCAGCACATTTTATTTTTCTGTCTGGGGAATGTTCTTAACAGTGATTAAGAATGCTTGTATACTCACAAAGGTCTTTTATAGCTGCTCCAAATATTCAGTGCTTCAGTTCAGGAAAGATGCTAAGCTATAGCTGGCTGATGTAGAGGATGGAAATGACAGCCAGAGCTGCTGTTTAAATGGAAGATTTTGCAGAAGGAATTTGGGTTATTTACTACCCAAGTTTTAGGCTTTCCCCTTCTTTATCTACTTCAGCACCTTTCTTCAAAATCTGCAAATTTTTGTCTTTACTGGGCTTTAGTGTTGATTTGGAGCCATTCTTTTTTATTTTCTTTCTGAAAACTTCACCTCTGCTTGTCTCCCTGTCCCTGGTTGGGTAGGGCACAACACCCAGAGTCCTGCGCCTGGCACACACCAGCAGCCAAAAAATGTCAGATGCCAGTCTCAGGGTCAAAAATAAGAACACATTGTTCTGTACTTGAGCTACATTACAGATACATGCAGATTCATACTCATCATGAAAAGCACAGTGAGTAAGACTTTCAGATGCAAGAAGGCTTTGCTGCATCTCCGCATTTAAAGCACAGTATGAAAACAGAGATTATTTCTTAGTGGGGCTCCACTTTGTCTTTTGTATCAATCCAACGTGTTGCACATATTGGCAAACTTTGAAGACCCAGGCTACTGTGTGAACACAGATTCCTAGGTGGCAATACAGAGCAGCCACCACAACCCTTCCCAGCTGCCATCAGGAATGTTCTCATTCATTGGGCTAAAACATTTATGTATTTTATGCCTTGACCAAGCCTTCATTCACTAGGATATGAGCCAAAATGAAGGCATTTCGCTACATTAGGTGCTCAGCAGTGTCTGGTGTTCCACCTCCCCAAAGCCAGGAGAGTGTTAGAAGTGGGTTTTAGGATCATTTTCTATCTCACCAAGGGAGATCTCTGCTTCAGAGGCTAACACTCAGAATTCCAGCTATGCAAAGCTGAAGAAACAGCCCCTCTGCCCCAAATCTGTTTAGTGACATTGATGTGGCAATACAGCTGATGGTAAAAGCAGCTGCTGCAGGAAAAAGGAATTTCTGTCGATTTGGTGTGTCCCATGGCACTGCGTAGCACCATGACGCCAGGGAAAGGCCACCAGCTGCCAAGGCACCCTCGAACAAGCCAAGCTGTGACTGCAGAGGCTGTTGGAGGGTAGCTCTGGTCACTCAAGCTGTGTGGGTGAGTGTTCTCCTGTGGTGTCAGCTGTTTGCCCGTTTTCCAAAGCTCCTTAGAGGGAGCTTGCACAGCACAGCTCAGTCCCTCCCCAAGCAGGGTAACAAGTTGGCTCAAGTACTCAGTGGTATGGCGAGGGAAAGGAACAGCACAAATTTTACCTGCGCAGCCCAGATAGGCTATTACCGCAGCAAAATTCCCCCTTTATTGCTTTTTCCCCCCCCAGGCATAGCTCCCTCTATGCTTCTGAAAAGAAATATGCAAATGCACCAATAGTTTTTTTAGAAGAAAATATTTATTTCAGAAGAGAATTCCAGCAGGCAATATAATGTCTGCTGAGCTTGCAAAATCATTCAGTGTATGGAATGGATTAGGTTGGTGGCTGCCTTATTTCCATTGCCTTCAAAATGCCTGGGAAAACCAAGGTGTAAAGGTGAGAACTGTAATAAAGAATGAGCTCTGTAAAGCACCCCTCTACAGGGAACCTTCAAACCCATTTGACAATGTCAGGGATTTGCCATTATTCTTGAAGCTGACTTGACAAACAATTCTGGCATCTTGACAGCTGAGCCTTAGAATAAAAAATGTCACAAATTCAATCTCCTGCAAGATAAGGCACAGCCAGCTGATTCCCAGGGTGCAGGCAGCACAGATCTGCCCCGCTATCAGTGAGCTCTGCAACAATGGGATATCTAATTTAGGTAAGTGCATTTCCAACATTAGGGTGCATAAAGTCTGACTGTCAGTGGCTGCCAGTAGGGACACACAGGATCAATTTTGCAGATTCATACAAAAAACTGCTCTCATTTCAACTAAAATGCTAAGCTTGAGTAATAATATAAAAGTATTATAAGCTATCAGGGAAGAAGGAAAGCCAAAGGAAGCAAAAAAACCTGTGTCCCACAGACACATTTCCAAAGACTTACAGTGTTGTTGATCAGCATTTTTCAGTCAGAATCGTGAATAAACATTGAGTAACAACAAGAAGGACATAGATAATTTGGATCATTTTAAATCCAGTGCCACTATGTGTATCTACACCCAAATGTAGGTGCAGAGACCCTATAAGGTGCTTCAACAGAAGCCACCAGAGTCTGAGCCCTGGGCATCTCAGTGCCTTACAGTACTTTCAAGGCTGGAGAAGCCCCCACCCACAGCATGCAGGATGTGGGAGGCTGGAAGTAAATACATGTGCTGCCTTGTTTTGCCTTCGTGTTCCTAGATGAAATTTAAAACTTCACAACCATTTCATTTGCTTCCTGTTTTCCTTCAGGAGCAAATCTCTCACCACCAATATTTTTTTTTGTGACAATGCCTCAGAAAAGAAAAAAAAACAAGCCAGAAATGTTGATTTTTAAATTTTTTTGGGTACCACAGTCTGCAGGTTAATTTAGTAAATGTTTGGTTTTTTTTTCCCCTGCTCACTTTCTTTAAGGAAAAGGTTAAATGAACTGCTCCATTTACTTTTGGTCTATCTGATATGTGAGATAAAGGTTAGATGGTCCACCAAAGTTGACATTTTTGTTACACCGGTTGTGACAGGAGCTGCTGTGTTCCAAGGCTGGTGTGTACATTTAAATAAAGTCCATTAGACTTGGGCTATAGCCAGGTCTTTCATTGCTGGGATCTTTTCAACTGTGAAGAGAATTGCACTCCCTCTGAAATTGTGCTGTCGCTCGCTGTTGTAAGAGGACACATGAGTATTTGGGGTTTCATCCATTGATTTTGGACTGTGGGTTAATTCTGTAGATTTGGTGAGATCAATGTGCTTCAAAACAAGTAAAGAGCTGGCTAGCTTCTGCTACACTGACATGGCCCCATAATGCCAATGAAATTGATTGGCAAAAAGCTGTTTCAGGACAAATAGGTCCCTCATGAGCTATAAGCATCTCTCCCAGTCAGGAGATGATGGACATAAAACTACAGAGTTCTCTGCTGTGGCAGCAGAAAGAAGCATAAAAAAGCTCCTGCGAGGGGAGTGTGTTTATATATACCTGTCACAGGGGCTGCTGAGGTGCAGCTCAGGATTTTTGCCTTGTTTGCTCCAATTCCCCATGTTGTGGAACAATTCCTTGTGGGAATTGTTGTCTACCTTCATTTAGGGATGTCAAAAATGGAGAGCTTTTCCTGACTATTTTTCTCCTGGTGCTACACAGTTTGCTGTCATTTTGTTAAGGTTTTCACAGCACTCCCTGTTTCCAACCACAACACTGGCTGGGAGATACCTGCCTCCTGAGTTCAGATGCAGTCTGCAAGCCATGAATCTGCTACTTGGCAAAATTCAGGGGCAGGAATTTCCAATGCAAGAAATGGGGAGTGGAAGAACTCAGTGGAGGCTAAAATATTCCTCAATCAGTGGCAGATCCACTTGAGGAAATAAGTGTCTATCTCCTTCTGACTGTTCATTTACAGGCTCCTCATCTCAGTGCCCAGCTTCCTTGTAGCAGGACTGTGAAATGATTAATCTTTAGTTGAGCTAAAACTTACATTCTTTTATTCTTCACCATTCTGCTACATTTCACACTGTTGTGTCTTGGGCTGGTCTTGCACTGCTGGCCCTTCCAGCTGTATTTACACTGCAAGTGGTGCAGAATTGAATGCAAGCAATAGTCATGCAAAATATCATGACTATTCAGTGCCATCTCTAGGGCAGACTGGCCTCTTCCATGTTTGACCCTTAGTTTTCTTTGGGTCTCAGGTATAACTATCATTTTCATTATTTTTTTTTCCAAGTAGAATTATCTAATATAATGGGAGGACTGTGTTTTGGGTTCAAAGCAAATAGAAACATCTTTGATGCGGGAGGCATTAGACTGGTGTCACTTGCTGCCAAAGGATGGGGCAGAAGCTGAAACTTTCCTTTATGTTGTAGGCACATGGAAGAGAACTCCATATAGCCATGTACTTCATGTACCTGAGAGTTAATTAATACAGAAAACCTCATATAAATCAGGAAGTTCTTTGAGATGGAAATATGTTGAGTCTGGGAGAGTATTCAGAGGATGTACCAGCCTCCTGCTCTCATCCTGAGAATCTGCTCATGGTGCTGCTAAGAATGGGATATCAGGCAATATAGCCTTTGGTTTGACCAGTATGGTCATTGTATGTTTTCTTTAATGCACTGTCTACGAAGAACATCTCTAAAGGTTTCTTTAAGACACACTCCATCTTCAAAGGTCTTACAAATCCTGTCCTCCAACAATGTACTTACTCTTTTTTACTCTGCCACCAACCCTTATTTTAAAAACTGTGCTTACCTGCTGTTAATTTCTTTGTTGCACTCTATGGCTTTGTTTTCTCCTCTGCTGTGCCAAAATAGTGACTCAGCATGGTTAGAAGTAAAGAAAAGTCCTTGCAAAGGCCATTGAGTTCTGCTGAAAATGTTCACCAGCGCTGGCTGTTTTTGAGTGTATGTCCTGCTGGATGCCCCCACCTCCTCAGCTATAAAACACCACAGTAATCACAAAGGGACATATCATATCTGTCATTATTATAGGCAATGCCCACTTACACTGCATTCCTAAGAGTAAGTATTTCCTGTAAGTGAATGATGTACCTGCTCCAGGTCTCTCTAGACAATCCCCAGTTTACAAGCACAACACAAAGACTGTTGTGTCAATAGATAGTCATCAAAACGTCCATTTTACTGCTTCTATCCATCATGTCTACAAAACCTGAATAAAATTGGACTGGTGCCTTGCTGTGCAACACTAAAAGATGCTAGCAGCTATAGGAGGTAATGGTCTTATATGCTTCCCCTTTGTTGTATTGACCATTTGCTTTCTGCTTCTCCATCCTTTGCAAGCACCAGCTCTTTGCATTGCAGAATGGTAGATGTGCTTCAGGGTGTAACACGAAAAATACTCCAAAGTTGATAAAAGTTAGGCTTTGGAGGATTGTTTAGCTGGGTCTTGTGTGTGGCAACAGAGGACAGTTTTAAAACAGTAAAATTCTTTAGTAAATCCAGTCAGCCACAGCTGATGGAAATCTTTAACTGCATCTCTGAAGCAATCCCAAGAGTACAATAGTAAAATGCTTCCACTGATTGCATATATTTTAATTTCAAGACTCATGTTTGATCTGATTTGAAATGACTAGATTCAATGACAATTTAATTCACATGGCTGGAAGATCCATTAAAGTGCTAATACCTGAACAGAGGCGGGGCTGAACTCTCCGAAGGCATACAACAAACAGTGGTACAAACACATGTGGCCACAGATGGCAAAACCTGGTTTTAGTTTTTCCTCCAGTTGTGGAGCTCTCCACCTCTGTATTAATGTGACCAGCCCCTCCCATGAGCCAAAGGAGTATCTATGTTGAGTAGCTGAGATGCAGATTTTCCTGAGCTACGTGTAGCCAACAGGGCTGTGAAAAGAAGGATGGGGGGAGTGATGTGTTGGGTCTGTGCCTTGGTCTCAGGAGCTGAATCCTGCACCCTCTGGCTATGCCACCCAGCTCAGAGTTCAACACTTGTGTCCTGTGCCTTGAAGAGAGCTGAGACAGTCATCATGGTAAATTTCTAACTGCTGCAGTATGGAGACCAGTGCCCACCTGAGAACATGTCAACACATGCTCCTTTGGTGCAGGACTGTAGGTGGTTTCAGCAGCTGAAATACCTGTTCCCACTGTGATTCTTCATTTTGGTTCCTTTCCTGGAGCTGAGGACCTCACTGGTTCATCCCTTCATCTCTCTGTCTGCCACTGCAGTGCTCACCAAAGAGCAAGGCGATGGGGGAACCTGGTCTGCACCCTGCTGGCAATGGTTGGATGCACTGATGGAAACTGGTAGTAGGACTGGAGTGCTGTAGGTGGCTGGTGGTGAATCTTCTGACAACAGAAGGTTCAGTGGCTGTAGACTTTAGAGACAGGCTGCAGTTGAATTTTCTCAGCTCAGTATTTCTGTAAACACCTGGATATGTGTCTGTGTGTTTGTGTTTCTCCTTGGGCATGCATTTTTAACTATTCCCTTGTGCTTTTGTAGTAAAAGCACAAATGTTTAAATTTGTAAAGCAATTGGTATGACACCAAGTGGATTATACCAGCTTTATGGAGTGGAACAGCTCAGGAATAATTCAATCTTGTGGACTGATAATATTTAGAATTTCCATCCCAGAAGTATATGGAGGACACAGACTAAAAGAGGTCCCTAGTGCATTAGGCTCTGCTTATACAAGAGATGGTCTCAGCCCAGAGAATTTACAATCAAAATGCAATGTTGAGTGATCCTCTGCAATTGTATGTGCTACTAGAAGATAAAACCGTATCAAGTGTATAATAGAATTGCTCAAAGTTCACAAACCCGTCAGGGCAAACAAGATAGCATTGCCTTATCTAATACCACGTTCCGTATGTGGGTAAATTCTTATTAGTTAAAGACATTATGCAATATTCCTTAACAATTCACAATGACTTGTATCTGAAGAGAGGAAGACGAAGTAATGAAGAGAGCTCACAGGTGCAGAAGTGTGATAAAGAAGGTGTAGTGAGTCTTCCTGTAAAGCAGCCACCAGATGCTCTTTTCCTCTGTGCAGAAAAGTCCTCCCAGCCCACGGTGTATTGTTTGCTGTGAAAGGCTCAGCCAAGCTATCGCTTAGGTTCATATTATCTGGGGTTCTGCTGCAATGAAACAAGCATAAATATTGCAGATGGAAAATGTTGCTGCTGCTTCTGGCTGCTCTTTTTACTCTTTGATAGAAGAAAAAAATCTGCCTCTGGCACTCAACCAAGTAAGACAGAGTAAATTGGGGGTTTTTTAACACATTTTTGGGCTTTAGAGAAAGACTCCTGCTTGTGGAGTTACTGATCACATAGACTTGAGCATGTATGAGCATTGCTTACTTCAGAAGATAAGTGCAGTGTGAGTGGTAAACAGCTTTTTTTATGTGATTCTTTTTAGTTAATGAGAGTTTCACATATTACTCCAATGGGACCAAACAGACCAGCAATGTGTGGTTATTTGAAGAAATCTGGTGAATTTCATGCTGTGATGAAAAAGGTTTAACTAATTTCACTAGTAAGTATTAGTCTATGCTGTACTAATGTACAGTGAATCTCCTGTGTTTTGGAGGCTCTCTAGTAGTTACATTTGGAAGATAGTGTTTCTGGGGTAGCTAAACACAGAAAGAGAGCTACAGGATGAGGAGGACATGGATTAGCTCTCATTACCTACACAAAAACTACCAAATGGCAAACTTCAAAGTTTTAGACAAATTACCATGGGCACCAAATGAACAAAAGGACTGAAATACCTTGCCAACAGCATCTTCAGATACACTGCCTTGATTAGCATTTACTAGGTTAGCAGGTCCTGAGTCTCCAACTCCTGCACTTCAACATCCATTGCTCTCCCAAGGCACCTGCACTCTTGCATCCCTCCTCAGGGCAGAGGGCTCCACCAGGCAACAGGGAGCCTCGAAATCAGGTACTGCCTTGCCCAAAGCCTTCTGCAGGGCTTTGAAGTGCTTGTTCCTCCTCCACAAACTGGGTTGTGACATTCCTGGGTTGGTCCACTTTGGGTATTAGTGTACGAGTTACTCTTAATAGCTCCTTATTGTTTTTGGGAAGATTATCAAGGTACAGATTGCCTTAGGTGCAGAGACATCTGAGGTAATTCAGTGTGACAGCACTGGATTATTTGGATTGCTTTGCATGGGTGTAGCCCCATGTGAACAGAGCTGTGCTTTTCTTGAGCTGCCCAACTCACATGCCTGGCCTCAAAAGCCCTGGCAAGAAAGATTTCTGTGCCTCCATTTCTTTTTCTCTGATTTTTTTTAAAAAACCAGGCTATCTACTATTCCTGATACCAGAGAGAATGCTTTGAGACCTATAGAAGCAGCTCCCCAGACACCTGTGAGGTATACTTGCTGCCCTTGTCACAGACAACCATTTCTACAGCAGGGAACAACGCAGTCTCGAGAAGCAAGTGAAAATGGATGTGAGAACTGTATGCTGTAGGTGGAGAGTGATGGGACAGTGACCGTCAGAAAGTTGCAACAAACAAACCATGTTTGCCTTCTCCAGAGACTCCCTTTGTGATCCTCAGTCTGGGGATGTCCTCAAGAGAGGAAAAAGCCCTCAGTGGGGTCAGGCTTCAGGTTTCTATTTCCTGGTCCTTAAGTCAGAGGGTTTGCGAGTTTGAAGTTTGGAGCTGGAGCCCACACAGGAGGGCTTGCATTTTGTGAGAGGCAGCAGATGGTTGTCCTATGCCCAGGGAAGCAGCAGCATTGCTCCCTCATGGCTGAGCACAGCAAATTCATTTCTTTGTGCCTTGCTGTGGCTGCTGTGTTCTGCAGCAAATGCAGTTCCCAACTCCCCCTTTCCCTTCCCAAAGTCACAAGCATGGCAAAGATGTATGATATATTGAAAAGCAAGTAGTTCTTCCACTTCATCTGATATGTGCTGTAATCTATTCTTATGCGTTACAGAGCTATGCTCCAGCCTCAGATTTTCATACAGCCTCTACAGCTTTCCCAGCCTCTGATTCTTCCTGTTTATGTGAAGCCACTTGTGATTTCTCAAACAATGTGTCTCTGCAAAAGAATAGGCTCCAACTAATCAAAAAAAGTTCTACACTCTAAAAATAACATGAAATTTTAAAAGGGCTATAAAAAACTGAGTCATTGACTGGCTCCAGATGATCTCCATGAAAGAGAGAACAATATTCAATTTGTCTAAAACCCCAAGTTCTTCTCAAAAAGCACTATAGAAAATTGTTCGGAGACATAATGTAAATTAGAAAGCCACAAGCACAGTTCATACTTGAATGAAATTAATTCACACAGGATACAGCAAATATGGCATAACTATAGCACCACTCTTCCTTTTTTTTATACCACCAAAGCCTTTATTTCCTTTGAAGTAGGGTAATTGTAAGGAATACGGTACTTTTTTCCTTCTCCTGTAGAATTATTCTCTGCTGTCTCTCTATGTTGCACAGTGTATCAGCTGCAAATGATTAAAGCTGGCCTCCTGTCCCTTTGGGTGCTTTCAGAGACCATCAGTGTCTCCAATGGGCTGAAGTTACCTAGCAGAAGACTCTGCATATGACCATAAAAGCACCTTATTTGTCTTCAAAGAGAAAATCAAGAAGCCTTGACAGATCTCTTGATTATTTTTGTTTCCCTGCAAAAGAGTTTGCTTATATTTAAATAATTTTAAAAAATAAAATAAACTCAACACAAAATACAAATTTCTGGTATTGTTATCCCTGCAGGATTGCTATCAGGTCCACATGGTCATTCTACCTATGGTGTTCCTACCTGCTGAAATTTTATTAATCTCGAACCATTGATTCAAAATAAGATCAGGTTGTTTACAGTGACCTGAAAGTATTCCAGGGAGCTTGGACAGTGCCAGCTTTATCTTTCAGAACACTTGCCCTTCCAGGAACAGACCCCCCATTTTCTAGCAGCTCTATGGGGGAAAAAAAGATGCAAGCACCATAATTTGCTCTTCCTGATGCACCAGAACAGAAACTAAGAGAACCACATTTTGGCTACATGCCCAAGCACTAGTGCAAGGAAAATTCTGTTTAAAATGCATTTTTGTGGCAATTGCTTCAGAAAAGGCATCCTTCTCATCACTGCATGTGAGATGTTACTGCTTCCGCATCTTTGCAGCCTCATGGTCTGGCGCTACAGGCTTCTCATTGTAAGAGTGGCAGGACAGGACATCGAGGATTGCTGTCAGCATCCATTTTTGAGAAAGATGCAACAAAATGTTCCCACTCATTTTGAAGACTCATGCCTCTATGTGACCATGAAGGAAATAAGAAGATGGTCCAAAATTTGCTTGAAACATATTAATTATAGACTACAGCCAAGACTGGGAACTTCTCCCATATGTAATGTGAAATCTGAAGAACTGGAAGCAAAATTTGGCTTTGCCTGCCGTATTATTTGATCTGGCTGAAAATTTTTTCTATTCTAGCAGAACTTTTGGTTCCACAGAAGGATCATTGTGATTAGCTTCTGAGAGACTTTGTTGACTCTCTGTTCCCTGGTTTAAAAAGATGAACCTGGAACTGCTAAGGATATCTAGGGCTATTTCAGTCCAGTCCTTAATCCTCTTCAGTAATTTATGAAGGTCCTATAAATGATGAGGTTTGGGCCCTTTCGTTCTATTGATAAGACTTTCGGAGCTTCAACTCTCCAGTTACGAGAAACTTTGTTCTCATTTTTACCTTTTTCCCCCCCTCTCTCAGTAATTAAATTCTGTTTCCAAATCGTAGATAGCAGTTTACAGTTTAGCATATCCATTCCCCTGAGACATTGTGTCGACCTGCTCATCATGTTCTACATCATTTTTACTGGTAACAGCTGAAGCAAAGGCTTGCTATTATCCTTGGATTAGCCCTGAGTTTATGCCTGTTTTTTTCAGGTGCTTCTACTCTCTCAAACTATAATAGTATGGAGGGGTTTTTTTACATTGTTGTACAACTTTTATTTTGGAACATCTTTGTCTTCTATGTTCTCTACTCCTTTCTTGAAAGAAAAAAATAACACTTTGCTGAAAATAATTTTTCAGTATCTGGAGGTATGGGGTGAGTGGGACTGGGTTATTTAATAGTGGAAAAGATAAGTTCAGATTTGGCAACATCTGAGTCATGGCAGGAGATATACCTCAATTGTATCTCAGTCTGACTAGGACCCAGAAATCAAGTTTTTTTTCCCTAAATCCCCCTAAGGGCTTTATCAATTTGTATATACTGAAAATGTCTCATACAGAATAACAAGCCTGGTCTCTCCACAGATTGTGTGCTGGTAGCAGTGTTCTCCTACAGGACATCAAGAGGTGTTGTTATCTCCAATACAGGTAGCGTTTACATTTGTGAATAAATTAGATAACTAGACTGAGACCAGAGACAAGAATAAATTATTTCCCATTGCTAAGAGAAAAGATACAATTCCTTCCTCTTTTGTTCTTCAAGAGAGGTGGAATGTCTTCCTTCTTGAATTGCTGTATAGCCTCAAGAGTTCCTGGTGTGGGGGTTTTCAAATTGACATGGATTTGGATCCCTGCTTGGGCAGAGGAGGAGGTCAATTTCTGTGCCTCACTTCCTGGCTTAATGATCCAATCTTTCAAATATACTGGTGATACCATTACCACCTAGTGATCCTGCTCGAGACAAGACTGAGCCATTCTTGCCTTGAATACCTGTTTTCAGAAGGTATTATTTCAGGGCTCAGGATACTGAGGGTAGGCGCTTCCTATCCTTTCACTTAGCACAAGATGTTGACACCCTAGAAAGGCATGAGATTTCCCTCTGCACATTCCTGTTTGGTGGCTTGGCTTGGTGACTTAAGATGGGCTCTCTGCCTTGAGCACTGGTTACTCTGGCACCTCATGAGGCATCTGAATGTCCCTATTCCTTCAGTAGCAAATGTGGGCAACAAATCAGAGCCTGGAGCTCACTCCGGGGCTGGTGTCATGAATGAATGATTTGGGTCACCTTAGGAAGGGACAGGGCAGTGGAGGGGATGGTGGGGATGCACCAACACAGTGGGTTCTTGCACTGAAGATCTTCACTGGATTTTTGCTTTGCTCTCACTGTTTTTTTTTAATCGAGAAATTTACATTTCTCACATAATGAGAAAGTTGTGAGAATCAACTGCATATGGAACTACTAAAAAGACTTCGAATTACAACTCCACTATCTGGAAAGGGGAAGACAGGATAACCCTCAGAGAAGAGTGTCATGGGGAGCTTCCAGACAGATAAAAAGATCTCCAATACATGTTCCTTTATGGAACCTGCCTTTCTATGAGTTCTTCAGCCAGCATGTTGCTGATTACTATGTGTGACTTTGGGCAGAGATGGTGGTTTTTAAAACTGCATTTAACCTACTTTCCCTTCAAAAATCTTGCTAAGGTGAAGACATTTGTCACAGGACCGTCTCTGTGAAGAGAATAAAGAGAGAAATATCCTCTCTAAGGCTATTTTGAACGAAGACACACTCATGCAATTAAAATACCTGCCAACAGGAGTGGTGTGGTTTAACCCCAGCGTACTGGGGGTACTGACAGCAACTGTCCCACACAACTGCTCACTCACTCCCCCTGCCTCCTCGGTGGGATGGGCAGGAAAATCAGGGGGAAAAAAGTAAAACTCCTGGCTTGAGATAAAACAGCTTAATAATTGAAACAAAGTAAAACATTGTAATAATGATGGTGATAATAATAGTAATAAGAAGAAGACAGAGCAATATAAAT
Organism: Pardalotus punctatus; assembly: GCA_013400915.1. NCBI lineage: Eukaryota > Metazoa > Chordata > Aves > Passeriformes > Pardalotidae > Pardalotus > Pardalotus punctatus. The sequence continues at coordinate 88,834 of VZTX01003203.1, read as the reverse complement.
CTCAAGAAACACAATAGAGTTGCTCACCACCCACCAGCCAATGACTTGCCTGTTTCTGATCAGCAGTAGGTCCCTCCCAGCCAATTCCCCACAGTTTTTAGTGGCTGTGATGTTCCTTGCTATGGAATATCCCTTTGGCCAGTTTCCATCAGCTGTCCTGGCCATGCTCCCTGCCAGATTCTTGTGCACTTCCTTAGTGGCAGACCATGGGAAACTCAGCTGTCCTCGACTTAGAGTAAGCACTGCTCAGCAACATCAGTGTGTTATCAGCATTCTCATCCTAAATCCAAAACACAGCACTGTACCAGTGCCTAGGAAGAAAATTACCTCTATTCCAGCTGAAACCAGGAAAGGAGACTGTATTTTATTTCATTTGAAGTATGAACAGGAGAGCTGTCTGGTGCTGTATTTAAGAACTTTTTAAGTGCTGAAGTATTAAAAATTACACGAGTGGACACAACTGAGAAACTGGCAGGGAAAGAATCACATTTTTCTCTTTTTCCTTCACTTTTGCCTCGCAGAAAAGCCGGGTCCGCCGCGACCGCCAGGGGGCGCCAGGCCCCACCTTAAAAGCAGGAAATGGAAAAATACAGGAACTTGGTCTGTGCAAGTTCGGAAGAAAAGACCTTCTTGTATTAAAGAGTTATCAGTGGCAAGTGTCCTAGACAGGCACTGGAGGCTGTGATTATTTGACCTTCACAGGGCATCCTAAGCAAGCTAAATGTGATTTTTGGGTACGTTCTAAAATATCACCATCACTTTACAAAATTTGATCGAGGATAACATTCTCCACACCAAGTACTTTAAGAAAGCAAAAATACATTGAATTATTCTTAAAGAAAGAAATGCAAAGGAAACTCCGCATGATTTCCCACCCTACTTTAGGAGCTGGGCTAGCACAGCACTGCAGGAGCACAAACAGGCCTTTCTGTGTGTCACAGCAGAGGTGTAGAGGGGGCAAATGGGCTCCAGGATTTTGATGGGTTAAGTGCCCTGGTCTGCTCCTAAACAACTGACACACCAAAGCACTGAAATGGAAAAAGCTGTCACCCCACCTAAAAGTTTGCCAGTGGCCTGGTTTTAGTTATAAGAAGTTGCAATGTGTTAGGTACCTGCTCCAAGTTTATGCGTAGCCTCAGTTATGTATCACACTCATGCTCCTTCAGAACAGCCTGTCTGGTTTAGACTTCTAAAATGATGTTGTTAGTATTATTGCTTTATATTATATATTGTAATGTATTCATTTGGGAGGTGTCCACTTGGTTTGTGTTTTTAGATATTGACGTAACACGTGGATTTCACCCGCTGCAGGTTTTTGCCTCTGTAGATGTGCTCATTATAGACCAGAAGATTTGTGCTGAATCTGCCATTGCCATTTTTGGTCTTTTTGTATTACTGACAAGCTGCAGAGGAAATAAGGTGGGTCTGAACTGTGCTCTGAAACTCTTACAACCTAGACAAATAACACAGAAATGGAGTAGCTGAGAGAAAAAGGGAGTGAATAGTGGGGTTCAGCATAAGTCAGAGCAACCAAATTCTCAGTCATCTGCTCTCCTTGCAACTGTGACTGACAAGTATCTGGCTCTCCACTTCCTCTTGCACTGCTGGCAAGAGGACCTTTAAAATGTTGAAAAGATGCAGCAAATTTAGTCTATCCATTTAGTTCATCCATTTAGTGATTTGAACTTCCTATCCTGTTCGTGAAGATTTTCAAACTCAATGAACAACTTCCCTTGGTAGGCTTCCTACCACATGGGAAGACTCAAACATCCTTGGTTTCTTTAAGGCAAAAAGAGCCTGGACTCCAAACCCTTTGAGAAAGCAAGAGCTTTGGAAAGTAAGGGACTTCTCATCTTGGGGTGTTCACAAACCTGCAGACAGGATCTCAGGTGTTGCCCCGGCCTCACCACAGAGTAATGTGACACTGCTTCTGCCAAGCAATTTTCATGGTTTAGAGAATGAATCAATGGATTTCCCCTGTAGCTCCTGGCGTTAGTTATGAGAAGTTGCAACGTGTCTTGGCAGCCAAAATGTTCCTGCTCCCTTCAGTGAATAAAAACTGCCTGAGGCAGAAACTCAGTCCCTGCATGTATCACACCAGGCAGACCAAAGCTGAAAGAGGTTTGGTGTGCTTTCTAAATACTGAACATGGAGTAATGGAGGCAGAAATAGAAATAGGAAGAAAAAGACTGGTTTGCCTGAAGTCCTAGTGAAGCGTGTTGCAAGCCTAGAGATTAACTTCTAAATCCCTGTCCTGAATCTGAACTGCTAAGAGTTTTCCATCGCTAACTGAAGCTACATTTTGCTATTTCTACTGTGCTTGTTGCCAGGAGATTTCTATGTTTAATAGATAATATCTACACTATCTATTTCAGGTGCTCAGTTTAACTGAATTTCAGCTATGTACACTGACTTTTGATGTTTCTTTGCTACTAGGAAGACTGGAGAATGCACTGGGTCATGGAGTAATGAGATACCCCCGGTGAGGCTGTTAGGACAAGGTTCTTTCCAGCTAACTCAGTGTAGGGGCTCATGTGCTCTCTTGCAGAAGACACAAAAACAAGTAGTAATCAAATCAGACTGAAAGCAGTCTTAGCCATCTGCCCTGTGTCATGGTGACCAGAAGTTAGAAGGTAAGCAAATTTACAAACCTAGTCTCAATAAAGTTGCTTGGTTTGGTCTTTATTTGTATTTCCTGGGAGCTCTGATGGCCTCACTACAACAGATAGCTTTCAGATAAATGTTAACAAAGTTATGACGAACTGATCTGCCTTCTTACTAATGAAAAACAGAAGAGTAAAAAGCTAGGGAAAACAAGCCACAACTGGTCCACTGACTTAATGGATTTTGATTATTGCTATTTACTGGAATATTTGGCATTGGATCAGCCACAAGCAAAATGCTAAACTTTAACAGAGCCAGTAGTAACATGATTGCTGCACAAATGACAAACTATAGGTGGGATGGTCTTCTTTTACAGGATGGACCTCAGAACAATCACAGTTATTTCAAAGAAACCTTAGTATTGAGAGATTCTGCATTGCTGAATACCACAGAAATATCGGGAAATTATCAATTGTTAGAGAGTGCTTCAGATATTCAGAACAAAATCTTCAGTTCCCATTTATTATCTGCATTGCATCAAATGTAGCACTGAGTCCCCATCCCTGGGAGAAAGTGGAATTTCTATTCCAAATGCTTCAATCCTTGGCAGGAGTGTCCAGCGCTCAGTGCAATCACAGGATTTTGGGTGCTGACCACCCTGTTTTTCAGACTCCTCAGCTGTGGCAGAAGCCATGGATTTCTCTCTCACACATTTTTCATGTGGTGTTGAGAAGGAAGCTGGCAGTTTGGCAGTGGCTTCTTTTAAATGTCCTACATGCTCAGGTGGCCAGGTCGCACAATGGATCTCAGAGAAGCATTAAAGTGTCAAGACTATGCTGAAATTTCCTTTGAGGTTAACTAGGAAATGAAAACTGGTGTTAACCTTAAAAGACTCGAGGAAACAGAACATAGCACAAGCAGCAGGGTAAAACATCTGCCCTACTGAGATACCACTGCTAGTGGGATAGGAAAAATAGAGCCTGTAGTACTGAGACCTAAGGCCATCTGCAACTTAATATTGGACAGCATTCTGCTGTAGAAGAAGGTTGTGGCTTGACTGCTCTATGCCATTAATCTTGCTCAGCTTGTTTATATTAGTGGCATTGATTCAATCTTGGAGAACAAGAGTATTTTCTGCTCCATAAGCATACTCTGCAATTTGAATATGAAGAGGATTTGAGAAGCATGCTTAGATTGAACTTGTGTTGCTTATGGAAAGGTTTGTATTAAAGATAATGGTGTAAGTGGGATAGAACTGGTCCCTCCTGAGAGACTGGTTTATAAGAAATTTATTAGTTGGCATAATGGAAGCAAGAGTCTTTTCTCTTCGCCACACAGATCAATTGTGTTTGCTAATTGGGTAAAAGGTGATGGCCTTGACACACCTCAGTGTGTTGGACTGGCATGTGTTTACAGAGACCTGGGACTCCTCTGGCAAGACCTGCAAGGCTGGGTAGTTCTGACATCTGTGGTTTTGATGATTTAGAAGTACAATTGTCCCAAAAGATAAAAATCCTGATTAAATATTTGTGATGGCAGTGAGAAATTATGCATGTTGCAAATACAGGAGAGACATAAATGAAAGGAAATTAATGTTTAACTAGTGATATAAGGTACACAAAGGTATTGCAAACTAGCCATCAAGAGATGAATGCAGTAGATAATTTGGAAGGTTTTTTAGGTTCTTGCTCACATTCATGAATTATAAGCCATACGATCAGTTTGCTGGCAAACCTTTGCTTCCTTAGTAGTAGAGGAACACACAGACTAGTTCACTGCTGGCTCCAGAGGCTCAGCAGAGCAGGTGGCATTGCTTCAGGACCTTTCTTAGCAGCTGCAATAAAGTCTCTTTGCAAGCAGGAGACTGAGAGAAAGGAGCAGAAGTCAGATTTCCTATCACTACCCCTATTATTCTCTAGAAATATCTTTGCTTATGCTACTTACAGAAAGAGTTTGAGTGTGAGCTTCAGGCAATGGCTAAACTTGTAGCTGTAATTAATTTGGAGCCCTTTGCCAAATGCTGTCATTACTGCATGCTGAGGTTTCTAATAGGTCCATGCTGGGATGTAGGCATTCCCATTTCCAGTAGAAAGCAAATTCCCAGCAAAAAGAAGAGGTTAAAAAGCTCCTGCTGTTGCCCTGGGTAGGCACAGGGCCTCTCTGCTTGTCTTAACATCATTAAACTCCTGATTCAGTAGAACAGAAGACAACCCTTAAACAATTTTCACTATTTTCCTTTGCTCTTTGGCAATGTACCCTGTCTTTACTGCAGCCAGCTGTGCTGCCTGACATTAATTTTGCTGGCTATCTGTTGACAATTGCTGACTATCCCTCTCTGACTGACAACTGCTGCCCTAATGCCAGACTGCTTTTTGGATACAGATTAAAAATGTGAGCCCCAGGGAGACTGGGTGTAGGAGGAAAGAGAATAGCATTGAGAAGCAGAACAGACTGCTACCCATATTTTCCCACAGCTAAGAAATATGGAGGGGTTTAATATTTCTGGTTGATCGTGAAAACTCTACAAAGGTTTCTAAACTTTGTATTATATCCTCATATAATACATACCTTGGGTAAATAATAAACATTTCTTTCCAGCAGTCTGTGAGCTATGCAAGATCAATCTTGCATGCCAGGGAAAAGTCCACACCAAGAGTTTTTAGGATTTCTCTTTAAAACCTATTTAATAGTAAATATTAAATACTTCCTTTATCACATATAATATGTGATAACTGCTTAAAGAATAAAATGTCTCTGTGGCCATACAGGAAAACTTAAGCACATTCAGTTCAGGAGAATTATTTTGGGATGTTTGCATAAGTCAGTTTAGAAGGAAACAAATAAAGCACACTGTATTTTTAAGTCCAGTGGGAAAAAAGTCTAAATTATGTTACACAGGCTGAGTTCCTCTGATCTCTTTGTGGATGTGATGGTGTTTCCTTTACGAGGAGCAAGGGGCAATCCAAAGAACATCTTTCTCCCAGAGACAGGGTGAGAAATAGGTGTACAGATATGTTCTAGCAACGGTTTATTTTGCACAGAGAATAATTAAGCAAACTCAGAAACTCTTAGAACCATTTTCCAACAGAGTATTGGTGAAAGAAATTTTATCTTTGAGAGTCTGCAGAGCAGAGCTCATTCAGGAGCAGCACTGGGCTGAGTGAAATGACTATTCAGAGCTTAAAAGATCAGCAGCCTGTAAGGTGGCACAGGTAGGGAAGGGCATGGCTGAGAAACCTGAGCACTGGTGCAGAGGGCCCATCTCAGCCCAGGAAAGAAGTTTGCAAGAGCAGAACCACTTCCCTCAACCCATGCCTCATGTGAGGACAAGAGCAAAGAAGAAGTGTAGAAACAGTCTCACCAACATGCCCTGGGCTTTTCCTTTGCTGTTTGTGTTGATGACATTTGCTGTATAAAACAGGAAATTTGGTTTTCATCCTGTGCCCTGACAAGATTGACTGTATTTAAACCACTCCAACTGATGTTTCTCTATTTTTTTTCTTTGATTCCTAAAGACTGTCCTCTCTTCCCAAACTATCAACTCCACTGGTCCAGTGTCCTCTTAGAAGAAAGAAGTGTTACAAAATAAACTAGCAAACAAACCACATCCAGCAAAACAACTTTAATGTCAACATTAATGAGGCTGTGGAACAGAATGGGAGAGCATAGGGGCAATTTGGAGCTCACCCCACTCAGCACAGTGGAGATTGATACCACCTTAAGACGGCTGCTTGGCATGATTTATCTTTTCTTCCCTACAGAAGGGTCATCTGTGTTTTGTCCTCTCCTGCCCTGCACCCTGCACTTACTGTATGATGGTTTTCAATCCATTTTAGCCTTTCCATGTATTAGTTGCCATGTCTGTAAAACTGGGATAGCAACTTCTTTTTCTGTATGTTTAATTATTATAAAATGCTTGAAATAAAAGCCAAGACAAAATTAAAACAGACAAACAAGACACTGGAGTGTTGAAAATGCTAATACATTTTGATCTCTTTCTGTCATACTGGAAGAGTCCAGACATTTTTCAGAGTTCCCCACTGTTTTCGGTAGGGCGTCTTGCTGAACCTTTTGCTCCACTCCCAATGACATTATCGTTGATAATTTAGAAAACCAAAGCAATTTGCTGCCCTTCTGCTGGGCCACACTGCTGTCAGCTTGCTGACTTACTTTGGGCATCTGGAAGATGTTGTTTCTTGATGGCAGTTTTTGAATGGCAGAGCTGATGATACGTTTTTAAAGCACGGGCTGCTGCTGCTAAAGACAGTAACTGGGTGAGTTATTGTGAAATGAGATTGTTCTGGTGCCATGGGAGCCGCTGCAGCAATTTTGGGTGCTAGCAGACAGCATTTGCTGAAACTGCTGCCAGAGGTGAGCAGCAGTGCTAGATTCCCACTTGGATGAATAACTCCTTGTCACTTTGACAAGGTAACAAGGTGTGAGAGGTCCAGGAGGCCACCTAGATACAGAATTTGTATGATTCCCTTTTTGCAGGTCTCTCATCCTGCAGAGGCCTTACAGTGTTGTGAAGAGAAGTGGCAAGCAAGATGCCTTCAGAGCAGGGACAGTGTGATTGAAAAATGTTGTAATGCAGGATATTGCTCCTCCAGCAGAACAGAGAACTGAAGCAGAACGGGAAGGTGTTTTCCCTCAGCTAGTGAGGGTTTCCATAGCTGTGTGATGCTAAGCAGCAAGTCCTCTTTTAACCGAACTTAGGCCAGAAAAATCTGTCTTAGCTAAACTGATTCTGGAGGTACTAGAGAACAGAAGTACTTCTTGTTCCTTTTTTTTTTTTTTTACCAGAAGAAGAAAAGATGGTGAGAAACTATGGGGGCCAGTGTAGTGTTACTGCCTGTACAAACTAGCAAAAATTTGATGGTGTCTAAGAGGTGGCACTAAACATGAATATTACTTCTTACTGCTGTGTGCTCCTGGGCTGATGAAGCTTGAAACCTACATACAAAACCAAGGCAGAAAAATCTTGACGTGTTTCTGTGTCTTCCTTTTAAGGAGAACTTTGGTATTTTATATGGATGTGAGATGGCTGAATAGGTTTAAATCTTTGACTTCGCAAGAATGAATCACATCAGACATAAAAGCTGCAACTGTTCAAAAATATGGTGCTTGCAGTTTCTTTTAACTTCACTGTATAGATGAGCAAATATTTCTTATTTAAAGAGGAAAAAAAAGGGATTTATCACATTTTAAGACATGACAACATATGAACTTCATTGTACCATTTAGCATATTCCAGGCAAAAAATGTTACCCACCTGTTAGAGTTATTGCTGAAGAACAGCAGGCTTATTTGAAAGACCTACAGGCATTAGAGATGTTTCACAGGCCTTGGTAAACAGTCAATTGTTCATATTTTAAAATATTCAAACCATGTTGCTCTTCTGTTTTAAATTTCACTTGTTTCACATCCCAATCATTTGTCCTGTTAAGCCTGTGTGTTTGCAGGTTAGACCATATGGAAGTAATGACTTATTTTTGTTTTGATATGCTTTGATAGATTTTGTCAGTCCCAAATTCAGGCATTCACTCTGTTTTAGGAAAGTGCTAAAGCATAACTTTAACTTGAAATCAGCAGAACAATTACAATTACAATTACTTTTCCAAAACTGTGTGTGCCCACACCTGGTTATCAGTTTCATCACCATTAGATCTCATTTTGATAGCTAGGTTTCCTGTTTTTCAGGCTCTGAAGTGCTTTGCTTTGGCCTTTTACAGTAGCATTTGCCTTTCATCTTCATGACTTATATTGTAAACTGGAGGCAGTTTTTCCAGTAGTTGTCACATCACGTCTGTAAACACAGCTAAAGGTCTGGTTTTATTGCCATAACAATCAAGAAATAAACATCCTATTGTCCTCAACAAACCGCTTCTTTATTAATCTCCCATACAATTTTCAAAATCACTGATTTCAGGGTTCCTGGTAACCTTGTGCTTGAGTATAATCTGTAGTCTAGGTGTATGATTCTAGAAATGCTTTTGGCTGCATTAAGTCTACTAAATGTGGCTAAGCAAAGTTTAATAAAGTGCAATAAGAGTAGGAACAAGTCAGCTCTCTTATAGCTTGGCTCTTCCCTCTATCATTTTACAAATTTACATGGCAGTATTTTGCTCCTTGCTGACTGTTTGGTTTGCTGAAGGCACCATGTGTGATCAGTTTCATTTGATTAACATAATTAGAAGATTTTAAGGAAAAATGTGAGTAACTCTGAGGATATGAAAAAGGCCATCAACAATTTACTGGTATTATACTGATGGAAATTGGCACTATTATTTCTGCCTCATCAATTCCAGAACTTGACTAGCTAACCTGGAACATTCTTTTGCATATAAAAGAAAGTTCTTATCTTCATTAACATCTTTTCCATCCGTGCTTTTTTTTTTTTTTTTTTTTGCTGTGATCATTCTGAGAACACTTTCAAAGTGTAAAAGTGTATCTTATAAATATGAAGGACTGTTTGCATAATCTAGTAGCAGTTCTGAATTTAATGCAAATTCTGATCAAAAGGAAGCAACACTGAAAGTGATAGAAGTATCACAAACATTTTGGTCCAAAAATTAACTGCTATTCTGAAGCATAAATTTATGATGAAAATTATTGCAAGAATCTCAGCATGGTGTACCTTAATCACAAGTACCGTTAACTAGGAAGGCAATACCTTTTCAAGTACAAGAGGAAATAAATGCTATACAACCTAGTGGTTATTGAGAAGTTTAAAAAAACAAAACCCAAACCAACCAAAAAACAAACAGCTAAAACAAAATGGGATAAGATCCAGTGAAAGATTACAACCACAAAAGAACTTGATGAAGGGAGATTCCATTTATAAGTTACCAAGTTTTCAAATTTAATCAGCAATGACTCGATTATGGAATGTTAAATATCCTTACAAGTAGCAACCACTGGTGCAAGGCTCGCTCACCTAACAGAAAAAGCAGCAGACACCAGCAGCTGGCAAATAAGGCCAGGGCAAATACACACCCAAAATAAAGGATACCTTCCTCTTCAAGGGACATTTGCTGTCACCTACACCAAAGTATTTACAGAGCTGAAGCATCCTTATCCTGCCCATATGGAATATATACACTGAACACAAGTGATTGGTCTTAGGGCAGCATAACTGGGTAAAATTCAATGGGCTACTGGAAAAAAGTAAATAATTGTTTCCCACCTATGAGTTAGAGGCCCCAAATTGCAAAAGAAAATTGTAAAATCATGCATAAAGAGGTTATTTAAGAAATCTTTAGGAAACAGTGAGAAAGATTTTGGATGACTGATTTTTTTTTTTGAGAAAAAATAAAATCACATCTCCAACTATTTTCTTCATTCACACTAAACTATAATTATCCTCTGTAATACTCCTGACACATAAAGGTGTTTATGTAAGCTAGGTATAACACTGCTGCGTGATCTATACCTTTATTATAAATGCAGCTGAGGAAAATTTTTTACCTCCTGATAAGGAGTCATCAGTATACTGTAATACTGAAATCAGAAAAAAATTAGAAATATGCTAATGTAATTTCTGGTTTTAAAGTCTATGACTACAATTGAAAAATTCAGAGGATGAATAGCCACAGAGAATGCCAAATTCATGCAACAACAATAGCTGAGAGAAAGGATTTAGGTAAAGGTCTTTCTTTAAAAAAATAGCTAACCATGTACTAGTTTGGAAGGCAAAATTTTTAAAAACAGTACAAATTTTTTTTTGTTGTTTGTTTGCTTTTTCCCCCTGAAAATAACTGCTTTCAAATTCTGGTAATTTGTTTTTGCAGGAATTGCAAGATGGAAGCATGTTCTGTAAAAATATTTATTTTTAAATAGTTTCTTTCTTTTATTATTTTAATTTTTAAAAAATAATATAACCTCACAATAATCATATTTTACACAAGAGGTTTATGATGGAAGTCAAAATCATTTATATCACATCTGGAAACTGTTATAAATAACATATAATGACTAAATTTTTCAACTGTGATGGTTCCAAAAACTTCAATATATTAAGACATCTGTTCCCCTGAGCCCATCACTCTCTTTAGCAAAATAAATAAGATTTTGCATTTTGGAACATTTTAGAAAATTACTTTTGAGTCTTCCATTTCTACATGAAGTCCCCATTGTTCCTTGAACTGCAGGAGATACATTTCTTGGTCCTCAGATGATTCACCAGATACCTCTTTCTCATACAGTCTGAGCAAACTTCCTTCTTCATCAGGATCACCACACTTGAACACTCCTTCACACACTCGATTTTCAGCACTGGACAAATTAGGAACATACAGTCTTCCACTCTGAGGATCCCAATCAACTAATATGGTCTGCTCACCTTCTTTCTCTGTGAGGCCCTGTGTGATTTTTTCCAGCTGATGATAGGATGTCTGCCCAGATTTTTCAGTATCCAGGTCCATGAAGTTGATATGGGTCTCACCTGGCAATTCATCTGCTGCATCAACCACCTTCAAATTAAGTTCCTCTGTTTTCTGTCCCAAACAAAGGCTTGCTACCCTTATGTCTGGCTGGGGGGAATATGATTGTCCTGTTTCCATATCAACCAAGTCCCCCAAAGCAATCTGTGGCTCACCCTGTAATCCCCTTGGGGCAGAAAACTTCTCTTCTAGTTTCTGACCAGGACTGAATTCTTCAGCCCTTACATCAAGTTCGTACTCTACAACCCCAGCATTTTTATCTCTCAAAGTATTCTGTGCTCCAGACAGACCATGAGATGTCCAGTTTCCAGTCTGATCCCGTTCCACTAAAGTATCTTCTTTGTGTGAAATCTCTTCATGTGAAATATCAAGCAAATATTTTGCTTTCAGCATTTGTTGAGAAGGCAAAACCTTCTTTTCAGTGTCACTGTAAGCAGTGCAGTAATGGGGACTTTTCCTTTCCGATAGACGACTGGATTCCTTATAGTCATCCCCATAAACAGTGATAAGGTTGAGCACTATTTTTTCACTTGGTATGAAAACCCGTTCCTTGCATTTGTCAGTGTACTGCCATACCTGAAAATAAGAAATGTTTTGAGTGAACTATAATAAAAATACCATCTTGCTGCTTCTTATACCATTATATATTTTGAAAATATAAGGCTAGGTTAGACCTTAGTAGGAGGTTATTTCAATTTAGGGAAGAAGAAAGTTTGTCGTATAAACATTCAGGAGTGTCAATATGCTCCCCTTTTTTTATTCCATCCAAAATAAAACTATATTATGACCAGTTCTAATATCCCTTTCCTCACCTTCCCCATGTCAAAATAATGGTTAGAATAATTCTGTCAAATACAGATTTTGTTTCCACCAGCATAAACTCATGTGACTTTGGAGAAAACATCAATCTTGTTCTTGGATCAAAGATTACCGAATCTATTTGACTCCTTCTAACCAATGAAGAGAAAATGCAGTCACAACCAGTTCCCACAAGCAGTGTCAGGTAGCAAGTTAAGGTATAGTTTACAGAGAATAAATACCAGGTTTCCTTTCAGAGAGGAAGCTACACCTCAGGTTGAAGTGCAGTGTATGGAGCCTGCACTGTGCAGGCTGTCACAGGCTGCTTTTGTGACGCTGTGTGAAATCATTGAATTAAACAATAGGGATCTTTCTGGAATGAGTAATATTTCTGACAGGAATGAACACGGTGTGGGCACTGGTGGAGTGAATAGGAAAAACAACCAGAAGCTGCATTTCAGTGCTTCCAAGTTTGAATGGAAGACTAAGACCGCTGATCAATGTACCAGGCAGATTGAAAGATCCCACACGTCAGAAGTGCTGCACCAAAACAAATGGCTTATTCCACGTCCCCCCAGCCACACAGGGTGCACAGGTGGAATGGTCCATATGTTGGGAAAGCCAGAGAGCATCATTAAAATACCAGGTCTATATTCATGTGTTACCTTGACTGAATCCAGAGGCAGAGAAATAAAATTGAAGCTCCAAGATGGTCATTAAAAAGTGCAATGAACGTAAAAAAATCCCAACATTCAAATTTCATCTTTATTAGAGAAAAAAATTCTGGAGTTAAGAGTTCAGTCTGCTGCTAGGTGGGAATTTTTCACTAGGTAGCCCTTCATGCTATAGGATTTTAAAGAGCTCTGTCCTGCTAGCTCCCCAAGAGACCAAGCTATCTCCCCCATACCATGCCTGGCATCCCAGGGATAAATAATAAAGAATAAGACAGACTTTTTACCAGGGCCTGCAATGAGAAGGGACAATAGTTTTAAACTTAAAGAGGGTTCATTTAGATGGGATGTAAGGAATAAATTCTTTACTGTGAGTGTGAATAGGTTTCCCAGCAGTTGTGGATGCCCCATAATTGCAAGTGTTCAAAGTCGGGTTGGATGGAGCTTTAAGCAACCTGATCTAGCGACAGATGTCCTTTCCCATGTCAGAGTGGTTGAACTAGATACCTTCGAAGGCCCCTACCAGCCCAAACCACTCTGTGATTCCATGGTCCTGTAATAAAACCAGTGCCTCGTCAAGCGCAGGAGGTGTTTCCGTGCACATCTGAACACCCTGCAGCAGTAGCTGCTCCACTTCTTTTGAGCCTTTCTGAACCCACAGTCCCTCTGTGAAGATTTCTCCTGTCACCTCTGCACTGCTCTGATCTTCTTCAGCAAGATCAGCATGTTGAAACCAATTCCCTTTTATCTCCCATCCCACGGTGTCATGCAAACTGGATTAACATCGAAGTCTTCATTCATTATAGTCCTTGTATGTTTATGGTTGAGCAATGTGTTTAAAGATACCTTTGAGAAAGTTCTGCTGAGCTTGTGAGCTGAAAATCAGTAACACTTCATAGACTTTAAGCACCCTTCCTAAAAATCTACAAACTTGGCAACACTAAGAAATTTGAGAACATTTTTTGCAGAATGTGTATTTGGGCTGCCTAAATAACAGAATGTGTTTGTTCATACATTTTTGGATGTTAGGAAATGGTACAGTATTTGAAAGCATTCTTGAAATTCAAGTTAAATTATCTGTATGATGCACGTGTTAAAACCATCACAATCACAGTTAAGTGGAAAAATTTGGTAATACCCAGTAATAGTCCAAGAAAACATGGTGTTTCTGTACTGCTTAATTGTCTTCCCTTCTTGTTTCTGAATTCAACAAATTCAAATTAATAACTTTTGTTCAACTGACTTTACACAGTGCTTCATCTTAGATAAATTTATGGAGTTCTGACATTTTGGCAGACCTTGCCTAGTGCACCTCAGACCTTGCTTTAGGCAATGACTCTTCCCAAATCAACAACTCTGTTCTGATCCTTCTTAGCTCTGGTCATCTTTTTAGACACAGTTGCAAATTGAGTTATTACTCTGTTTTCTTGCATTTAATAACCCTCAATGTGGTTTTCTTCTGTTGATCTCAGTGGCAGCTAGAGCTATTATTTGGAGCTAGCCATAGTTTCCTCCAAGCCTGCTTGGAACTCTGGAAAAACTCTGCTGTGAGTGCCAAGGTTGGCAGTGACCTCCTGCAACAGAAGACTTACCAGGTTTGTTGGGTGTTTTTGTTTGTGGACATGAATATACTTGTGCACACAATAGCATGTCACTGAAATAAAAAGGAGAGCCAGCATGGTAGGCATAACATATCCAAATGTGATTGTTATAAGCTCATCTTCTGTTTTATCTGTTTATAAAACAAAAGTTCTCATGGTAACAAGTTACTTTTTAACGTAAGTAGACATTAATGTGCATTCACCACATTGCTTTTTGGATATGGAATGTAAATGTTTTAGATAAACAAGGAATTTGCAGAAAATGAAAAAAAGTTACATTTGAGCTACAGGACAATTTTTTTATTGTCTAAATTACAAACGAAATTCTAAAAAGAAGTAACACCTCCCCCACCCCCATTTAGGTACTCCTGTTGTTAACTTCAGACTGACTCAGCTCTGCCACTCCCAACCTCATTCAAGGAGAAAAAACATTCTCCATGCACTAAAACTCAAAGAATGCAGATACTTTCCTTCAGAGGTACTGATGTAGCTTCCAGTCAGTCCCAAATATGCTTTATTAGAGGCAAAGCCTTTTTCAATGGTACATGCGCACAGAAAAGGGAGAAACCATGCTAATCACTCTCCAAATGGATACATAAAACACTCACAAACTCAATCACCATGATTTTTTCCAACTGGCATCTTCTTTTTTTAAATTTGCCACCTTACACATACCTTTCAATGTAGCAATGCAATGTTCTTTGGAAAAGCCACTGTCCAATAGTGGTGTAGTGACATGGATCTGTGCACTGACACAATAAGCTGTTCCAGGTTCTAACCAGGGCACAAGCAAGGTGTTGTTGCTGATGGAGAAGAACCACTGGAAGACATTAAAAAAACCATTTTTCCCCCTTTAACTCCTCAGCTACAGAAAGGTTGCAGGCATACACATTTTCTAGAAAGATTAATGATACTCTAAGAGCTGCCAGCTACATTCTTTTTTTCCAAATGCAATCAACATTCAAGTTACTTATAAAGTCACATGCTCTCCGATTATTTTCTCTTCCAGTCAAACATTCTTATACCACTACTGAACAATTTCATGCGTCTTATGAAGTGGGACCATTGGCCACTACTGGCCCACATTATTGTTCTGACGTTGCAACAGAGCTAAAGCATCACTCCAGCCCTGTCCTGACGCACAAGCTGATGAAAGGCACATGGCAGGGTTCCACAAAATATTTCAAACTGGGATGTTCTGGCGAAGATAGGAGCCTTAGGGTTAACAGGATTTATGTAGACTTTGGAGTCCAAAGTAAAGTAATTGCTATATTTCTGCATGTTGATAAAAAAAAACCCAACAAACCAAACAACCAGAAAACCCCAAACAAACACGACCAACCTAAACACCAAACCACTTTTGTCTACTTTTGCTAATCTTGGCATTTTGAGAAACACAGCACAGATTTAATAGGAGCAGTTCTACAGCCTTGTCAAAGCTTACCCGCTTCTTTGTTTTTTTGTTGAGGACAGACACGTTGTACTGTAGGCCAGGATACACTTGAAGCAGAGATACAGATTCTTCCTCAGGACTTCTCTTCCACTTCTCAGGAGCAGTCAGAATGATTGAAATAGATTTTTCGGTAGAAGATACACTTACCATGGGTGGATCAATTTTAGCTGGAAAAATGAACATGTACAAAAAGCATTCAAATTCAGCACACTGATTTGACCAATTTTGTAAAATCGATCATATTACATTTTTGCAATATTTAAGTCTAAGTAGAATTTTGAACAATTTATTTATATTGGTAGAAAATTATTTGATCAGATAACTAAGATGATCTTTACAGTGAGAAAGTGAACACTGACTTGGAATTTTGCCAAGGAATTTCTGGGACTTCACAGCATAAAAAGCCTCGAAACTCAATTTACTAAAATAGGCTGTATTACCAGTATGTTCTTAGATTATCTAGCACAGATAAGAAATATCGGGCTCTAGAGCATGCTTACTGATTGGTTTAATAAAGCCTTTTCAAAATCAGAGTTATTTATACTGTGAATGTGCCACAGCTTTTATTTGCCTTAAGTAAGGCTTTACCATAGCATTATAAAGTATTCAGTATATACCAGACTGTACACACACACACACACACACACACACACACACATACATACACACACATATATATCTCCAAATTCCAATTGGATTATTTAAATTACTTCTGTCAAAAGCACAAATGTGAAACAACTGCAAAAAAATTTAATTTCATGCTAAAATTGAAATATCATACACTATGAAGGCACATGCAGTCTGAGCACAGATTATTAATCAAGGCCATTGAACATCTGGCTGTGAGCTTATTTTTTCTTACTGTCTGTAAGAGGGTTGAATCGTGTGGTCTCCGTCCAGTCGGAACACATCCCATTTAGGAAAGCTTTAACACTTGCATAGTATTGTTCTTCATAGTCAGAGGTCTCACTGGAGAGGTCACACCATGTTCTGTTTATATTCCTGCATTCTGGCTTTCTAATCCATTTGCCGACACCATACCTATGTTGAAAAAGAAAGAGAAAGGAACTGTACAAAAGCTATTTCCTTTATATTTGCCAGCTGATAATATAATTTTCTCTGCTGTATTATGGCTGATAAAACAGTTTGTGTGTTTAGCAGAAATCCAAAACTTCAAAGAATCCCAGCTTCAGCTGAGATGAAGCACAAGACTTCCACAAGTTTTTAAATGAAAAATAAATGAGAGTAGGCCCTATGCAGAAGAAGACAAATGGAACTACTGGGATGTTAATGATACCAATCTAAGTCAAGCTTTGCTTGCACAGACCAGAGATCTCTCAACTTCAGTCTTCACAGCTTTAGTTTAACCTCTAAACACACGATAACAGAGGCAGAATAACTGTTTATGTGGAGACAAAGAGTTCTGTCAGACTGGTCAGTGACTCATCCTCAAGTGTGGACACAGATGACACTCAGGGTCTCCAAGATGAATGACAGGAGACTACTCATTCCTGCCTGTTGCCTCGTTTTCTAGTTTAAAATAAAGACTCAGTTGGAACATAATGAACTTCAAAACTCTTCTAGGTGAAAAAAGCCCATATATCTTCTACCAGCAATACTTCAGTACTGACCAGCTCTTACACACTGGTAAAACAAACCAAGATTTCCTTGGAAAACTCCTGTTTGGATTTGCTCAGAAGCTCCTGCTCCTGAAATTCACATAAAGACCTTCCCTTTGGCTGCTGACTAGTAAGGGCATGTGGCAGCTTCTGCCTGACTGCAGAACAGGATCACTCGCCAGCATTTTCCACCCATCTCAAGGTCCTGCTCTGCTGGGTTGGCAGAGGCACATGAGTGTTTTTGTGTTCAGTGTGAAAGATGGCCATGGCTGTGGCTACAGGCTCTTCACAGAACAGCTGGCCCTTCAGAGTCAGTGTAACCAGTGCTCTCTGAGCATTTTACCTCCTACACAATTGTCCTCCTTATAGCCAAGACAGGGTTCATTTCTTGCAGTAGCCATGAGGGGGTGGAGCCTGGAGCTGTGTGGGCATGGCCAAAATCCTAATGCTATTGGATACCATCTTACTTCATTGCCAGAGACAGGCAAAAGGGACACTTTCTCCACTCCAAAAAAAGGGTGTTCCTTTCCAATGGAGCAGGCGTAGCAGACAGAGCTGGTCTTGACCAGAGGGAGCATTTTGCATGGCATGCTTGGGGTTGGGTCGAGCTCTGCACTCGCTCTTTTGTACATTTTTATTATTAATATTGCTGCTGTCACTGCTCATTTTCTTATCTCATTGCTATTTCCAGCAAATAATTCTTATCTCCCATCTGTGATCTTTGCCTTTTGTGCTTCCAGCTGGAGGTGGAGGGGAACTGAGTGGCGCCATGTTTTTTTAGCAAAACTCCTAAATTGGAAACACCATTCCTAAACCATGACAACAATCATTGTTCACTCTACAACTGCAGAGCACTCTCAAGTTACAGGAAATTTCTAGAGATCTATATTCATTTTACTGTTCTGAAAATGTTCCTAGACTGAGGGAAGTGTAAATATTAGAGGTAAAGATTGGGAGCATTACATAATCTGTGACAATGGCGCTACACCTATTTAGAAGCCAAATTTCTATCACTGCCCTTCAGAATGACATGGCACTCACTCAGTGGGAATAAAGGAAATGCAGTCTGGCTCTCATGCAAATTCCTTGATACCCTACTAAGGTGCAGACCTTGACAATGTAAGGGCCTGATTCCACCACATTACTTGGTTTTGTACAAGGCTTGATAACATCTGTGGATTTTCTCCTAGAGAGGCTTCCTGGATTAGAAGAAATCTGGGGGAGTGGGTCTGTCAGGAAAGACTAATGACACATTGGGTGTTATTAATACTGTATTAAATACATCTCCATATCCATTTAAATGTGTACAGAGGACTGGTGGACTGATACCAATCCACAGCACAGTCCTTCCTCATTCTTCTGTCTCATCTTAGGAAGAATGCCTCTGAAATCTTCCATAGAATTAGAATGTTGCTCCCTACACTTCTTTCATAGGAAGAACATCTCCTTATACATTTTTTAACTTGGTGTGAAGTAAACAGTGCCAGAAGTAGAAGTTTAAAAACTGCACTACTTAAGTTTAGCTCATACTTTATAGTTCTTTCTTTACTTTATATCAGCAATACCTTGCATGAAGTTGGGGGGGGGGGGGTTTAATTATTATTTTAAATGCTAAAATAAAAGTCAGTGGGAGAAAAAAAAAAAACAAGGGAGAAAAAATAAACAAGGCAACTTACACTGAATACTTCACCTTATAGAGTACTCCATTGCCTGTGCCTTCTGGTGCTGACCAGTGAAGGACATTCTTCATGTTTATAGATTCAAAACGGACATTCCTAGGGTTGGGCAAAGAACAATACAACTCTCCTGAGAAAGAAAATAAGAAAGGAACAAACACACTAAGAATCCACAAACACAAATGCTTCCAAAGTAGCCAAAAGATAGTTGTTTTTAAAAAGGCCATAAATTCTACCTTTTTAAGCATTCAAGTTGTAATGTGGTTGGCTATGGAAAATAAATATTTTTACAAGTATCCCTACCTAGTGCAGTCTCAAATTCCATCTTTACAAGTGTGTTTTTTCTCTAGCAAAATGTCTTTGCCATTTATGACCGGCACTGGCATGAAAATATTCAGGGACTGGAAGCTAAAACTAGAAAAGCTTGGCCGAGAAGAGACACATATTTTTAAAACTGCCACTGTACTTGAATATCAGAAAAATTTAACACTGAAAATTATAAAAATGTCCTTAATACTTAATTAGAATCTTCTTGTACCCGAGTAGATTTTTAAAAGACAAACCAGGCATTTTTTAAAAAGACACAGAGAATCTACTGCAAACACAGCTTTACAAACCGAAGTATGACTTTATTCTGGAGCACTGGACTGGATGATCAAAATAGCCCCAGTGTCATTTGACCATCCCTGTTGATTTGCCAGAAAGTCAAAAGCAAACATCTACTGTTAGGTCACATATCTAAAATGCTGCTCATTGCACCAGCTTTTGAAATGAATAAACATGGATGTGCTCACATTGCTAAATTGCTTGCAAAATGAAGCCTGTGGGCCCCAGGGGTAGAATTCCAGGTTCAAAGTTACGACTCAAGCCCCAGCTACTCCTGCCATGCACCCAGGGGAGCAACCCCGAGACCAGTCCTGAAGCTACCGCTGCTGGGAAGGAGCTTCCCATTGCAAGTAGCCACAAGAGCATAATGGGGAAGAGAAAAAGAGACTCTGTGGTTTTTCAGGACTTTTCAAAACCTTTTCACCTCCTCCTCCAGGAATACAATTCTACTTCTTGAGGTAACAAAATGAGGCAAAGAAAGGAGGAAAGAAAATACATCAACACAAACAGTGGGAACCTGTTTGAATATATAGTCCTTGAGCTGTTACTTCTGTAAGCAGACCTTAGGGGTTTTTTGTAGTATATGTCACTATTACTAGAGCAATAGTGTTCATCCTCCTGTATATGCAACATATAGTTGCTTTTGTAAGCAGAAGTCACCACCATTTTCCTGACTTCCATCTGCCTTTGAGTGAAACAGTAAAAGCTTTTTTCTCTTCAATACATTTATTAAAACAATCTCTTTGCAATTCTGTAGAGACCTATTACTTTAAACTGTCTCAGTGTCAGCTCTGGGTTTTCCAAGCCTCTAGCTGTACATTAATGCTCAAAACAAACACTGGTATATTCCTGCATCTGTATCTTCAGATCACAACACTGTTAATGGAAGGTATTTCCAAAGTTGCTCTCTTTTATCTCTAGCACTTAGTGTTCAGTGGCTTGCATCTTCTAGTCAGAGAACAAGTTTTGTCAGGTATAGTCCTTAGGGCAAGCTTATCTATTTACAAAAAGTAGAAAGTCCCATATCCTTGACGCTTGGACGCAGAAATGTCCCATGACAGTCAGCTTGTAAGAGCTCAAACTATTGACTTGGTTGTAACAACATTAAAAATGTTCCATCCAAAAGGATGCCAAGGGATGTAAAAGCAGCAGAAGGGATTCTCCAGGAATTTGCCTTATTCTAACACTTGCTTCCAAGTGGGAAATACAGAATCTAGAAAATCAAAGGTTTTCATTTCCCCAAAATAAATATCCTCTGCAACTGCTTTAAGTGAAATCAAATGTAAACATGAAGCTCCCCAGGAGAGCTGAGAAAACAGTTTGATTTTCTGAAGACTGGTTTGCCTGTACCTTTCCACATTTGTCCACCCTTATATAAAAACAGTTATATTCCTCAAGCACATTTTAAAGTACCAAAAGCCATGCGTTTGGCTGTTACATTAAAATATTTTTAAACTATTAATGTTTAAAACTAGCTTTTTGACATTTAAAAAAAAAAATAAATTTTAATTTCCCGCCTCCCAGTGTGGTTTCTGCTGTGGTAAATGAAGTTTCAAAACAGAAACACTGACTGCAGCAGAGGAGCCAATCTCAGTATGCAGAAGCCACGGACGGTATCTTTACAAGATCTAAATCATTACAACACCACTGGTGTGCTCCCACCTACCCCCAGCTCAGCAAGATTTGGAAGGCAGAGGGACCGAGACCGTTAACTTTCCATGAGATGCAAAAGCAGAGATTTGGTTTCTATTTCTAGTTTTGCCCCTTTATAAAGGAGTTCCTGCCCTTACAATAAATCATGCAAGTTAGTTATACCTCAATTCTGCACCTGTAAAGCAAGAATAAAACTACCATACTCCCCTATGTCTTCAGGAAGAGTTAAGAATAAATTCCTTCATGTCTGCTTGGTGGTCAGCAGTGTCAGGAGGCATGTGTAGAAAACAGATCATACCCAGAGCTTGAGTGTTCTGTGGTTGTCAGTCAGGAAAGAACTCAAGTATGTGCATCAGCTGCTTGTTTCAGTATCTTGTCTTTAAACACCATGCATCCAGTTATATTCTTATTTTATTTCCATTTATCAGGATTAATGGCACAGGTGTCACATGGAGTTTTTTCAGTTTGTACTGGCCTAGGAGTAGAAATCAGTCATACATGTTGCTTTGCTAGGTTTAGTCTGCCTCATTGATTGCTAGCAATGGCTGTCATTCACTTTCCAGTACAACTAAGTCACTTTATTTATTTATTGCATGGAAAAAAATGGAACCCTTATTACTGTCTTTGGAAAGGCTGTAAATCAAACCTTGAGTAATATCATTGTTTACATCTTCATGACTAACACCTGGACTGGAAATAAAGTAATAATATAGACTTTCAAACTTCACCACCAAAAGGAACAGCCATGTCCTGATCTTAGAATAAGCTATAGCGAGACTCTCCAAAACAGACGTGACTTAGCCTGAAAACACCTTTGCACGTGAGTGAAAAACCCCATTGACGTCAGTGAGATTATTCACACAAGTAAAAGTCTGCATGGCAGGTGCTTCATCTTCACTTTATGAAATCACCTGCTAGGTTTAGAAACATGGTCAGTTTTAATCACATAGAGCTCCCTGCCAAGCACATGCCTTGATCAAGTCAGTACTGTTCAAAGCTCAGTTTTGGTTATAGCTATAACTGTCTACACACATGCACAGACACATACATGCAGACCCAAGGATGAACACACAAAATTTCCATGTTACAACCATTATCCATTCAGTGTTTTACTGGCTAGGAGGTCCCCCTGCCTGTCTTGGTGACAAACAGCTGTGTTTAATGTCAGTGCTGCAGAACAAACACAGCTGCAGCTACCCATGTCCTCTGGCTCTAAACAGATTTGTTAGCTTTGCACTTGATTTGGGTAATCCAGTGGCTGCAAAGCATAAAAATATATAAATACAGAAAAGTTTAAATATTTTTTCTGTGCAGTGGCTAAAATTCTGGGCTGGGGGAGAAGGCAGAGGACCTACTGAAAGCTGACCTATTGGTATCCAAGCGCTTTGTGTGTGATCACTGTTGTTTATTGTAGCCCTTTCAAACAGAGCAATCATCTGCTGTATTTTACTGTGGCATGGCACAAAACACCAAATTGTCCAATCAAATACAGCAACAAAGAAGATCACAGAACCTTCTAGACAACTGTAAGATATAACACAAGACAGAGAGTGATGTGGAAAGCATTAAGACAGAAAGATGAGCCTTACTGCAACAGTCTTGCTACCCACGGCAGTAAAACCCAAGAACTCCTCCCCTACAGTTATCCCAGGATTCAGAAGAGGAACTGCTTTTCTGACAATGGCAGAGACTTTGGCTTCAACTGTGGTCGTATTTTCTTATACAAAAGTGGTCCTTGGAGAGCACGTCCCATGGAAGCAAAACCTTTGTGCTGGCTACCGAATTTGTGGACAACATTGCAGTCACACCCTGTGCCTCAGCATTTGCAGCTGCCACTTCAAGGCCATGGACTAGACACCCACTTACATACCTCAGAGAGGTGACAGCCTCTCAAACAGGCTGAGACCCTGATTTACCTTTCCCCACTGGCAGCTTAGACCCACCAGTGAAACATCAAGCAATTAAGGAGAAATCTAGGATACATTGCTTCTGGCAATGAATGCTCTAAGCCACTGCCCTTTCTTTAGTCTTTCAGTTCAACTTTGGGTGACTTCCACCATACTCCTATGAAATCTTGTTTGTTCCTTTTTTGCTGTTGCTCTTCATTTTTCAAGGCATTTTTTTCTCTCTTTTCTTCCTCCAGCTCATCTGTTTTGATTGTTATGTTGTTTTCTGTGAAAAAATAGTCCCTCAAACACATGCCTAAGTGTAACATAAAAATAAAAATGGTCGTACTCAGAGCAAATGTCCATTTAGCATTGTGTTCAGTGTCCCTCAGGAGCAGAGGGTTGGGGCTGTCTTTTCTGGCACATCTCCAGCTTCAGGCAAGTCAGCCCTGGCCATGCAGGAATACAAGGGGGTGCACCAAGTGGTAAAGAGGGGGACTGAACCAAAATTGGACATCATAAGTTACACACAAGAAGGGAAACCTAGCAAAGCCAGGAATACACTTTAGCAAACTTACTACTTACTTGTCACCTTAGCAACAATTTAAACAAATGAGTAAACTTCTTAAATATTAAGTTGCCGCAGAATCCACATTAAGTGATCCTGAAAGCTTTCTTTCTGTACAGATTCTTTCTGACTCGAACTCAGCAGACTGAATAATGAGGAAGAGAAGAAAGAGCAGGAAGAGGAGAGGTACATAGGAGCCATTACAGCTCAGCTGCCTTTCTCCTGGTGGGCTGGTGGAACGCTGGTGTTGCTGGGTATGAAGTCAGGTTAGTGAAACCCTCTGACTTGAGCGGCACTGGTGGGAATGTGGGGAGGAGCACAGAGGTGATTTCCTGTTCAAGTCATAACAGCACTCGAGAGCTAACCACAAAGCACCCTCTGCTCTCCCACAAGAGGAGCCATCACTCTCGTCACAGCCTGGTGAGAGGGGGTATAGGGGGAAGAAAGACAGGGACACAATGGGAAACATAAGATTGCATGAAAACCAGGTGGTGGAGCAGATGGAAAAGCTTGAGGGAAGAGGTGGGGAAAGGTAGGAGAAGGATGAGACTGGGGCATGTGGGGTTTCAAGAAATGGGCAGGCTGCCATTGGAAACTGGTGAGCCTGAGCAGGTTATTTTGTGAAAGAGTGTGAGTGGAAATACAGCCTGAAAAACACAGATACAGAAGTGGGACTGAAGCTATGGCTTGCCCTGACAGGCTCTCCTCCTCCACGTGAAGCCTTGCTGTTATTTATCCAAACCATGTCCTAACTTATAAAAAACACCTCTAAAGAGAATATTGGTCAAGGGACATTTCAGTCTCAGTCCAGAAATACCCAACTTCAGAAAGGAGGAGAGTCTTACCAGTCCACTGAAGGCTTGTTAGGAGACAGCTTGAGAGGACAAGGGCAGCTGACATCCGTTCCTTTTTGCTAACTTGTATTAAATAAACTCAATTTTCTTCCCACTCTGTTGAAAATTTGTAAGTACAAGAGTAAATCTCGCACTACCTTTGTCATGCCCTGCTGCAAACACCTTTGCTTGATGCACTCCACCAGGCAAAAGTTACTGTAGGTATGTTTTCTATTAATTCTGAGTAACTAATGCTGGCCTGAAACAAGCAAGCAAGGTGAGTGAAATTCAAGGTCTGTTTTCCTAAAATTAGTCACAGCCCCTTCAAGGCTTTCAGAGTTGCAATCTGATGCAGGTGTTCTGTGCCTTATGGTTTGGTTTGGTTCCAGTTTGGTTCTTTTTGTTATGTTTTTTAATTTAAAATGAAAAGAGCTTTTTTTAAGTTTGGCATGCAAAACCATTTTCCGTCAAAAATAACTACATTAATTTAAAAGCCCAGTGGTGACAAAATGCTATGACATGATACCTGTTTTTTAAAACAGATGTTTTGAAATTATACGAAATATTGAAAATTGTCCAGCATTTAATGCTGAGGATTTTCTTTTCTCCCTAGAACATGTTTAGTATTACCAATTTATTGCTGCTTATATAAATCACACTGAGCAGCCAAGAAAATGCAAGCTTAGTTAGAATACCTCTGACATCTTACATTTGTTTTTCAAAATATCCAAGAGTTAAGCTTTCAGTTTGAAATATTGTAAAAATGATGCTCTGTGACAGTTATCAGCCAAATTCCCATACACCACATTTTTGTACACTCCCAATCCATCTTGACATAAAATATCTATTTTTTACACATAAACCTAGCCAAAATTAGGTTTGGCTTTCATCACTCAGCACTAATAGCTATTAGGCAACAACAGTCCAATTAGAACTAACAGCATTATATTTATTGCATAATAGGTGTTACTCCTCGCTCAGTGACCTAGTGATGGCATTTCTAGAAAAGGGATTTTGCTTTCTTGGGAGTCAAACCAATTTTAATTAGCAAAATCCACACTTCTGAATCCACATTTTGCCTCGGACAGGAGTTTGAAGGTAACGTCAATGGGGGATGATCACTTGACTTTCTTTCTGAGGGAAAGGCAGTCCTAAGAAGATGAAAGTTGAACACCTTCTTCTGCATGCAAGACCTAAGAGGAAGGACCAACACTTCCAGAAAGCTTGTAATGCCTCACCTCTCGCAGGCAATGCCTCTGGGAAGCAACTGTTTGCAGAGAACTCGTGGGGCAGCCCCCCATTGGTGTGAGACTCTGAAGAGAAATATGGTGCCTCTAAACAATATCCCAAGTTACTGGCACACCAAGTACAAAGAAAAGAGCTGTATGTAATTTAAAATTTTTATCTAGAGATGGTCCTGAGTTCCAAAGTTCAGGCTCTTACAAAGTTAAGCTTCTTAAAATATGGGAGCTCTTGTCTGGCTCATAAAGAGTGGCTTTCCTCTCTTACTTTCAGTTAATCAACAGCACTTCTTGGGGAGAATTCCATCAGCAGAAGTCAATCCGTACAAGCCAAAACTAGAAAACCAATATAAACAGGAACCACACACATACACAAATGACCTGAGTAATCCTAATAATTTGCTTCTCTTGGATTTAAGACTAAAAAGGTAAATAGACAACAACAGCTAGGAAAGGAATGGTTAGCAGCTATCCCCTGAGTGTTTGCATGGGGAGCTCCAATGCACATCTAATGCACATTCTTCTGTATGGATCTACAAGAGAGAGACTGGATTCCATGGGCCAGAGATTTCAAGGTTTTTCTAACTGCAGAAGAATGTGGCTAGGGAAAGCTCACCTAAAAGCAGGCAGAAAGATTTAAGATGGAGCTTGGTAAGTTAATAGACTAATATTCTATCACTTCCAAAATTCAGGATATTCCTTCACATCCTCATGAGTTCCTCACAAAAATTGCTAAACTCTCCCATGTGGTAAAGAGGAACATGCTTGAACATTTTTTGATCCCATTGATTAAAATATTAATTTTCCATTTTATTTTGCATTTTCTGCACTTTTTTATTTGTTCTACAGTGCAGATTTTTAAATGGTTGAGTGAAACACCAACTTATAAAAATCCCAACTGCAGTGACAAGCGAAATTTTTATCCTTGCTCAGATAGTCTATTAGATACAGTTCACAGGCAGCATGGCCTGAAAACAGAATGCGGTCAGAAACTGCTGGAACAGTAGATGTACTCCAATAAGGATAAAATCATACCAAACACTGACACATCACAGTGAAAACAAAAGGTGTTATGCAAAAGTCAAGCTATTACTTAGCAGTTAAATGCTGCTGCTAAGGAGTTCAGAGAGGAAGAGAGGAACTTGACAAGAGATCCCAAGGGGCCAGGCAAGCACAGATCCCATAAGATATAAAACCCTGAGTCTGCAAAGTCCTGCTGTAAAACTGCTTTGCAAGGCACTTGGGTCCTGGTTTCTTCTGTTGGGACAAAGTATCCAGAAGGGACTCCTCTACCTATCACTGCACTTCAGAGAAAGCACATGAGCACTGCTATGGTGGTTCTGCACTTCATATAATTTCTTCCATTATTAGCAAAATACTGCTAGGATGAATTAAACTAGCATTCACTGTCTCACACTGAAAAAGGTGAAAATGGAAGCTCTAAGCCTTCAGTGAAAGGCAGAGCTCTCCTTTCTGTGCCGGTATTGAAGTCAACAAAACCCTGAAATGACATCCAGCTAAAACTTCAGGAATGTGCAAACAGGTTCCTTTCTGCCTTGAACAACCACTAGGCAAAAGCTGCATAACTCCCTTGACATTCTTCTAAACTTTCTGTGGAACCAAAACCAGTAGTAAACACATTTTAAAGTGTTTTTGTGGTTTTTTTTAAACGGTAATTGTTGTAAAAAACGGTAACCAGTTGTACAGGTTTTCCACAACACTTACACTGATGACCACTGGACTTAAACAAGATGAAAATTATGAGGTCAGTTACTTAAAAAGAAGATGGCATTGCTACTTCGGAAAGCAACTCAAAATCACGGATGCATATTGGAGTAGTTTGTCAAAAGAGTCAACTGGGATACTGTTCTTAGTGGTAGTCAAAGGCATTCAGGGTATGAAGAACTCTCCTCACTACTTTCCAGCTCTCACAAGATCGGAAAGTTTTGCTGTGGAGTTAAACAGGAGCAGATTCTGTCCTTATGTATTGAGTTTCGAAGGAAACACTTGCAGCAGAGAACGAAAGCACAAAGGCAGAGTAGGTTTCCTAGAAGATCTGCTAATCCTCCAATGCCTTGCTCGGTTTTATACAGGAGATATAAAAAAAGAAATAATGCGTGATTTTAACAGCAGCAGGGGACCCTCCCTGCACACACCTTCCAGGCTACAGTTTATAAGCTCATTCCCACTGGGTAATATCTTTGTCCATGCGGAGACAGTTTGCTCTTCGAGCTGCTCCCACAGTCCACTCCAGCTGCCACCTGTTTTGCTCCCTTTATCTCTTGTGTGTGGATGTGTGGCTGTCACCATAGGAGTGATACAGACAACAGGTGGGAGAAGGGATTTGGAACCACTCAGGACAATAACAACACCATCTGAGTATCTCTGCCAAAACCCCATCCTGACCTTTGTTTTAATCTAGCTCTCGACTGCTCACTTAGACTCCTGAGGGTGGTGCCTGCCAAACGGAAAGGAAGCTACAAACACCAAAGGTACCTGGGGAATCATCGCGAGGCATGTAACAAGAACTATCTGAAGAGCACGTTATTAACTTAGAGCTGACAGCAAATCAACACAAAGCTTTGTAAAACCTAATTCCAGCTTAGTTACAGAGAAAAGGAAAAGATGAAGCAACATTACAGAAATACCCAGCTCTCCTCCTCC